>VZRQ01008389.1:546028-636064 GCA_013397975.1 Machaerirhynchus nigripectus | reverse complement strand
TTTTTTTTTTTTTTTTTGACAGTCTACAAACAGGCAAAGGACATGTGCAAAAAAAATGCAGGTTCCTTTCATTTGCCACTTTTCCAGATTTGGTAAGTCTGCAGCAGTGGGGTATTTCCCACCCTTTTTTAGGTTTATGAACAAAAAAGCAGTGAAAATCATCACGTTCCTGTGACATGGGACTTCGCAATACTCCAAGGAAACAACACTTGTGATGGAATCAAACCAAAACTATTGCTAATTTCTTTTCTCGTAAGAGTGCTCTAGTCCGGGAAGAATGTGATCTTGCTGCTAATTTTTCCATTGTACAATTTCGTGATTAAATCAGCAGAGTTTAAGGGTCAGATTTTAGAAGGTCTGTTTTGCATTTCTTGTACTTTCAACAGAAATTTGTTCTCTTTAATGCCTCTGTTTCTTGTTTTGGTTCCAGAGAAGACTGTGTACTTTCCTTAAAAGTGCTAAAGACCCTTGCAGTGCTTTTTATCCCTCTGCATCTTCAAAATTTTGACAGGAATGGAGCCTTTGCTAATGGCTCTCTTTTGTTATGCACTGTTCTCTTTGGTGTCAAATATGACAATACTCTTCAGGGAGACTTAAAAAGGGATGGCCCACTCATTGTCCTAGTTCATAAAGAGCAGCTGAAGTGGAAGAAAAATTCCCATTAAAGAATTTTCCTGGAGATCTTCCAGAGAAAGCCTCAAGATTGAGCAAATGAGAAAGGCAATCCCCATCAGTTACACCTGACTGTGCAGAGAATTAAGCTTGTTATAGAAATCATAACAAATGCATTTTCTGTCATTGGGAGGTTTGCTGGCAAGGCTTGAGCTGGAGGAAGAACTTTGGGCTGTGCCAAAATTACTAAATTTAGGGATGTTACTGTTCATACCTGCTGCAGCTTATTTTGAGCTGCAATTCGTGTTTCCTTACTGGTGCTGGCAGTCTCCTGCACCCACACAAACAGGGAGTGCTGTTTCCAGGGTCCGGGCTGATCCAAGCAGTTCTGGTTATGTCACTGATCAACTAAATACTGCAAACCAAGACCTGCCTAAAGGGGACAAAATCCATTTAGAGACAGCCTTGCCACATCGTGGAGAAGAGAGGGGCAGGTGTGTTGTGCAAGGGGCTATAAAAAGAGTTAGAAAAGTAGATTTGTACCTGAATAGCACATGGTGATTGCAATATCTAGTGCTGCTGTAATGCAGCTGAACCACCAAAGTGTCTGAGCATAGCTAATTTTAACCTTCATGGTTATTATCTCTGGTTTGATAAACAACCATAGCCAGAGACCAAGAGCAGCTTTTTATCCCTGTGTCCTGTGTCTGGACGAATCCTGCTGTATTTTGCATCCAAATACAGTTGCAAATACAGCTTCGTACAGGGATCAGCTGGCAGAGCTCTGGTGCACCACAGGGTCCCACTGACCAGTGACTGGAGAGATGCTGGGACAGGTTCACACTGGGGCCTGAGATAACCTGAGTTTTCTCTGATAAGGCCCTAACTCTGTGATGTTAAGGATGGGAAAGGAAGAAAGGGAGGGAGGGTCTACTTCTGATCTTGCTACCACTTCTACAGGCAAATCATCCAAACCCTAAATGGATGAAATCAGAAACAAAAGCACCAGCGATGGAATTTTTTACGCCTTTTTTTTTCTTGGTGTTTTCCACCAGTCTCTGCAATACTGTTTATGTCTTCTGTCTCCCTGCTATGTGGGTCACAGACAGACTTGTCTGCTCCTAAAAAGTCATCCTGTTCTTTTATCTGCCATCAGTCAGGCTGCAGCAGATCTACCTGCCCCATACCTTGCTGTGGCTCACAACTGTGAATTCTTCCAGCTCATAAGATGTGCCAGAAATCCCATTTTCCTACCAAGCAGCATTGTTATAACAGGCATAAAGTAACTAGAGGGTAGGCTGTGGAAGCTGCACGTGGATGGGCAGAAGGAGGCTGTTTCTCATTTTCCTATCTCAGTAATTTTTCTGTTTCCCCTCAGGGCAGCTCTCCTAAGCCTGCCACCCTCTTTGCCTGGTGCAGGGCTGGTCTCACCTCTCCTAGGCAGCACCAGCCCAGATCTAGTCCTCTGCTTTTCTCCCACTGGGGACATTGTGCAGGGTTTTTTTCCTGATCATCTACTAGAAGGGGAGAGAGAGTGTGGGAGCTGCATTTATAGGGGATGGACACAGGAAAGTGTGGGTATGAGTGCTTCCAAAGGGTGTGCAGATTACTGTAAGGACCAAGGCTACTAGAAATGCCTCCAATACTGCTTATTCAATTATAAAATCAGTGCTCTCCACTTTTTAAAATACTTTAATATGCTTGGAGGAGAAAGATACTTAATTTGCACATTAGCTAGAACAAAAGCTTTTGTTCTGAGTTGATTAAATGCATTGCAATTGCTCCCACATCTTTCTCCAGGCAGGCACCCAGGATTTATATACTGAAACACATCAGCACTGGTGATGACTGTGCACAAGAAGATGGGGATGGAGAGGGTTTTGCTGCCTGTGTGTCTGGTTCTTTTGCAAAAGCTGATTCCTGTCTCCAGTCCAGTTCCCTCCAAGCAGTGGACAACACTGGCTAGAGATTTGTGCATTGACCTCTGGTTGGTCCAGATCAGAACCCAGGGGAATTTGCTGAGGTAGAGGAAAGGACATTGCAGCCTTTCAAAAGTTGTTCATGCCTCCAGGGCTGATCAAAATGTCTGAGAAGTCATTCTGGCATGTCACTAACAAACAGGCATCCAGTCAATCATGTTGCATTTGGGGTCTTTTGCCTAAACAGGGAGAAAGAGCTGAGAGAAAAATGAGCAGTCAGCAGAACCCACCCCTGTGTGCCAGCTCAGCCATTCCTTGGTGCAGCAGCAGTGTGCCCTCTCTGCTGGAGGACAGAGCTGCAAATATTTACACTTTGCATGGTCTGGTGCATCAGGCGGCTGAAACCCTCATCACCAGCAACGATTAGAAGCTAACATCTACACAAATCATGGATTTGGCAGTGATAGTCAAGGTGAGAGAAGAACAAGAGCCTTGGCTGATCCCTTCTGTGCCAAAAAATCTCCATAGCAATGTGGGTTAATGAACATTTTCAGTGGCAACAACACACTTTATAAAATTCTCCTCGCTCCTCTTTTTACTCCAGCCATCTTTTGAGCACAGCCTGTCAACAGCCTCTGGAGCGGCGCAGAACCTTTTCTGCTGGATATCAAACTTCTTTTCATAGTGCTGTTCACTTCTTTCTTCCAGTTTGCACAGAGGCAGGAGACACATCTGAACCCGCAGGGTATTTTTGGAAAATTAAAAAGAAAAATACTGTGTTTATTTTAAGAAAACAAAGAAGGCAGCCCACTTTTTGAACAGGGCCAAGGTGGTTGTTTAAAATATTGATACTGCTACAAACGGCCTGGTGACAGAACGATGGTTCAGCTTTGTGTGTGCTTGCCTTCCCCTTTGTTCTCTGATGAGACAAGCCTGTTTATTTATGCTGGGGGCAGCTTGCACAGTGCAGATGAAGGCAGTGAGAATGAGCAATGGACTCTCTGGACAGGAGAGGAGCTCTCAGTAGCCCTCCTCAGCCAGAGACTGCTGACTTTAATTCAGGATGGTGTGTGGGGATCACGACTGCTCGGGGCAGGAGGGAAGAGCTGGTTCTTGAGCCCTGCCATGCTCAGCTGCTTGGGTTTAATAAATCAGATGGATTTATTTTCACATAGCTGTGGACATCTCTGGTATCATCCTGGGCTTCCTTTACAGTCAGTAAGAGGAATGGGTGCCTACAGCACTGCGACAGATGCTTGTTTTCAGAGGAGCTGCTCCCCCCAGGCTCTGCTCACCCTCTTCCCTGAATATCCACTAACTCTGATGGGATCCTTGTGGGATCAGTGTGGGTTAGAATATTTAAGTGCAGGGAGTTAGATTTAGCCATCTGAATGCATCTTTAGTGGGAAAAAGCCTTTTTCCTTCTCTCTCCTAGAAGCTTTCTATACTTTAAATGTATGTATTCTGATTTTTTATCTGCAACCATTCCCTGGTGGGAGGACGTATGTGTAGCAAGTTTAAACCTACTGAAAATAAGCTTGTTTTTCTTATTTACCTTTCTCTGACTCTGTAGGAATTGTCCTCTCACTTGCCAGGCTCCACAGGCAACAGAGTATAAAACACCAAGTTTTAGAAAGTGTTTTGTGAATAGAGCTGTGAGAATAACCTTAGTGACACTGCTGGTGGCTTATGGCTTAAGAACCAGTGAGGCACCTCCCGAGAAGGAAATAGCAAATTATGGAGCAACAAGGAATAAAATTCTGCTCTCCCTACACTGATAGAAATGTGGAAAGTATGTACCTGGCAGCTCTCATGGTGAGTTTTATCAAAGCAGTTGCTGCTGGCCTAATTCTCCTGCCAAGTAAGCCAGGTTTTGACCTTTGTGACAGCAGAGCAAAGGCTGTCCTAAATGTGTGCCCCTGTTCCCCATCACCCAGATGAGCGTCTCTGGCACCAGAAGTGTTGCAGGAGTCCCAGTCCTCATGAACAGTTTTCCTGCCCTTAGACACAGTCTCACTCTGTATTTGGGAATGATGTTGTCTCCAGATGCAGCCTCTGATGGTGGAGAAGAGACAGCACAGGTTGTTTTCATTGTGTTTGGTACCTATGATAGAAAGATACTGCCTTAAGTGAAAAGTCCACATTCTTTCTGGGATAGTCTGAAATCCCTCCATGGCCTGCTGGAGATGAGGAGCAGCTGTCCATGTGTTTTGCAAAGAGACGGAAGCATTCTGTTGTTGCCCTGCTAAAATAATGACTCACATAAAGGAAAGGTTTTGAAAAATCAAGCAGGAGGACTGAGAGTGCGTGTGACTGTGTGTGCATGATGTATAAAAGTCTGAGTGAGGATTAACATTATATTAGAAATTTGACAACTGTGAATCACTGCAGTTTTCATTTAATGTTTTACCAAATGCCTGTAACCTTAAAAGTCTAATACATGACAGATACACTTAATTATCTCACTGGAAAAAAAATAATGATCAGGACTGTTAAGTAGGAGAAATGAAATGAAACATGACTAAGCTGGCATTTGTTACAGTGCCTAGTTTTAGACTTTTCCAAGCCATTTGATGGCAAGTCTGTAAGCAGTGGGTGGTTACTAATGCCTTTTCATGGACAAAGTAACACTTTCTGTGCCACTATCCATGCTGGGCTTGGGGTGGGCTGGGTCCTCCCCAGGATGCTCTGACAGAAGAAAGGATGGACTGGGATGAATAGAGGCGGGTAGAGCCTGAGAGTTCCAATCTGTCTTCACCACTGACACCACTGGTACTCGGGGAATCATCTCCTCCAAACAGAGGCACAGTGTGAGGTGAACGAGAAATTAGTAATTTTGTGAGTTTTAAAGTAAACAAAGAGTGATTATTGATTTAAAAATATATTTATTATGGCAAAATGCAATAGGCAATGCCTCACATGCATGGTTCAATATTCAAGTTTCACCAGCAAACATAACATGTATTTTCAGTGAAGGAGACATAGCTGGGTGTCTCACATAGAGTGTCTCACCAGAAGGGAGAGATGATTTTTGACATAACTTGAGTTCATCTTTATATTTTGAGAGTTACTTTAATTTAAAAAAACCCAATCAAACAAACCAAACTTGATATTAATTGTAAATCCAGCCATAGTCTTCAAAAAATATACCGTGTGAATGTCCTTGGGCATCAATAGACAAGGCTTCTGACTGGAGCACTTTTTAATGTAGAATTTTTTTCTTTTCCTTCCTCCTTTTCTTTCCTCAATTTTTATTCATTACAAAGTCAAAAACTGTTGAGCTGAAAAATGATCACATTTAAATTTCTTCTATGTTAAACATGTCAGTAAAGCAGCAAAGTGCTTTTTGTATTTCTCCATTGCTTGAGGCATTTCTTAAAACCTTTTCTCATGATCTACTTCTACTCAAATGCCTGAGAAAAGAAAAAAATTCTTCAGAATGAATTGATTTATGAACACAGCTATTGGTTTTTAACACATTTTTAGCTTTTTTTTTGTCTTTCTCTCCTGGATGAAAGATGTTTAGTCTATGAATATTATTGGTTATAAAAATTATTTCTCATATGTCTCATGCAATCACAGAGATTAAAGAGAGAGAGAGACTTTTTGGGTCATTTAATTCATCCCCTTACTATTACAGGACTGTCATCTAATGTATATCCAGTACTTACTTTTGTCCAATTCAAAATAATTTGGTAGATATGGGCTTTGAAAATGCCCAGAAAAGAGTTCCAGAGTATCATCAGTCCCATACTGATCTGGATCAGTCGAGACAGCCCAGCTGGACCGGCAGTGTCACAGCCCAGCTGTTTTTGAGAACAATCTCAAAGATCCACTGGTGCAGCTGCCACATGTGGCTGCTTCTCCAGCCCATCCATTCCTGCATGGCTCAGGTTGGGGCAGCTTCTGATGTGAGTCTACAGCAGTGCTCACACTCGTGTCTTCCATCCTTCCATCTCCTGGGGACAGGAGGGAGGGTTGTAAAACTTTCCAGTCCTAATTTCTAAGAGCTCTCTGTATATCAGCTCCCTCCAGCAATGGTGCTGAGAAATTTCAGATGTGCCTTTCTGGGTGGTGCTTTTAGGCATGCAGCTTCTCTAATGAGAGTTTCTGGAGACTTGCACCTTTGAATCCCATGGAGCAGAGTCTGGCAGTGGTTTGCTTGTAGTGATGCAATGATGATTTTTGTCTTTTCTTTTATACCCCTGTTATACCTTTTTGCAACTTCTGTATTCTTGGTGCTTTTTGCCTACATTCTTGGACTTGTTTGTTAAGCTAAGAGACTAAACATTTTAGAGGCTTTGTAGTTAGGGTGCCAGTGTGCCCAGGCCCCAAGGTCCTCTCCAGAACACATTTTGTAAACTAAGATAGAACCATCCAGGGGAGGGTTCCTTGGAGAGGGGGGCTCATTCGAGCCTCTCACTGGGGAATTTTGATAGATATGCTAATTAGTAAGACCTAGAATGTAAGACCAGATATAGAGGAGGGGATTGCGGTGGCCATTGCGGGGGTGCATGGAGGTGTATTCGACCTGGTCGTGGTGCACCTAAGGATCCTTACAATAAATACCAAGCTAATACCCTTTTCCCCTTCTAACCGTGTTCACCTCTTGATTTTAAGACCAGGAAAAGGCATCAGTAGTAGATGGAGGATGCACACCAGGTCCTCTCTCTGTATCAGGGGATTTACCTCAGTTTCTTGCTCAGAATTTCCTAAGTTAAAACTGCTCTTTGCTGCTTCTATTCTGACTGCAACTGAGTATTGGCACCCTTCAGCCCATGAGGTGGTTTGGAGGGCAGCTGAGATCCAACTTCAAGCACATAATTGCTCTATTTTGTATGAGTGCCTTTGGCATATCCTTATACATTTATTTTTTTTAATCAAGAATGTGTTTAACATCCCGCAAGGGCCAGGTAAGTAATTTCTATTTGGTCATGACCAATTTTATTTATTTCTGAACAGAAAACCTTCCATTACCAAGCAATATAATGCAAGCTAAGGTCATAATCTTGAGGTTTATGTCACAATTACAGTTTTCCATTAGCAAAAATTCAAAGATAAGCACTGAATGTTCTGTGTTCTTGAAGGGACTGGAGCCAGATCCCTTTGCTAGGTCTGTCACTGGGCTGAGTTTCCCACGATCCATGGGGTTGGGGTGCAGGCCCTCTGCAGAACTGCCATGGTTGTGTTTGAGCTGAGGAGAGGGTTCTTATGCTGCAAGGTGTGGCACCACACAGTGATTACAGAGCTTGCACCAGGCCAGGCCACTTGTTCAAATACCAACTAATTTTTAACATTTGAAGCATCCACAGAATTACTGAATCATTTCAGTTGGGGAAGACCTCCAAGGCCTTGGACTAACATGCACCTTGCCAACTACACCACAACACCGAGTGCCACAACCAATTGTTTCTTGAACCCTTCCAGAGATGGTGAATCCGCCACCTCTCTGGGCACTCCATTCCAACTTGAACAACCCTTTCCATGAAGAAATTCTTCCTGATGTTCAAACTGAACTCCTCTGGTGCAGCTTGAGGCCATTTCCTCTTGTTCTGTCACTAATTGCCTGGAAGAGGAGACCAGCTCCCACCTGGCTACCACCTCCTTTCAGGTGCTTGTAGAGAGTGATAAGGTCACCCTGATCTTCCTTTGTTCCAGGCTTTGTCCAGCTACCTCGGCTGCCCCTCATCAGACTTATGCTCTAGACCCTGCAGCAGCTTTGTGGCCCTTCTCTGCACACCCTCCAGAACCTCGATGTCTTTCTTGTAGTGAGGGGCCCAGACCTGGACACAGCACTTGAAGCTGCCATTGGCTTTCTTGGCATTGAGCACTTGCCACTGGCTTTCTTTGCCACTTGGCTCATGTTCAGGTGGCTGTCGACCCACATCCAAGATAAATGGTTGAGGAAAAAGAGTAGGAACAAAGTCTTTCTAACAAGAGGTCCTTTGAGCAACGTTGTGTTGAGGGTAGTGAGTGGAGTGCTCATATTTTCCTACTTCTCTGTTTGTTTTTGCTTCCTTGTTTGTCAATATGAAACAAAAGTGCAGCTTCCACATATCTCAGGCAAATCCAGGGGATGACTTTAAGCAGAAAAGTACTCACTGCTCTTTTTCAGCTGATGCCTTTCACATCCTTTAGTGCTTATTGAAGTAATCAGTTAAGGCTATGGTGAGCATTTTTTTAACTTAAACTGCTGAATCGTATACCCAGAAACCAAAGTACCTGCGTGGATTTCCACTTGCCAGTGCCCAGGAGATCACATTTTTCACAAGGGACTTGGAAAAAGAGGAAAGTAGAAGGAAAAGGAAATGAAAAATAAAAAGTAAAAATGGAGAAAAAAGGAAAAGGAAAAGGAAAAGGAAAAGGAAAAGGAAAAGGAAAAGGAAAAGGAAAAGGAAAAGGAAAAGGAAAAGGAAACCTCTGCTTTATAAAAGTGACTAATTTCATGCAGCTCATTTTGGAACAAAAATGGCCTAGGGACATCAATATTTACCTATATTTACTGAGGCAGGCTTTTAAAGCTAGACTCACCTATAGCATTGAGCTGTGTGTAGTTGGTATGTGCCATCCACTGTGGGGACAGCCAGGTCCCAGAAAAGTATCTCCTTAAAGGCAGATCCACCTGAAAGTGATGCTTCTTCGTATCTGTTTTTCCCTAAGGCATCACTGAATCCTGACCCAAAGTCTCCATGACCATGTAGCAACACAGTTTTCCAATTTTTATTAATGTCAGTTAACAGCTCCCCACTGCCCTTGCTGCTCACTCCGTTGAAATTTTGGGGATATATCTACACTGCTTATTTAATTTTTGGCCTAGGAGACAGTGGGTGAGTGGTAGGTCGCAGCACAAGCGTTCAGTGGCTGACTGTGTTTGTGCCAAGTGTTACTAAAGGGAAAATTGCCAGCCCTTGCTGGATAAAGATATGGTTTGCTTTAATTTTAAAGAACAGCCTGCAAGGTGCAACACCCTCTCATCCTGCTCCTGCTTAAAGATAAGCAAATATCTAGAAACGAATTAATTGACATCTACATTTCTTTCTGGCTTAATGCTTGCACTGCTCTGCTACCTGGAAGCTGCAGTCATAAATCCAGTCTCTCCATCTGCTAAATGCTGTGGCAGGAAAAGAAATTTTGGGGAGTTGTTAATGTTTGCTTGGGTCTGCAGAGTCCCTGTTCACCCACCTTTTGGATAATTTTAGCACTTTCCCAAGCAATTGCTGCTATTTCTTTGGAGGACAGCCTTGGCTGCAATTCACTCCGGCTGTTTTAGATATTTAATTAAAAAATCATTATTAGTCTATCTAGGTCTATCAGTGAGAACAGACAGGGGATCCTTGGTATTGTAAAAATAATGTTCCTTGGCCAACCTTCTCTAAATGAGGATGGGACAGGGGGTCACCACGTAGGAAATCAAAGGCAAAATCAGCAGTAAGCAAGATTAACTAAAAGAATGAACTGAATAACAACTAAGCAGCACGAAGCTGGTCTCCTGTTAAAAGAGGATATTCAATACAGGTTTTTCTAGTAATCATTATTTCTTATGAATTTCCAAAGAGGCTGAGGAAGGAAGGAATATTGGAAAAGCAATGTTTTCAATACTGCTTGAGAGACAACTTAAAATTCTACTCCCTCACACAGCTGCTCATCAGTAGAGCACAGAACTCCAAAACCATGTCTGCAATTCAGCCTTTTCAACTTGATTCCAAGCCTTGACAATATCTGGGTAATTGCAGACTACTTGGAGACATTCCCTTGTTCCCAGTTTAAGGTCTCTCTCAAAAACAGAAACAACAATAAAATTGCATAGATTGTTACTTCAGAAACAGTCAGAAATCACTGGTCTGCTTTCCATGATGTTCCCTTGAAGCACATTACCATTTTTGTGGGGGAGCACAGTGAAAGCCAACAGTAAGTGTTGTGGCACACAACTGTAGTGGTAAAGTTTTGAAGGGGGGTGTGGGACGTGGGTAGGAAAAAGAAAGTATAGTGCTTTCTGTAGCTCTTTGTTGCTGCTGTGAATGGCATCACAATATCTCTTAATGAAGCAGATGTTCAGATAAAGAGTTTCAGGCTACAGGCACCAAAAAATAGAAGTTTCCACACAGCTTGAGTTCCAGCTCTGTTATCCTTGTTAACCAGTTGTCATGCTCTGCCTGGCAAACCATAAGCTCAAAGGCATCTGTTGGATGGAAAATATATCAGAAATATTTCCATTACAGTTTCTTAAGCACATCTTGCTGTGCACTCCTTCATGATGTTAGATGGAACCTTTTCAGGCTTGTGATCCCAATTGCTATTTCTCATTTCATTCTCTTGTGGAGCACCATGGCCCTAATGCACTGCTGTTGTAAAATGGGAAATAAGTTTACATAAAACAGATGAGTTTTGATTTAATTGCTTTTTACTCTAATTATGTGTTAGCACTTGCTAACTGGAACTGTGTCAAACAATCTCCAAAGTCTCATGAGAAAATTGTTACGTTAACATCCACATTTGGTAATACTCTAACACATTTGGGATTCTTGCTCATTTTTGGATGTATAAATGAGAAAATTGTAAGGGGAAGGGGAGACGATGTTTTGGAGGAGAGGTCTGGTTTGTACATTAGGTATGAGGTAAGAAAGTATGATGTGTCACTTTGGACAAACCTGGATCACTGGTGAGTATCACCACGCCCAGAGTGGAAGAGATGTGGAGATTACTTTCAAGCACAAAGTAGCTGCTAAAAAGGCTTGGTGAACCTAGAATTAGGTGCAGACCAGAGACAATTAGGCCACTGGGTGAAAACCAGCATTTGCACTGGGAACACCTACTCTGGGTTTGTGTCCAGACTCTCATGACCTCCTGCAAGCCAGAGGCTGGTGAGTGTCTCTTAGGGAATGTCAACCAGAGGCACGGGCAGAGGGACAAATCCACCCTGTGTGCATGGCTAACAGAATGTGCTTATTTTTTAGCTGCCATGGTTGATGTTGAAGTGGCCTGCCTGGCTCGTTGACAAGCAGGGATTTGGCAAGTGGAAGCATAAAGCTGGCTAATGGGAAAGGTGCACAAATCTCTGCAAAAACAATAGCTGGCTCTGTGCAACCTGGAGGCAAAGCCAAAGCCATCGTGTGCACCGAGGTACAAAATGAACAAAATAAAAAGGAAAACAGGACCATAAAGGGCAACAGCAGTGACTGCAGTGTAGTCCTGCTGCTTATGGCCTCCCACAGCTGTGTTGGACAGCACAGAGGCTGTAATCACTCCTCTCATGCTTGTGACTGGGGACACAAGTATTCTCCTCATGCTCTGGAAGAGCTGTGTGATGTGGTGGTGAAGATCATCTGCCGGAACCTGTGCCACTGCCTCCATCCAGCACACAGAGGAATAGTGCATGTCCCTGTTGTGAAAGTGATACAGAAGGACACAAGTCCCCTGGCCACCCTAACTCAACTCCAATCATAAAGTAGTGAGTCTTGAGTTACAAGAGCCCTGCATTGAAACCTCAGTGGAGGCAGCTGGAAACAGAGTAAGCCTACAACAACAACAGCAACGTGTGGGAGATAAAATGAAAGCTCCTGAATGCAGCAGAATTTGTGCAGACGACATGAACACGCCTGTGCTTAACCCACCCTGACCCAGACTCTGTAGCTGAGTGTGGGTTTCGGTCCATGATAAGAGTCCTGAGGTGTGGGAATGGCATCTGCCCTACATGACCTGGAGTGGGAGTTGATGAGGCAAACAAAGGTCAGTTTAGCACTCTACAAGACAGAAAGGAACCTGAATGTACAAGGTGGTGTACAGGGTAGAAATCATGTGGATTGAGCCAAATTTTGAAGAGCTGGTGTGAGATTTTCAGGCTTGCTAACACCTAGAGATGCTTGGTGGTCCTGTGAAGACAGACTGATGCTGTTGTTATGTCATGGACAGGTTTCTTTCCTCAGCCTCAAAGACAGAGTTTTCTGGAATCCCCAAATTCAGGAAAGGGGTTTGTCTGTCCTGAAAGTATAATTTTTCCCTATGGCTTCTGCATCTTCAGGCCTTTGCTTCTGAAGATCACAGGCTAATCCTGGGCTATGCTAAGGTGCCTCAGAGAGATGGCTATCCCATGGGAGACTCTGACAAGGACTGCAGCATCATATTCCCTTTATTTTAGTTAATGGCTTGAAATCGCTCCATAAGTAAGAGGGTACGTGAGTAAAGACGACTTTGTCAGACCTAAGTATGATTACAGAGGAATCAAAATAGCTTTACCCCTTCAGATTTATCATGAAGATCTGCCTCAATGGGACTTTTTGTTGTCAATGGAGATAAAAATGTAGTTTAAGAGAGCAGGTCATCTGACCTGTTTCAGATGTCTCTGTAGGTATGATGGTTTTCCCCCACCTCTGTCCCTGTTCACTGGACCTCCGCTGACTTTAAAGGCAGCCTGCAGTGACTGGCTCAGCTACAACCACCTCCATTTAATCAGCTAAATCCACAGGCTGATACAGAGAATCTGGGTCAGAGATGTCAAGTGCGAAACCAATAAATCCATGAATAGACACATTCATCAAAGTCTTCCATAGGATGAAAAGCTGGTGCAGTAGCAGCAGTACACAGCTATTTCTTCTCTTTCATTAAAATGTGCTTAACTTGGGCTGCTATTCACTTAAAGTTTCTCCTTCACATTTCACCTTTTCCCTTAGAATTAGCCTTGGAACTCACACCATTTTCTTTGAATATCACAACATCAGCCTCCAGGGCTAGTTATTTTTTAGCAAAATTGCTCTTGCCTAGGCAATGCTGTATACTAACCAGAACTATGTCAAAACATTAATTCACTTTCCTAATTATTTGGTGAGGGGAAGGCATTTGAGATACTAAAATAATGTTGTAAATCTAATTAAGGAAATCTAAAAGACTCAGAGTTTTCCCAACTGACATTATTTCCTGCGTTTCTTCCACTGATGCTGATGCTCCTCCCAGTCACCTCTGGATTCATCAGGAGATGTCAGGCTTTGCAGAACAAGTTGTTTACACAGGAAAATTAAAAGTACTCAGTGCCATGCAAGTCTGCTGATTGATAAAATGCCCAAAGCACAGTATATGGGCTTTTTTCTCCTCTTAGGCCGGGTCCTGGGTGCCAAGCACTGTCTGAAGTCTGCAGTGATTTGTCTGTGCGCCTCTCTGCATTTACAGGGGGATGGGAGGAAGTTGCCACAGTCTGAGTTGGAAGTGCAAGTGCATTGTTCTGGCACTAATAGCAGACTGCTGTATTTCTGTCAGTCCAGGCTCTGTCTGGAAGTGCAAGACCTCTTCCAGTAATTTATGAGAGGAGTGAAGTGCCAGCAATGTGAAGGAAGCTGCCAGGGAAAATCCTTAATAACATGAAACGCAGTGCTAGGACAACATGCAGCCCTGGAACAATGTGACATGACTTCTCTTCTTCATTTTTGTCAAAGTATTGCAGTTTCCTGAAGGCCATGAACAGCCTGAGAAGCCACATGAACCACACTAGTCCCAGGGTCAGCTAACTGTCCAGAGCACATTATGCCACAATGGGATGTTTTTTTCTCTTCAGTGATACTTCCAAGAAAGTCAATGCTGACTGACCCCCAAATTTACCAAACTATTGCATCTCCTGCTTATCAGCTCAGGTTCCTCCTGCCAGGCCATAAATCATAAAGTTGCCCTGAATATTTGTACAGTGAGTAGGACAGATGGAGCTGTGACCCATGGCTGAGGTCATTAAGCCCCTAAAAAGCCAGCAGTAATAACAATAATAACAAGAAGCTTGAAAGAAATATGTGCTCTGCTAGAGGTGCAGGGAAGGACATCTGCTGTAAGCAGTTCTTTCATAAAAGATGCAGAAAAGCACTGTGAAAACCATTGTGATTTTTCACTGACTTCTGTGCCATCATTACCCTTTCTCTAACCCAAATATTTGCATCTTCAGTTGTTCCCATATTGTTAATCCTTTTATTGTCATTGTTGTTTTCATGGATACAATTTCTCCTCGTAAGTGACTTTTCATTGGTGCGAAGCATGGTTTCATTGCTGTATTGTGTTGCACAGCTGCTATTTTTCCTAGAATTGCATTCTTTGCAGTAATTTCCTGCTTAGTACTTAGCACAAAAACCTGTTGTCCTTTCCTATAATTTTGGTAGTTCAGTTTTGCTCTTGTCTGTGATTCAGCCTCCACAGACTTCTTTCATGGAGTGTCCTTTTCCCTCTCTATAATTTGCATCTTTTACAATATTGTGTATTCCTTTCCCGTTCCAAAGGAAAGTTGCAACAGTGTGTTAATCCCATTCTTTTTTCCTACATGCTTTTCCACTTCAGCTTCAGAAATCCTTTCTTTTCCCTCCCATTTCCACTATCATATTGATAGTGATCATTTGATCAATTGCTAATCATTTCACAGTGAACTTCCACCACCTCCCAGTGCAGCCTGTTCTAATGTTTGAACACCCTCTTGGTGCTGAAATTTTCCCTATTATATAATTTAAACCTCCCTTTCCTTTCCAACAGGAACCTGATGACTGAGTACTGCCTCTCAACTACCCTCTCATTCTCCCCCTCAAACTTTCTCTTTCTGTCTTTTCCTTCCCTACCTGCCCTTGCTTCTCTCTCATTGAGCTACCTACTCTGAATAGAGAGATGTAAATAACAATTTTGCTGTCAAATTTTTAATTTTCATTTCCTTCTCTGGACCGTAATTCTTCCATGAGTGGTCACTGCATAGTTAATAGCAATTCATTACATGGCTGTCAGAAATCCAAGCTATAGCTTGATATATTCAATCAGTGCCCTTGGCTTCCATGCAGTAATGCGCATTAAATTAAATTGTTATTGTTTGTTAACAGCTTATGCACCTTCCAATGCAGTCATTGCAGGGCCTTTGGGGTGCTGGGATGGAGAAACAGCTGCTCCTGAGTGAGATCGGAGATGTCACATCAGCAGTGGCTGAACCAGGACTGGTGGCAGGAGGCCACAGCCTGAGAGTTGTGTCCTGTGTTACGTGGCCAGGCAGGTGTCTTGGTCCAGGCTGCAGCCAAAGCAGATGGCACTGCTTTAAAAAGTCATGGAAATACTTGGTAAGCTTTGAAGCTTGTTGAATTGAGGCTGTATGTGAAGCAAGTTTTCTGGAGAGAGGTCAAATAGATTTCTGGATTGATTGTCATCCCTGGCTAAAATAGGGCAACTGTTAGGTAAACAATCCCTTCTTCCAGGCCAAAGTAAAATCTTTCACCTTCAAAGCTAAATTAATTTGATGGGGTAACTTAAACTACCTTGCTGCTACTGCCTTAGTTGTAAAGGATGTACACTGGTATTCCACCCTTGGTGGCAGTGCAGCCTGTGCTGGTGCCTACAGGCTGCACTGAGGACCTGTCAGAATAAGGCCAACCTATAGGCCAGCCTAAATATACTGCCAGCCCAAATATACTACAAGATCGTCTTTTTGTAGCCCTTGCCACGCAGTTCCTCCTGACTGTATGAACAGAAGTGGGCACCAAGGTGTCTCCACACTACAACAGCTTCATCAAGCAATGCTGAAGAGCTTTTAACAACCACAGTTTGAAGTCACCTTTAGTCAGCATTTTACCTGAGAAACACAGATGGTATCTTTATTGTCTGGGCGGAAATTTTGGATTCCATCACAGGTTTCTAAGATGAATTTAATACACTTCAGTCTACCATCAAACTATGTCTTGAATTCTGTTCTAGCAGTATCGAAGTCCAGCAAACCATGGTCAGCATAAAAATGGCATCAAAAAAACTGTGCTATATAAAATTGTGCATGTCACACCCCAGTGAACACAAACCCAGCAGTCCAATCCAAAATGTCCTAAAAAAGAGACAATAGGCTGCCAGGTTTTCACCACCATCACATCTGTTCTAAGGGGACCCACACCCACCTTGACAGTCTGGAGAAGCTGCTTGCAAAGTGAATACTTTCCACACTGACAGTTCTGTTATATTTTCTGAGAAACTTGCTTCAAAAACCTTTAGTTGCACCATAGACCACCAAACTCAACATTAAAAGGAAAATACAAAAGAACAGTATGTACCAAATGGAGTCACATAATTCCTTGAATAATATGTTGGAAAATTATCAATATATCCCCAATTTTAAAAATATTCCTGAATCCTACACCTAGGGCTCCTCCCAAAACCTACTTCACCTACTCATAGAAATTTATGGAGGTAACAACCCCCATGAGTCAGAAAAAAACTTGCACGGACAAAGCGGAATGGCAAAACCACCCAATTATTAGTAGACTACAAACTTCCACACAGACACTCAGTTTCCTCTCTCTCAGTCTCTGTCCTCCAGGGGAACCTACAAAATGCTTTCCAAAGGTGGCAGTCAAAAGACATTACTCATGATAAGAACAAGTCACCACATCAACAGAGACAAACATTCATGGCACGTTATAATTCTCCCCTTTCAGCACCGCTCCAAATTGCTTCCCAGTGAAACTGCCCATGTGCCATGAGCTATAAATTCTTACTCTCTCTTTTCTCTCTCTCCCTGTATCTCCTTCCAGTGGCAGACACTCTCATGTCACCTTTCCCTTTGCAATACTCTTTCTTCTCTGCTACAGCTGTCAAACTTTTCCTCTTACCTTCCCCCCCACAACTGATTAAGAGAACATAATTAAATTCCATCTTTTGTTCTCAGCTTATACTCACCTTTGAAGTTTGGTCTACCTATTCCTGGCTCAGCAAAGAGCTTTTAAGCCTGAAATCTGTCTGTTGTTTCAAAGTAAATCAGTTAATGTAACAAAAGATGCTTTTTCCTCCCTACAAACTTTGCCTAGCTTAATATGTAACTTAGATCAATGCTTAGAAAAACAACACCTCCAAATCTATTTTGTTACATAAATATTACTGACTTGATTTCCATGGCTCAACACTAAACTTTTAAGGGATTTTTTCCTTTTTTAAATTTCAGATTGGGTGGGAGTTCTAGTGCAGTTCTAGTCCAGTACTGTGTGTCTTAATAGGAATTATCTGGACTGACTTTAAAAAGTGTGTGTAGACCTGTGCGAATTAATTCCTCTCTGCATCAACCAGGACAGTTTGCTGCAGCAACACAGCTCTTCTTGTTCCTTTTGTAACTCGTGTTTAACTGCCTCAGCACCTCCATGTGAAATATCTGGCTTTTAGAGCCATATGTCTGTGTTGAGCTGTCAGATGTGTGCTCGTGTATCACCTGCTGCAAGGAGACTCTCATACATGGCTTTGTCCCCGAGGCTTCCCTGCCCAGGCAGCTCCATGTGAGGCTGAACCCTGCCGTTCCTGTGGAGTGGTGTCTTGAACTTAAAATTGAAGTGGTGCTAGGCACTCTGCACAGTGTGGGGAATGCAGGCAGGGCTGGGCTAAAGAGCTTTCTGAAGCACAAGTACATGGATCAGAGGGGCACTGGGCTCCCCATTGCAGCTGATCATAGAGGGAAAGTTCCCAGGTGATTTACAGAGCCTGGTACTTCATGGTGGGCAGCATCTTTGAAACTGGGAAGGTTTTGCCCTTTCTCCCATTGAGCACGGCATGTGTTGAGGGTGCAGAAACCTTCCTTAGGGAAGTGGTTTGATAGTAAAATAGCCAACAGACACCAAAACTTGAATTCAGGCACCTCATTTATGCTGCCTTTGAAATGTAAACAGGCTAAGTGACTCCTCCTGAATTACTCTTATCACTCCATATGAATCTATGATTGTATTTTATCTTTTTTTTTTAAAGAATTGTTTCCTTTCATGGGTAAAAGGCCATCAGACTATTCTGTATTCCTTGTGTCCCTGAGAACGACATATTGTCTCCTAATCTCTGTGTATGGGAATGCACTAGGGAAAATCTCAGGGACTGAAATTCCGGGGGAATATTTCTCTAGGTGAAGTGAAAGAGGTGGTATGGCAGATTTTACTGAAATATTTACCACAGGTGATTTTCAGTTCAGGATAATATGTTCCCAGGCCTTTCTCTGGGTTAGGTGCAAGCAACCTGTATTGCAAACCTGCCTAATAGCACATTCAGTTCTACTTTCTTCAATATTGAATTAATTCACCAAAGCCTTGATATGTACAACCCTGTGGCAGAGTCAGTCACCTGCATGCTCCCACACTGCTGAAAACACTCAGAGGGAAATTTAAATTCTCAAAAAATTGATGGTGCTTTGATGTTGGTAAATTTTTTAATGTCGTTTTGACATATAATAGCAACAAATAAAGAAAAATCCTAAAAGCTATGAATGCATCTTTGCTAGTTGTTTATGGTAGGACTTGTTCCTGTAAAAGCTATGAAGGACATGCTATTGGGGATTCTATATTTATAAAAATAGATTACATTCAGTATCTCAGGAAAGGCAAGTACTTGGTAACAGCTTGGTGGAGGCAATCAACTGCACAGAAACACTGGCTGGGGAGTGTTGGTGTGGGTTGTGGTGCTGCAGAAAAGACTTTGGATACATGTGCAGGTGCTAGGGTAAATGGGTCAGTGGGGCCATGGAATTAGGCATGGGTTGCTTAAAAATGGTGCCTTCCACTCCCTGCAGGAAAAGCACAGATTCAGCTTTATCGCAGCATTCAGCCCAGAGCACAGCAGCAATGATGCAAACCACCTGTGGGAACTGGGAGCAGTTAACTGGAGTCCTTCAGTCAAAGAAGAGGGACAGTAACAGCCTTCAGAGATGCAGAGAATATTAAAACCACCAAGGAATAAGCTGCTCACCCTGTTCCTTGCGGGTAGGATGGAAAGAACCAGCATTAGACAGCAGCAATGGAGAGTTTTGTTAGGCATTAGGAAAAACCTTTTAAGGCTGCTGAAGCTCTAGGAGGCCCCAGAATTTCCACCTTTGTGGGTTGTTACGAAGAAGCTGTGCAGGCACCTGTCAGCAATGATATGTTAACGATTCTGAGCAGAGCTGACCTCTGAAGGTCTCATTCCTATGAGTGGGAAGCCAGTGGTTTGTGTAGATCCCATACATAATTTAGGAAGCTTGCAGCTGCTGCCTATAGGCTTCCAGAAACAGTAATGTTCAAAAGTCCTTGGCAGAAGATGCTGTCTTTCTCAGTGGTACCCAGGGGTGTTTGTGGGAGGTAATTTCTTTTTTCCTGCCTGAGCATCAGAGTCCTCCATTTACTTATCCTTGGCAAACCCTATGTAACCATTAGTGAGTTAAAAGGCAATAGGTACATTTCAGGAAGCTAGATCCCTTGCTTTGCTTCAAACACTGGCTTGGAAAAACTGAATTTTTTCTTCAAACATGGCCAAACTTTGTTTTTTAACAAGACATTTTGTTTTATCCTGGTCATCCTGGCTTTCCTTCTTTTCCCCCCAAGTTCTGTATTTCAAAATAAAATATTTACAGAGCAAAAAAGAATTGTACCAAGTCATTTTTCCTATTGAGCCACATCAGCTTTAGAAGCTGTCTGGACAGAGACAAGTCCATGTCTTATTTCCACTTCCACTTTAAGGTGCAAGTAAACATCTAAAAATCCCATTCAAAGCCTTTTCTGCAAGCTCAAGTCTTAGAATGCTCATTTCTTGTTGATTTTCCCATGCAGAAAGTAACTAGGAAAGCAGGGTGCTCGGGCCAGGTCCTGAATCACTCTTCCTACAAAGAAATTATTAGATTTGGATTTGATTGGAGAAATGCTTTACTCTGCTTTACTACTGATTCAAGCACTCTCATAACATCTTAATCCATCTTTGATTTGACACCACCAGTCTGATGAGCTTGACCATACTTAGCAGAAAACAACACTACAGGACAAGGAACGTGTCAGTTTTCCCTCTGGTGGAGGGCTATGAAATAAACTGCTAAAAGACACCTCAAAAAAAATAATTTCTGGAGCCAGCAGTGCTACCTGAAGAGCAGGATGCCCTTGAAAAATTATATATTCCTTCCCTAGCCTAGTATGTGCAACACTCGCAAGCGCATCGAGCAGTTGCTAAATAATGTATTCTGTTCCTGATTACTCCTGCAGATGAGAACAGCCACAGCACAGCCATCACGTAGCCCAGCTCTGCTTGTCTTATGAGCATCGATGTTTGCTTAGCAGGTTTGCCAACTGTGGGTGCTACATTTTCCTTGTTTTGCTTGCAACGAGCATGAAGCTGGAAGATCTTATGATCCTTTTGCAAACCATGAGTTTCTCTGCATCCTGACTCATTTCTGGAGTGAGCAGGAGGGCTGAGCACCTCACAGCGTCAGACTTGCGCACAAGCGGAATAATTTAGCATGAAAAATGCTGTTGTATTCAGCAAAATATTTCC
Organism: Machaerirhynchus nigripectus; assembly: GCA_013397975.1. Taxonomy (NCBI): domain Eukaryota; kingdom Metazoa; phylum Chordata; class Aves; order Passeriformes; family Dicruridae; genus Machaerirhynchus; species Machaerirhynchus nigripectus. Next base: position 615,293 of record VZRQ01008389.1, on the reverse strand, counting down.
CTCTAGGATTAGTGAATGTAAGAGGAAAGCAAAGGAAGTTAATATTTGTCAGAAGGGAAATAAGATCTCTCCCCCAGTATGGGGCTAAACTGAGCAATCAGTCTTGAACGTGCAGCCCAGCATGCCCACAGACAAACACCCTACTTCTTCTCCCCTGCAGAAATTTATTAGTTTGAGACACTTTCCACTGCTTGCTCTCTGTACTCTATTTTCATAGCTTACAAGTGCTCCTGGAGGGCTGGAAACCCAAAAGTGTGATTTGAGTAATTGTTGCATTGCTCCTTGAGAACAGCAAGGGAGAAGCCACACACATCCCGTTCTCCAGCCAGGGTGGTTGATGTACAATACTATGTTTTTTCTGCTGAAGAGGAATGCAGCACACATTTGGTGGGGCTTCCACCTCTATCTCTGAGTCTGACCCCCTCAGTTTGGAGTTTTCCCCAAGGGCACTGTCGATTGTGGTGAAGGGTTTTTGAGCTACAAACAAGGAGAGCCCGAACCAGCTCTGCTGTTTGAGACTCATTCTCCCTCATGCCCCTGGATCTATTGTAGGCCAGTCAGAAAATATCTTAATCTTCCAGTACAGCACAGCAGAGATGGGAATTACTGATAACTGTAGTCACTGCTTTCTTTTCACGTGTGAACAAGGGAATTGTGAACAGGAGACTGGGGGGAGGCTTCATTGCAGTTACAACTTCCTCATGAGGTGAAAAGGAAGGGCAAACACTGATCTCTGCTCTTCAGTGATCACTGAAGGGAATCTGAGGGAATGGCCTGAAGTTGTGTCAGAGGAGGTTTAGGTTGGATATTAGAGAAAGGTTCTTCACCCAGAGGGTGGTCGGGCACTGAACAGGCTCCCCAGGGCAGTGGTTACAGCACAAAACCTGACAGAGCTCTAGAAGCGTTTGGACAATCCTTTCAGGCACATTATTGCGGTTTTTCTGTGCATGGACAGGAGTTGGACTTCGATGATCTTTGTGGGTCCTTTCCAGCTCAGGATATTCTGTGATTGTGCTGGTCATCTCTGTCTGTGCCCAGCTGGGATGGCAGCCGATGAGATTGCATTAACCTCACTGACTCCCTTGGGCTGGTCTCTGGGGTGGGGTCACCTTGCTAGCCTTGGGATGTCTGCAGAGTGGAAGTTTGCACCAGTCACCCTCATGGTCAGCAGAGGTAGGTAGGCACAGGCAAGATGCAACTCACCCAGTCCAGGTTAGACCTTTCGTTTAGGTGACTCACTCTGGAAACACGTATTTCACCAATGACTGTAAGGGATGTCAGGGTCTCTCCGTGACTCCAGACACCAGTTTTTGGTCAGAATCGGCCCCACCTGTGGACTTGTGCCACATGTGGAAGGTCTCTGGGGACAGAACACTGTTTCTGCCCATTATGCTTAGCCCTGTGAGGAGCTGTATTCCTTACCAAAACCACCTGTTTTGACACAAACATTCAATAATTAACATGCTGTTACTATAAGATTGTGGTCAGTAATAAAGATGCTGTTTCTATCAACTTGTTTTCCATTTGTTTTCCAAAGAGATATTCCCAAGGTGGTAGCAAACTGACCAGAGGCCAGATCAGAGACATTGTTGATCTCCATTTGCTGGTGCCACCACTAAATCTTAAATAGCTATTACAGATGAGACCGTGACATTGTTTCTAACAATGCTTGGCTTGAATGATGCTGTCATTTTTAGATCTCATTTGCAATGAGTGCCCTCAGCCTGACAAATCTTTATTTTGTGGACTTGGTTAAAGATTTCAAAGAATATTTTTCAGGAAGGGATTGCTTTGGTGATATACTTTGCACGTAATACTTGAACGATCCCCATCTGAAAGCTGTGTTTTTAAGATATCATTTTACTTCTGGTGGAAGCAGGGAAGCTGATGGATTGTCTATAAGACGCATGAGCAGGGGAGGCAGATTAAACAGCAGGGTCTGAAGGAACAATTATTCTGTGTGCTTACCAGAGGAAATTGATTATCAGACATTCTTGATCAATTCATTTTCCCTACATCTGCTTTTTCACAAGAATGAATATATTTCACTTTATTAAAATTTCATGGTCTAAGGGAGCTTTTAATACTATGAACCAATAATGCCAATAAGCTGTTAGTAAGAGCAGTCCAGCCTAGCAATTATGTGCAAAAACTTCAAATGTGGAAGCACAACAGTTGGGAAAGAGAGCAAAACCAAAAGCCGCTAAATGGAATGAAAGAAATGTGTAGTGAGCAGTAAAATTATCCTTTGGCTCTTCCTCCTTGTGTTATTCCTTGAGTGGAGTTTTCTGTCTTTATGTCTGTCTGGAACCGTCTCTTTGCTCTAAAATATAATGCACACGTAAGGTGAAGAAATTATCTAGAATGTCACAAAGTTATTTTTGAGACTGGTTTTGCAAAATTAATGAAATCTCCCACTAAAGTGGTGGAGCACCAAAGTGCTCTCACCAAAACTCAGGGCTTTGAAATTTGGACCTCAGTGTCTGTAGCCCACAGAAAGCAGCAATACAAGAAGCCAAGAATTATGTAGGGAGAGCAGGGGACACACATTTTGGGCTGTTCAGTGCAGTCAGGAGCTGTGAGTTGCTCCATCTGTGTGGTTTGCTCCTTCTGGAGTGGTGACACGACTCTGTGTGAACCTGCAGAATTGACTTACCCTCTTATTTTCTTCCTGACCCTTCTTGCTCTCTGGTCAGGACCTACAAACCCATCCCTTGGTCAGGGACTCCCCAGCTGCACAGATGGAACAGAACAGTGATTGAAGTCCAAGCAATGGATCAACCAAACTGAAACAAAGGGATTGACTTCACTTCTTGCCACCTTTCATATTAAATGTTTAATTATTCAGTGAAACTCTCCAGGTGGGAAATTTGAACAGTCCTGAAGACTTCTCGTGTGCTGTACCTAGACAAATCTTTATGCCTCAGAGCAGTTCATTTCATTTTGGTTTGTTGATTAATACCCTGGATGGAGAATCTGAAGTCTCTCAGGTAGTTCTCACTGCAAAACCAATCCAAATGTGTGCAGATAACAAACATTAAAAAATTCTCTTGCAGATACAGAAAGAGTCAAAAAGGAGAATTTTTTATAATCTTGTTTTGTACTCTTTTACTAAGACAGTAGATGTTTATCTAAAGTTTAAGACAACCAAGAACAATGGATTGTGCAATAGTGGTCATGTAGGAGCTGGATGTCAGAACTGCATTTTGGGTATTATCATGTAATGCAGATGGATCTCCAGATGGAGATGCTCTTGCATGGCTGCTTGCAAGTCAGGCTCTGGTCACCATCCAGGAAGCAACCAGACACTATTCACAAGCTTTGATGCCTCATGGAAGCATTACCTTTTGCATAAATATCAAGTTTTTGTCAAACATTCTGTTGATGCAATGGTTAAGTGATGGAAAGTAAGTGAGACTTTCCTGTCTGAAGAGAGAAGACCAATTTCTACTATAGTAAATTACCTAATCAAAAAGACAGATATGCCATATAGTATTTTGGAAAATTTATCAGGAGACTGCAAGACACAGTGCTTTGCTGCTGAAAATATCCCTCTATCAGCTCAGAGTTCTGCTTGTAATGTTATTTCCTCCTCTAGGAAACAGTTTCTGCATGAATCTCAAAAGTAGGAATGTTTCCTTCATGAGCTGTAGACCAGCTGGTCAAGAGGGAATACCAGCAAGGACGAAAGTGATGTCCTTGAATCCTTCATGCAAATAATTTAGATTCAATCTGTTTACAGAGGTTAGATACCAGTACATAATTCAGATCCCATCAGACTAGAACATCAGGGGTAGGATGATATTTAGATAGGTCCTATAAACACAGATCTCCTTTTTCTTAATGCAGTTAACCTAACACAACTCACCTTACAATGCAAAAAAACCACTCTAAAAATCAGAAAAGATGTGTAATTTAAAGTAAAATCCCAATTTCTTTATTAATTTTGCAAACGGCTTTGCTGTTTGCATCATTACAACTGTATTGCACAGTTACAGCTGTCAGGACTCATCTAAACTTCCAGGTTAAAATCACAACAGTAAAAAAAAGGAAATTCTTTTCACAATGGACTATGAAGGACAAAAGGGCAATCAAAAGACCTAATTTGAAAATCCTTCTTGACTAGAATATTGACTCACTGTGGTCATTACTGTGGAATTAATCTAACAGAATTTAGCGCATAAAGTGCAGACTTCTGTGTAGGAGTTGCTAGTTGTCCTGGACTCCCTGTGTGGCCATTGGAAACTCAGCCAGGGAATTTTCAGAGAAGTTAAGATGCATTTTATCTCATCCTAAAGATGCCAACAGTCTTGACATTAAAATGTTTCTCTCCACAGACTGAAGAAAACACCTTGGCAGGCTCATAGACTGCAGGAGTGCAATGTCAGCTTAGGTGGAGGCCCATTTATAAAGAAGAAACCACAGAAGCAGTTGAAAATCCTGACTGAATCTGTGAATACTAAACTGGCTGCTCTCTTGTTGGCCTGGCTCTGAAGAGAGGGGTCACAGCACCATGAGCCCATGAAATTCCCGAAGAAACCACTAGGAATGAGAGAGGGGGCATATCCCTTTCTCAGGCAAGTCTTATAAAACCTTGGTCTTGCCTCACAGTGTAGGACTGCGGGGAGGGGAAATGTCGGGTACGTTTTCAGCAGAGCTGTGAAATGTTGCAGGAGAAATTGGAAAACCTCTGAGTCTTTGTTAACCAGTGGGAGCCAGGGGCCAGCCTGACCTTCTGGAAATGGTTGCTTTTGAGAGCTGATGATCTGTGCCCATTTTTATGACAGACCTTGTTCAGCAAGTCCCTCTTGCTCAGCTGTAATTTCTGCTGGAGTAAGTAACTAGATTACAATGTTATAGTGTACATATGGTCCTTATAGCCAGTGAATTAGAACTTCCCTGACTCTCCTCTGTTGCTGCTGCTGCCAAAACAAAGGTATTTTGCACTAAACATGAAATCTAGGACTTTATATCTGCCTTGCTCCAACAGCCAGGCTCACTTAAAAAACGATGGTTCAGCCAATGACCAGCTTGCTAATTTGCTGAAGAGATTACTGAATCTTGCCAAAATGCAAAAAGGAAAAGAAGAGCTGGGCTTTTCCATCATTGCTGATAAAAAAAGTGGAAGTGATGAGACAAACTGTGTGTACAGGAAATTAAATCTCTGGGACAAAATGACCTGGTTAGCTAGAAAGGGAGCCAAGCAGCCAGGAGACAGTAACACTGCAATCATAAAATATACACATTTTTGGCTGCCAGGTTCTTAATAAATTCCCCCTTTGGTTCTGTGTTTTGCTCTCCACCTTCTGTGTGTTCAATTTCTTACTCTGCAATAAAGTTTTCCACTTCAGTTCTGCTTTTTAATTCTGAATTCCAGCTTTCTCAGAATTAATCTGTATTGTGCTGTGCTATCTGTAGCTGCCAAGGTCTCCAACAAAAGTACTGCACAAATTTAGGAATGGAAAGAGCTTCCTCTTCCAAGTGTTTCCCCAGGAATCAGCACAAAGGTCCATGATGGGGTTCCTAAGTCTGACAGTAGACAGGTCCTGTCTCTTCTCACAGCCAGCCTAATTTGCTGTAAGGTCTTGACTCTAACAGAGTAAGGACTTCCAAAGGTGGTAGCTAAGATTAAAAATGTAGAAATAAACTACCACTAATGAGAAAAAGCCATCTTAATCATGAGGACAGCATTCAGTTTAGATTTGTTGTCTCAGTACTCGCTCTTCCTCCTTGAAGATCACCTTCAGAAGTAAAAAGAGCCCTTGAAGCTTCATTTCATGAAGTCTGAACATTGGCAAGCAGAGGTCTGAGAAACTCTTCCAAAGCAGGCTGGTGTAGGAGTCCTTCAGTCAACGTGATTTTGGGGAAATCCTGTAGTACACAACATGCACATAGGTAATTATAGACCAAAACCTTCCCGGATGACTGCACAATCACCACACACCATCCTCTGAGCAGCCAACCAGCATAGCAAGGCCTGTGACTGTCACAAGATACTGCTTCTAAAACCCAAACATTCACAAAGAGGTTGAAGACTGGTCGCTGCTGAATGTTCATTGTTATCATTATTTTTAATTCTAGAGCTTGTCATGGTGAAATGTTTATGAGGCTCCCAGCTTTCACTGACTGTCGAAGGGAACTTAGTCCCTTCACACCACTGGAGAAACTGGCGCAGCATAAACCCATCAAGTGGAAACAAAGAATTAAACATCAGTGGTTTGCCAGAGCTTTGGTGACAGCCTTCTCCTCCCCTCTTTTCATTGCCACGCGAACAGCTGAGAAATGCACAAGAAAAGGCAAAAGAAAAGAATCCTTTCAACAAGAAGAGACAAAATTGAATCACTTTAGAATAAACATAATTCCTCAGCCATGAAGAGCAATTAAACTTATTTTACTAGTGAAAAGGAGAGCTTAATAAAGTTATGAGTGTTTTAAAACTCATAAAAGCAATTTTTACATTCCCCCTTCACGGATGAGCTCTCACAAGTCACAAGTTTGTGAGCTCATTATCAGCTGCCATTCAGGGACCTGCAGGTTGTTAAAGTGCTTTGTCAACTCTCTCCATCTCCAAGCTTCACCATTAATTCAAGACTGGGTTTTTTTCCTTCCAGCCAAGAAATTAGAACCCAATAACAATTTTGATTCGAACAAGACAAAAAATACATTCAGTTTGCCATATCTTCTCTTTATGCCATCTCCATAAAATGATCAGCCAAACAATTGGTAGATTTTCTGGTTTTTGTTTCTCCCCAAGTAGCTGTTGAAAACAGGTGAAAATACGAACACATGATAGGAGGAGCAAAGCAAGGCACTGTGGTGGAGCAAAACCTGAAACATAGGAATGATAAGCAAATAACCAAGTTTAAGGAAGGCATTTGAAAGCCTGGACAATTTAATCCTGGTTCATCTGTGAGCATAATTGTCACCTTCTGAGTGGATCCATATCACTTTGAACGTTTACATCCTCTCCGGGGTTTTCTGCATTGTTTGGATTTTCATCCCTAACCTGGATAAACTTGACTTACCACAGATTGACTTATTTTAGTGGTTCTGGCCTAAAATTGATTTGGATTTACGGACTGAAATTGCCTTCTCCTTCAGTGCTTATGCAATCACATACAACAGGGGAGAGGGGTGAGCTGGGTGGAGAATTCTTGATTCGTTTCTGGTTCCTAAGAGCTCACATACAATAGAATGAAACTTTTTTGTGATCTGCTTCATTGACAATTCCTGTATATTCAAATGTCTCAGGAAGTTAAAGCAGTTCCCACAATAACAGTGAGTGAAAGCTGTATGGAAAACTCTTGTCTTTTAAAAGCAGCTACCTTGTGCCAAGCCAAATAAGTAGTGAGCTGAGATGTAGAGCTTCATTTACATTCTCCCTTTCTGTGGTAAATCACACAGAATGTACCATCTCAGATGAAATTTACGACTCTTAAAATAGTAGCACAAAGCAATCACAGCCCAGGTGGTATTTGCAGAGAGGTCACCATATGAGCAGCTACAAGGAGTTCTGCCCAAACCCCACCTTCCACTCAGGACACCTCCATAAGTGGCCACCTCTTAAAAGTCAGCAGCTTTGTTCCTGTGCATAAAACATTGGAAATGCTGGAGCTTTCAGATGTTGCTTAACAGGACAACATTCGGGCAGGAAAATCACACTCCCTAAAAAGCACTTGACCTTTTGTTCAATCCCACTCTCCTGCACATTTTAGTGCATGATTTTAAATGCTCTGCAATGAAAGGGAAATTAGGCTGCTGTGATAGTAATGGTGCAGTTATTTACAGTTGTTTCTGGAGGCTGATTCTGAAATGTTTTTGCTGGACTATGCACCGTCAGGTTTCTTTGAATATCTTCATCAGAACTCCCCAGGATCTGGGCATTGTACAAGCACAAGCGTGATGCATGCACATGCATATTTTAGGAAGCAGCTCCTCTTTGAACCCTCAGGTATCAGGATTATGAGTAACATATTTGTTCTCTGGGACAATCACACCATGTGCTTCCTAACACAGGAAACAATTTTTGAAACAAGGTGAATAAAAGAAGAAAAATCTATCAATTATATATTTTTACAACCTTAGCTCTGCTGCAAGAATAAAATTGCATCTAGACCTAGCCACAACAATATTCTTTGCAACTGCTGGCAAGGTCGTGTAGTGATAGGACAAGGGCGAATGGCTATAAACTGAAAGAGGGCAGGTTTAGATTGGATATTAGGAAGAAATTCTTTACTATGATGGTGGCGAGGTGCTGAAACAAGTTACCCAGAGAAGTTGCAGATGCTCCATCCCTGAAAGTGTTCAAGGCCAGGTTGGATGGGGCTTTGAGCAACCTGGGATAGTGGAAGGTGTCCCTGCCCATGGCACAGGGTTGGAACTGGATGATCTTTAAGGTCCCTCCAATCCAAACCATTCTATTATTCTATAATTCTAAATTTCATGACCCAAAGAGGAAACACGTCTGAATATTCAGTCCTCTTACATGGTCATTGCAGAGTAATGTATGGATCAGCATCACTTAGAGCACCAAAGTCAGAGAAGTTACTCTTGCACCAGCTGCTCGTTAGCAGAACAAACTTATGAAAATAATACACACTTTTGCCACTTGCAATACTGAGGTTTTTAACAAATTTCCTATTCAGACAAAAATTCAATAAGCCCTTAGTATTCTGTGTGATGTCCAAATATAATATCATTATGTGATACAAACCATTCTACTGTTTTCTAATGTAACAGCTCTCCAGTGTGAAATACTGTTAATGACCAGCATAAAACAGCAATCATTTTAGTACAGTTGTAAATCAAAATTTATTTTGTACCTGGCCTGCCATGAGGGTATGATTAATTTTTATAAAATGGGCAGGATTTGGGGAGCCATTTGATTGGTCAATATTAGTTCTAAACCACAGGTATAAATCTTTATCACTGAACAGGTCGAAATTCATTAGTCCCGTGCCCCTCCTTCAGTTCACTTTGCTGTAAAGTGGCAAGGAGAGAAGTACCAGTGGAAATAAAAAGCTTTTTGTTCATGCCCTGATCTTGTTTCTCTCAGCAGAATGAAAATATACCGTGGGCTTTATGTCCAACCTTGCTGCATGATGATCTCTCTCAGTTACAGCCACAGGCTGGCATCTGTGGACAGCTCTGTGGAGATCGCGCGGCTTGGAGAGGCTTGCGAGAGCCAAAATCCTGCAAAAGGTGCTCACTCCTCTCAGCCAAGTCCTGGAGCCATCCCTTATCCTTTCCTGTGTCCAAGGCCAAAGCTAAGCAGCATGAAGCCACCTGGTGCTGCTTGGAGAGCCAAAATGAGGAGGAAAACATGGCATGGATTAAACAGAAGTCTCTGATATTACCAACTCTCAGCTCAGTCATTGCCTCCTCCGTGGCCTGGAGCAACCCTCTCTGCAGATGCTATTTAAATAGAGACACCTAATTTCACACTGCTTGTTCTATTTCTTTTTCCTTTCCTCCCCAGGGCACAGATATCAAAGTCCACAGGAAACAGAGGATTTCAGGCCTGCAGCGCTCTCATGCAGGTGCTGCTTCCCAGCGCCATCACCCCAGCATAGCTGTGCTGGAAGGGAAAAAGAGCTTGCTTCTTGATTATTTTGTTGTTTTGCACCTCCCTGCCCAGGCAGGTGTGGATGCTGAGCCACCTGGTGCACGGTGATGAAAGAGCCCTGTGAACAGCTCAGCCCATCACCGGGGTGGTGAAGCACATTCCAGTGCCAGCCACTGCATTTCTCAGAGGGTCCCATGGAGCTGGGAAGATTTCACTTCTATGCCCCTCTCTGGGTAGGCATAGGGAAATATCTCCATGCTCAGCGGAGACATTTGATTTCCTGCATTAAAAAAAATAAGAAGGAAACCAGAAGCCGTGTTATCAAGTGTGGGCACCTCCAGAGATTTAATTCTGCTGGAGACCTGCTTTGCAGCTGGGGAGCTGTCCACCAGTTATCCATCAAACTAGCGAGGGGGCCACAGGAGGGGCAGTACCTCAGAAACGTGTCCCCAAGAAGCAAACGCCCACACCTGCAGTGGTGTCCACTGGTTCAGAGCTGGGGGCACCAGAAGCCTCCTCACCCCCATAGAACTCATGGCTAAGTGAAGGTGACAAGGACACACAGAGAGGCTGGGCCACAGCAGGAGCCCTGCCAGGACCTTTGTCACTCCTCTGCACCACCACTCTGGCAATAAATCTATGAAAATTGTCTCCAGACAGTTAATGATGTGTTTATGTACCAGAGTTTCTAACACTTTATAAGCGATTCTTATCATCCCTTTAATCATCTTCCTTCAGCCATTTAAAACTGCTGTTCCCATGAGATCTATAAATGAATCTTATTCATCAGTGAACAATGTTAGTGAAGGAATACAAACAGAATCCTGGTCTTTATATCTGGGAATTAAGCACCTTTATTATGGAAACTCTCCTGCAATTTTAATTACAGTGACTCTTACTTTTGACTACGCATAGTAAAAAATTATTTATCTCTGGTAAATGCTAAAATAGTGGCTCAAAAAATGAGACCAAGAAAACAACAGAAGATATGTGGTGAAATATTTGTTATTTTGTGTCCTTAAAGCAGTCAGGGCATGACTAGAGCAGAATTAGGATTCGGATAATAGTAAATCTACTATTAGACGGGAAAGACCTTTCTTTGCTTAAAGGAAACCTAGAGAGATTTCCTTACTCTTAAAAATGAATTTAAAAGAAATTTTGATCAAAACTGGAAGGACTGTGCTTGCAAAAAATGCAAGCAAGGAGGACTCATTTCTCATCTGATTAGTCAGAGATTTACTGAGTCTGTGAAGCAAATATCCTCTGCAGCAGATTTTAGCACCTTCCTGACCCAGTGGCCAAAAAGCACAGCCAAGCAGCCAAAAACTGGCTTTTGGTTTTCCAAACACTCACTGATTCTTGTTTAGCTAAGAAATGAGTCATCTGCAATCTTAGCAGGAGGCACTGCTGGCCTCATTGCACAGATTCTTTTACTTCAGAGGGTACATCCCTGTCTCAGACTGTTCCTTCCAAGGGAGGATGCACTGCCCTGTGTCTGGAGCAGCACCAAGCATAGCACAGCACTTTGCGTGCATTCACAGCCTGGTTTGATTTGGTTGCTGTTAAAAGAAAACAAACAGATTCACATCTATGGTGAAATAAAAAGTTCCCGTAAGGGAGTAATATTTTGGGAACAGAAGAGGGTCTTGTTTCTGAGGATGGAACACATTTAGCTTCTGAGATCCAAGGAGCAGCCTCTTAACTGGGACTCCTACATCCACATCAGTAAGAACTGATCCCCAGTACTATTTCCAAATGATGTGTTTTCTCCTTTAAAACTGATGGCTGACTGCAGGCTGGGCAGACCTTTAAATGTTCTTATTTGACTTGTGCCCTCCACATCTAGGGTTGATTCACAGTCTTTAGTGCCTTCGTACAGCCATCTGTTCCCCTGGCCAGCTGCCCGGGGACAACCTGCTCCTACCCCTCCCTCGGACATACGGTGCCAGTGCTGAGCGAGGGCAGCCTGCACCGCAGGGAAATTCAGGGAATTCTCCTCTGCAGTCCCGCCCCACTCGCAGCTTCTGCTCTGATGGGGAGAAAAAAGGGCAAACCAGGCTGAAAAAATATAGATTAAGGAGCCTGAGGTCTCCCGAGTTTCCCTGGTTGCTTGTGCTGCTCCCAGAAGACCCACAGCCAGGCTGAGGGGACCCAAGGTAGGCACCACCTTAGAGCAGTTTGCCCTGAGGTCCCTGGATAATCTGCAGCACTTTTGGCATTACCAGCCATCTGACTTGCTCCAGGCTGTGTTCAGATGAACACACCAGCTCCAAAGGGAGCTGGGGAGGGCTGGTTCCCATTAGACACCTTGCCTGCAGACATCTACCTGCAGGTGAGTAAAGCCCTCACTTCCTCCAGGCTTCGCAGCTCCCACAGAATGCTGCAGGGAAAGACATTCAGAGTCCCAGGGTGCCCACCCTTTAAGGCCTGATTTGCATTTTGCACACATGGGTGAGTGTCTTTTTAAGGTCTGGAAACCACAGCATCAAAACACAACTGCAGCACAACTCCTGGGTGCAACTCGTGGCAAGCTGCAAACATCAACCGAAAAAAAAAGAAACAGCCCCAAATCCAGCCTGCCTTTGGCAGCAATTGGCAAAGAAACATCTCACTGAGAGTTTCACTTGTGTGCAGGCTGGCAGAAAGTGGCGGGTCACTCTCAGCACAGGATACATGCACTGGGATAATGAGCTCCAGGCCTTCACGCTTAGGGATGATTAGAGCCACAGAGCTCTCTGAAGGGAGGAGTTATCCATAGCGGGATAGGAGGCAGCAGGTCCAAACTGACAGGGCATTAAGTCAGCACTCCTTGCAGAAGATGCTCAATTTGCCATGATTTGTCATGTATGTGTAATTCAGAAATTAATGTGCAGTTCTGTTCCTGCAGTAGGGCCTTCTAATGGGTTTTGGAAGGATTTATTTACTACGGCTTGTTGTGATATTTTATTAATTTTATTTCAACATTTTATTACCAACAACAAAAGCTGAGAAAATACTTTGAAATATTGCAACCTCTTATTATATTCACAAACTACCCTTGACTAGAAAGAGAAGTACTCGCTATTTAAAAAAGGAGTGAAATGAAAACCTTGCTTCATGGTTCACTACAGGTTTGAAAGACTCCTACACCCAAACTGTGCTTTACTGCTGCAGAGTTGAAAAAGGTGGCCTGAAGTGAAGTGCAAATTGTAAAGCTAGATAGTATTAACTCAAGCATTCAAAGGGTACTGGAATATGAAACTGAAGAATCAGTAAGTATTGTTAAACTGAGATTTCTTGTGTGAGCAATGCAGGGCAATAAACACACTCTCAGTGGAAAATACATTATTACCCTTTAAAACAGCTTTAGGAGTGGTGTGAGAATCCAGAGATTAGTGATTCTGTCTTTCACACCAGACAAAAAATGTGCAAGATACAATAAAGAAAAGAATTAGAAAATACTGATATTAAACCCTGATATATTGTAAAGAATTAACAGGATTTTCATTAAAAAAAAAAAAAAAGAATTTATGTCCTTCCCATATCTCAGGATTATTTGCAAGGAGCCAATGAGCCTGAAGATAAAAATGGTTTTGTAATTGCAAAGGAGCTGGAGTTTAAAAACTTAAATATCTCACCAAAGACTGTTAAGGAAACTAAATTCTTAAGGGATAAGAAGGAAAGTCCTACTCCAGATTAATCACTGAAAGCAATTAACCGGGAATTGTTTAATTAATTAGGTGGGAATAAACAGTTTGTTCTCACACTGGAGAGCGAGGTCCTACATTAAGGATCTCTGTTAAGGTTAGTGTTGTCTGCTTGTTCAGAAATGACCCAGAAACAGGGGAACGTACTTAACCAAATCAACCCCTGACTGATGAGCTGTGGCAAAGTCGTGTGCTACACTGCAGCTTCAAGATAGAAAGATGTGTTTAAATCATGTCAGAGCTCTGTCCCAGCTCTCACCAGCAGGTATGCCGTGTGGAAAACCCAGCCATGCCTTATCCCTTCTGTCAGTGGTACCACGGAGGTCTGATGGCTGCGATGTCTTTCCTGAAGGGATGCTACGTGTCACGTGGGTGTCTCCTGAAGCCATAGGAGATACTTCTTTGGAAAATCCTGTGCTTTGACCCCAGGCCTCTGGCCAGTGTGTGATGTGCCTGCAAATGGTGTAATGCAGTTTCTTTGCAGGGCTGGTGCCAGAGTGATGACAGAGGCAGTGGGAAGGAGGAGTAGAGGAAAACATTTGAGCTCATGACTGAGAATCCCACACGCATCCCACATCAGCAGTAAAATAAGTCAAAGTAGATGGAAAAGGTAAAGCAATGTCACTGTGGCAAAAGTGAAGCTCAATAAACCAAGGTAGAAGTGATATGAATATATCAGAAAGAATATTTGTGAAAGTTGATACTGTAAGTCCTAAATCTATCCCAGTTCTTGGCAAAATGGAAACCTGCCCTTTTTGTGGCTCACTGTCCTGGTGCCACACATAAATCCTCCTGGGAAAGAAGTGATGTTGAATTTTTCTTGGCTTTTATTTCCCTTTACTGTGTAACAGAAGTAAGTGACTCCCTGTGCTCAATTTGTAAGCAGTCAGCATTCAGATTATGAGCTGAAAATTAGACCACTTGACAGTACACACCTCCAAAGCCCAAACAGTGGAACTTTCACCCCAGATGAAGGGGAGGAGGAAGAAGCATCTTCAGTCCTCCACTACCCCACGTTCAATCAATTTTCCCTCAGTGCTGAACCAGTTCCTTTTACTCTGTTTCCTGTCTTTCCCTTATGCAGGGCAAATAAGTCCCCTCCAGTATTTATAGCAGCCCTTATTTCATATTGATTATTTTTAGCTCTTGGTATTCAGCAGCAGCAGAATTCTCTATTGAAGTTCAATGTAAAATCTAACTACAGAAGCACTCTTGCAATAATTATTTTATGAATTAATTACAGGTAAGTGGCTGTACCTAAGGACAATTGTAATTATCTGTATCATACAGTGAACTGCAAACAGTCACACTTTTGGGCTTGAATACTTTTCCTCTGCCTTTTAAGAATAAGCCCATCAAATCTAGAAGAACTCCTTGCACCAGAATTTGGCTGACAGGCTGTGTTGATTGAAAGTAATACTTCTCTCTTAAGTTTGTGGGTTTTTACTGAAGAATCTAATAATAAACTTTTCTATAGCCTTGTTTAGTTGTTGTGTGGTGCAGGTTTCAAGGTAAGGCAATATCACCACGGGCCTTCATTCCAACAACCCATATTTGGGCAGAAAACTCATAAAAGTGAATCAGGAAAGAGTGTGGAAGCACATTTCTAATACTGCTTGCTTGTTTGGGGGGATTTGTCTGAGCTCTGATTAGTTATGTGGGATCTCAAGTCTGCTGCTTCACTCCAACCTCCGAATCTTTCTAAGGAGTGTATTAAGACTGAAGCCAAACAATCATGAAAAAATTCAGATAATAAATTCAGGGCTTACACACATCTCTCCTCACACGTGCTCACTCACAGGATCATGTCTCAGAAACCTTTGTTGTTTGCAAAGATCAAGAGCAGGTGAGCTGGGTGTTGCTGTTCCGTCCCAGCAGGAAGAAGTTCCTTCCCCATATCTCCTTAGGCCCAGTGTTAGAACCTAACTGGGATCATCTACAGGAAGCTTCCCTGGCAGGACCTGAGCCAAAAGTGCCTCCAGTCCAACCTCCTCTTCCTGTGGTCTCACACCAAGCCTGGACACTGTTTATAACTATTTCTCATTCCCACAGGTGCTCAGCACCCCTGACCATCCCTCTTTGCTCCTGATATCCCTTGTCCTTCTTTGTCCATTATTCTTCTGGTCAGGACTCCAGATGCACAGGGGCATTTAGGCACTTAATTCCAGTGTGGAGCAGGGAGATACAGGCACCACTGCAGATTTTGGGTGAAGATCTGTAGGAAAGACATCAGGGTTCAGTGAGGCACCTGTAGGTATCCATCAAAGATCAATATCTTGCACAACTTGTCTGGAGTGTGTGCATGGGTACTGAAAAATTTTGGCTGATCAGATGGGTACCACCACAACACTTGGGAGGGGGGCAAGAACATTGCTCTGAGGGCTTAAGGGTTCTCTTGCTCTCTCCTCCTCTTGTGGGGATGTCTGCACACATTCCGTGTAGCCCACTAAGATCAGCACCAGTAGGAAAATATGTTTGAAATCAGAGAAGATGCTTTGTGTGGGAAGAAGAAAAGATAGAAAACTAATTAACTTTGTTCTTAGGAAATGAACCATGGCTCAAGCAAGAAAGAAACTAGGAAGATAAGAGAGATCTCAGGCTGCAGAATTCAGATCTGGAGAGCTGGAGTACCCTGCACAGTCTGCAGTGAGACCGACAGGTCTGGAAGCATTTCAATAGCAAAAGTGAGACAGGGTTAAAGTACAAACACTTTTCTACAAAACTGGTTACAAAACAGTCAAGGAAAGCTAGCAAAATGGATAAACTCTGTTAAATTCTCTCTCAAATGAGAATCTTCTTCCAATGTCAAAATATAAAATATGAGGAGTAGAAGCCATTGCCTCAAAAATATCTTTGAGAACCTTTGATTACCATGATGGAAGGCACCACATGTTGACTGCTCTTGAGCCCTTATTCGAGAAGTTCTGAACACCATCAGAAGTTGGGAGACCTGTAGTTTCTAAACAACTCCAAAATCAATTTTTTCATGTTTCCATCTTGTGTCCACTGTAAAACATTTCCATAAAATTTCTGAACTTCCACAAGGGCAGCAGCTACTGCATTTATCTTTACCGAGGAAAACCAGTTTCTTAGACTTTCTTTCTCCCCAGATTCCCTGACCTGAGCTAAATAAGAGAACCTGGATTAGTAAAATGCATAAGAAAGGACTAAAACAGAGCAAGGGCTGAAACCTGGCCCTGTTGAAGCATATTTAAAAATTCTGTTGACTTCCACGGGGCAGAAAAACTCATCTGCTTTGGGGAGGATGAGTTTAATTTTATGGAAGGATTAACACAGGTGCTTTGAAGGAGGCTCACTCAGCCCTAAATGCTTTCAACTTTCTGACAGTTTTGCAGCCCTAGTCTTTGATGTTGCAATGGCTCAGAGGGTCAGATGTCCAGCTGAGGTTCAGATCCCAGCCTTGCTGAGGAGATGAACCTTGCTCTGCAAGACAAAAATTAGGAGCTGGATTTGCCAGGACAAGGAGACTCTGAGGGCAGAGCCTTTCCCATCTGTTTTTCAGGAGATGTTTCAATGGATATCCCTGCCTGGATGTATCTACTGAGGGGAGAGTGTCCTGGAAGCACCAAGGTGACATTTTGCACGAGCCCTCACAATCTCATGATTTTGTCAAGTCACAGGGTTTGAGAAAGTTATACCACAAATAAGCTAAACAGCAGCAATTTTCAAACACCTCAACAGGCCTCTGACGTTTAAACAAATTGGGTGTTTAGCTGTCATGAATATCAGGCAGTGAGACTAAAACTCATCTGCAGAGTAGACATCCATGTCTGAGCGAGATGATGGAGGCTACACAAGGTAGGGGACAGCTGAGCAGCCTGGATTGTGAATAGAGGGGATAAATTATGTCCCCAAAGTGCCTGTGGTTCCCCCAGTGACCATGAAGGGTGACTAGCTTGGTTCTTAAGGCAGGTGAGATGAATCACAGCGCTAGTTAGCTAGAAAATTGCACAGTGACTTTGCTGAGTTGGTCCTCAATAAAAATATAAACTCACAGTTTTTCTCCTGTAATTGGTGTAGATTCAGAATGACTACGGAGTAAAGTATGGAGGCAGTTCTGCCCTCACACTCTAAAGATCTGAACTACTCTAAAAGCTGAACTACTGATAAATGATGGTTTCCTGAAGAACTTGAGACAGAAAATAAGGGGCCATATCACTTGCCAGTGCCGTCAGGAAATGTTGCAACAGTCAGGGACTGAATTGCAGTTGCCCTTGCTCTTCATTTCTGTTTCATGGTTGCTCATGAAACCATTCTTTCTATTGTCTGGAATAAGTGGCAGGATGCAGAGTCCAGAAATGTGCTTCAGACTGCTTGCTTGATAAATCACCTTTTATTGTGGAGGCTGGAGGACTGACAACCTGGTGTGCAGGCCTCTTAATCATATCCTTTTGAAAGAAAATTGCCTCCATCTGCTTTAAATTGTTTGTTTAAATACTGGAAACAAGTGTCTGCGTCCTGGTTTAAGGCTGACACGGACACTCACACAGCTCCTCCCAGTGGGATGGGAGAGACAATGGGAAGGGCAAAATCGAGAAAACTCATGGGCTGAGACAAAAACAATTTCAAAGGTAAAGCAAAAGCCACACACACAAGCAAAGCAAGACGAGGAATTCATTCCTCACTTCCCATGGGCTGGCAGGTGCTCAGCCATCCCCGGGAAAGCAGGGCTCCATCACGCATAAAGGTGACCTGAGAACACAAAACTCATCACTCTGAACATCCCCCTCTTCCTTCTTCTTCTTCCCCCAACTTTATGCACTGGGCATGATGCCATACAATGTGGAATATCTCTGTGGTCAGTCAGGGTCAGTTGTCCTGGTTCTGTCCCCTCACAACACCTTGTGCACCCCCAGCCTCCACTCTGGATGTGTCGGGTGAGAAGGAGAAAAGGCCTTGGCTCTGTGTAAGCCCTGCCCAGCAATAACTAAAACATCCCAGTGTTATCAATGTTGTTTTCAACACAGATCCAAAATACAGCTCCATGCTATGAAGAAAATTAACTCTATCCTAGCTAAAACCAGTACAATAAAAAAAGATTTATTGACAGGGAAATAAATTTCGCTTTTTTCCCTAGACAAATCCATAATCTTGTCTTGTACTGTGGTTGAAGCAAAGTTCAAAAGTGATGTGTGGCCAAAGACAGGTTTATGATTATTTCCTTAGAATCACCTATTTTTTTATGAGCTAGATTAACCTGGCTTAAGCAATATATTTGTCAGCCTCAATTCTTTTGTCAGAAATATAAAATACCTTGAGTGTTGGAGAAGTTGATTCTGATTAATTCCCAGCCCTTCCAAAAGTCAGTTTTACTGCTGTCCTTTCAGGCCTTCCTCTCTAAGACTGGCTGCTGACTACATCAGCTGAATTTTCTACATCAAGGATTTTCTGGGAGTTGCCCTGGGAGGAGGCACAATTTATAGTTAGGCTGTCTCAGATGCTTGGAAATAGACAAAATAACATCTCTTCCATCTCCTTATGCTCCTGGGTTTGAGTGGCCCCCATATCTCATCTTAGGTCACCTCTTTACGCAGGACAGGATGAGGGGTTCTGGTTGGTGTCCCCACATGATCCTGGGGAAGCCATCTGGTCATTTATGTCTGTAAAACACACTGCAAAACTGAATTCTGCAGGGACAAAGCCATATGAGTTGGGGTATCAGCAGAGGCAGAATCTGTCTCAAGTGTGGGTCTTCTGCTTTCCCCTTTCCAGATTTTACACCCTCCTGTCAAGTAAATCACTTTACACACCAGAGCTTCTTCACAGAGTTGTAAACTGAAATGTTTTTCCAAGCTGCCAATTTCCTTTCTGTTATTTCACCTTTCCCTCCACACAGGTGAGCTCTAAAGAATCAATTCTCATCTTCAAAGATATTAAAGCAGTTAATGAGATTGATAGGGTTACCTTCATCTCCTGATAAAACTGTCCAACTTCCTCCCATTGCTCTCTATGTCAAAGATTTTTACTTCTCCTTTGGAAAAAGAATGTCTAAAATTCATTCATGACCCATATCTTATGAACATCTGCAATCACAAAGGAAAGGACTGGTGACAGAACTAATTTTTCATTGTTTTAAGATTTTTGTGAAAAGTGCACCAGAAGTTATAACTACTGAGAGATTTAAGGCTTCCACGTGTCTCTCAGTTATGTGTTTATAGCAATGAGAGATCTCTGCTGTCAATCTGTATTTCATATCTGAATGTTTGACCTTCCAGTAATGATCTTTTAATGACAGTTTTGTTTAATATTAAGGTTCCTCTGTTCTGTTTTGGTTAAAAACCCAAACAGAACCTCCTTACTACCCAGGGTAAATCTCAGCATAAATTAGTCCCTCTGCCACAACCAGCAGAGTGAAAGCATGGCCTTTGGTCATGGTCATTGGGATCAGTGAATTAGAGCAGGAGTAGGTCACTGTTCCCAGTGCAGACTGGCACTGAAGACCAGGGCATGTAGCTGGCCAGAGGGTTTCATGCTTTTCTGTCAGTGGAAGGAGAGTCTAATGAAGGTCTGAACCTTCCACCATGGTCAGAGCTTTTTCTGCCCACCTCACAGCACCAGCGTGCCAGGTGTCTCTCCCTTCCCTTCTTGACTGTCTGGTCCCAGTTTTATTTCCCTTTCCTTGGCCTCTCTTCTACCTCACAGTGCTCATCTCTTTGTCCAAGCATTTTTTCCAACTTCGTTCCCTTATGTCTATCTGATTTAATTACCTTTTTAACCAGAGTCTCTGTCTACCCCTGAAATCCCCTTCACCATCATACTAGCAGCAAAGAAGACAAAGATGTAGGAAGTACAGGAGAGACAGAAACTGGCTGCCCCTGATATTGGGGAGCTGAAATGTGTTCCAAGAACATCTTGGTCTGTCCTGGAGCTGTGAAGAGCAAATTCAGTCACAGTCTCCATTAAAGCAGAGCTCAGGAGTAAGAGCTGAAAGGCTGGAGAAACCTCAGTGAAAACCCAAGCCTGGAAGCTGTTTGCTGCCAAACTTTCAGAAGTCTCTACTGATCCAGGAAAAAAAAGTGGACCTCCAAAAACAACAGCCCAATAGATTTTCTAGGGATTGTCACAGTTATCCTTGGCATACAGGTAACATTCCTGCCGTAGTTTCACCAGGGGAAAGGGGTACTAAAGCTGCTAAGAAAAATCTCAAGTATTGCCTGGCATAAGCAGTGCAGTAGTTGAAACGCATTGACAGAGTCCCTGAATCAAAAAGTCATGGAAAAGTCAAAGCACACAAACCCCACCTTGCTCTGCAGGTCCCAAAGCTGGCTGAATAGCAACTGCTTCAAGGATAAATTCAGGCGAGCATCCTGCCTCAGCCAGGATACACAAGCCCTAGCTGATGGGATTCAGAAAACAGAGAGTAGAAAAGCAGTGGAAACAGGCTCATCTTGCAAACATATGTTAGAAAGGCAGTTCCAGTGAGCAGCCATGATAATAAAAAAAAGAGGCAACAGTAGCACCCAGGATTTTCATACTCTATGCTATGAGCACATATGTCACACATATGCACAAAATCCCCAAAGCCACCTGAATGATGCCTTATCTTCTATGAATGGATCTTGTTTAAAGGAGGAATCTGTTTTTAAAGGATACAAAACAGGTGATACAGGCTCTACTTTGGAAAAGCCGTGTGATTTCATAAAAAAAAAAAGGGTTATGTTTCACTGGCTTGTTAGAACATGTTGAGTTTTATTGTCAGTGTAAAGGCTTCTGTAATGAAACCAATCACTACACTGGGTAGGAAATTCATAAAGCTTTTAAC
Organism: Machaerirhynchus nigripectus; assembly: GCA_013397975.1. Classification (NCBI taxonomy): domain Eukaryota; kingdom Metazoa; phylum Chordata; class Aves; order Passeriformes; family Dicruridae; genus Machaerirhynchus; species Machaerirhynchus nigripectus. Next base: position 594,259 of record VZRQ01008389.1, on the reverse strand, counting down.
CTAATTCTTTGGTTCCTAATTAAAATAACATCTAAGAAGCAGAGCTATACAGGCATGAGTTATTAGCACAGTGCTTAAAATCAGGTTAATTCTAGAAACCGTCTCTTTAAAAAGAAAATTTAACAGTCACGGGAGACTCTGCAAAAGCCAACAGTGGGATGTGAGATTTGTTATTGTTTATATTAACACTGGGTATAATGACAGTGAAATCAAGGTTTTCTGGTTTTGAAATTATGCTAAAGACCCACAAGTGATAATGGGCTTTGAAATTGGACTCTGAAGTAATATCAAATAGTGAATGTGATTAAATATAGATAAACAGAGCACAATCAGTCATGGAAGAGGAAACCAAAAAAGCAGTTGTGAAAATGAAATACCATGCTGCAAACTACCAAGAAAAGAGATTTGTCAAAGAAACAGGAAATGGTTCAGAAAAGGTCCTGAGTTCAGGCAGCAACTTTGCTCATGAATGCAAACAGGACTTTGGACTTCTGGGGAATATAATAATTTGTAAATCAAAAGGAGAGGTAGCACGGTGCTTCTGTACAATGTACTAGTTAAAGACCATCTAGAGTAACTATTGTTGTGCTTCTGAAACAATCTGATTTCTCTTAATTGCGAAAACTAGAGATGAAGGCTAATATTATGCATCTTAAAGATTCAAGTGATTCAGGAATTTAATAAAAAATTAGCCTTTCCTTTAGTGTCTGATGAAAAGGCTGTTTATGTAAACATTCTCGCATCAGATTGGTAACATTGCTCCTCAGACACACACGGGTAGGTGCGAGAGAGAAGAAATATTGCCACTTCCAGCAGTATTTATCCAAATTCCCACCACCCCTTGCTGGGTGGTACTGCAGTGATGCACTCAGAAGGCAGCTGCTGAGGAGGGTTCACCTCTCTGAGGGGTCCTTGGTGCTGCTATGGAGGTGACAGAGGTGTCCTGGAGACCCAACGACTCCTGTAACACTCCATTTACAAGGGGATGTGCCCTCCTCTAGAGAGCTTTCAAAGTCCACAGAGGAATATTGTTTATGATAATTTAAGTGGTAGGAGTAGAAACAACATCCCCACACCCCACAGTTTTGTGGGTTTAGAAAAACACCACTGTGTGTCTGAGGTGTAGAACATATGTGCAGTGAAGATTAATTCTGTCCAAAGGTTTTTTTTCATTTCTGACCCTCAGTTTCCAGATCTGTTGTGTGCCCCTTTCCTCTGTTGATGCTGCTGTAAAGCTGAGCTCTCTAATGCAGTTACTTCATCCACCCTGTACAGCACAAGCTATTCAGCATGAATGTGCTGCTCTTTGCTTGCCTCTCTCGTGTTCCCATGGCACTGTTGTTGACAGGTTTCAAACACAGCACAGACACGGGGCAGGGGAACAAGGAATGAATCAAGCTAAAATCCCAAGCAATGAGATTTCTTGCCTCTAAGACCTTGTTTTCCCCTGTGTTTGATAAGAAAGTTCATTTATTACCCTATTTTTAAGTGATTTGCCTATTCTACCTTCAGGATCCTAATTGCTTTTCAGATTGTGTGTATCATTAATACTCTATATCTTAATTTTCTAGCCTAGGTAATAATTGAGCATTCAGTCATTGTTATACCCACCATTCTGCCAAAATTTATTAAAATGAAGCAATTAACTATTGTCTTAAATGGCGTTTAGAGCTAAGGCTCATTAATTTTAGACCCAATACAATTAAGTGGGATGATAAATGTAAACTTTTTTTTTATCACAGCTTTGTACAGAAACCTTTTTTTACTATGCAGTGTTCACTTTGTGCTGCAAATTTTTTAGTTTGTTTGGCCTTATTTTATGAAGACACAGGTCATTACTGTGTTTGACATTGGAATCGTCCTGAATCCCACCCAGAGCAACAGTATTTGCACCCCATGGCTGGCAGACAGAAGGCAGCAACCTTCTGGAGAAGACCTTCAGATGCAGGAATCCACAGCTAAGGGCTGTCACACAGAGTGACTTGATTTCAAAAGCTGATTTCCCTGCTGCCCTCAGCTCCGCTATGAACCTTTCATCTGAAGTCCTTTTCTAATTAAGGTCCTCAGTGCAGATGAACCTAATGATGTAGCTACATGTTCATGAACAAGGTCAGAGAGATGAGGACTCCTGATGAAGTCCAGAAGGAGCACTCCGGAGCATAATGTCAAGGCACATGAATAAGTGCCTTGCTGAATGAAAGCCTCAAGATCTAAATATACCCAGCCAGGCTCCCCAGAGGACCCACAGCACATCAGCTCAGACCCAAAGATGACACAGAGGCTTCATTCCATTAAATTTTCTCCTTTAACACATAACTTCCAGGGCAGTATTATCCATATTCCTTCGTCTGTGTTATTACTTCTCTACTGAAACAAGGGGAAGAAATATGAATAATAGGTAAGATAGGAGAGTCTGAGGAAAAAAAATTAAAATAATCATAGTTATAAACTCTGCCATTAGGTCACAACTCTGAAAAGTACAGCTTTTCTGTACCTCTGTCTAGCAGCTGGACAGAGCACTTTGAAGGCGTTTGCAGTTCTCAGAGATGGGGTATTCTTGTCCAGATATCCAAGTATAGTCACCTTTAAGGACATGTCTTCTGCTGCAGTTTTGTATCATTTGACATGTAAATTACATCACCACTTTGCTAATATTTATTTTAGAAGAGGGAGAAAAGCCATCAGAATAGGGAAGGATCTGGATCTGGCTGTCTCCACACACCACTACCTTCCTCCCCACCCTCCACAATGAGAGAAAAGGGGCACAGTTGGTAAATGGCTCTTTGAAACCTGCCAGGCTTTCCTTTTGGTTCATGACAGCTTTGAGAATCCCTGGGCTGGATGCAAAAATGCTGCTTTTGTAGCCCTCACTCTGATCTGCTCCTAGGGGTAAAGGTACACCGCTAAAATCAAGAGGAGTTTGGCTTCTACCTGCAGGGAGGTTGTGATCAAACACCTAAGAAATGCCTAAGATCATCTGTTCCAAACCCCTGGCAACAACATCTTCAGCTGGATTGGATTGCTTAGATCTCCATCCAATTTTAAACAGCCAAATGAAATCCAACAATTACTGAGTAAACAGAATGACTTGATCCTCTCAAGAAAAAAAAATTCAGTAAGGACAGGTACCTTATTTGAAACTATTTTGTGCCCAGGAAGGAAGAAAATAACCACAAATAAACAACACTGAGTTTGTGTTTTCATTGTGGTACCAGATTAAATTTCAAATCTGAGAATGCTTCTTGGGTCACAAATTTGGGGTTTCAGCTTGTTCTCATTTCCTGGGAGAGTTAGTGAGGTAGCAAAGGAGACTCCAGAGAAGTCAGATATGTCCAAACCTGTAAGTAATATTTCAGGAAAGGTCCTTTGTGATTTTGTCTGGGTGGTAGCACCGCAATGCCATCAACAAGAGAATTTGTGCCTTTCTGGGGGACCTTTCGCAGAATCAGCTGCTGCCACTTCAGTGTTGAATCCTCAGGAGCCAACAGATTCGTACTTTCAGCAAACAAATAAGATCAACAGTGAATTATTGGCTTCAGCAGCGAACTTCCAGGTAGAAAGCCTCATTTCTCTAGTTTGGAAAGGGAATTTAAACTAATAGAATTCAAAGCATCCAGCTTAGAGTACCACCCTGCAAAAGGCCCATAACTCCTTTAAATCATCCTCAATTCTTACCTTACCAGAGAGTTTCTTTTCATGATACACACACTCTGGTTTTATAAATCTGCTTGCTGCAGTGTAGGAAGCCCAGGTCACCTCCTTCCCCCCCACACGTCCTGTGTTTACCCAGAGAACAATGGCAGCAGGGGCACTGATTTACCAGATTAGACATGACCCCACTTCCTGAGCTGCACAGAAGAGAGTGCCAGTGATTAGTAACTATCTGTGAAATGTTCGAAGGGAATTGAGACTTAGCAGCCTCATCTGACTCCCTAAAGGTCTATAATCCCTCTGCACGGGGTACAGATGAGCTGATGTGACGTAATTTGTAATTAGGCAGCTTGAGCAGCAGAGAGCCTTTAGTGAGCTGGGGAAAGCCTGCTTTCTCCAGGGAGAGTGCTCCTCACAGTGAAAGGGGGAAAAAAAAGCAGCGAAACAATCACACAGCTTCCAATAAAGCCGAGAAACAGCCACTCACGCTGCCCATGGCTTCTTTGCTCTCCCCTACAAACAACCTCTCTCCTAGGAGGTTCCCTGTGCTGGCCTGTTTCCAGAAACAGTGGTTGCTTCCCGTATTGGAGATGTGAATATCCCAGTTGTGGCCCTAAAGGAAAGCAACACTACATTCATTCAGAACCTCATTTCATGCCTATTTAGCTCACCACTGACTCCAGTAACCCTGAAAGAATTCTATTTCTGTTTGTGGCAGATTTAATGGTTGGTTGTCACTTTATTTTAAACACTAATACCACATTTTATTTCTATAAATAGAAGACCAAGGTGTTTTCTCAGGATTAAAAGGGCTGGTTTCTCATCTTCTTTCCCTTTAATTTCCTTCTCCAATTCAGAGAAAGCTGGATTCTACAGCTCCTGACTAAATCCTTGCTAGAGTACAAGGAGTCTGTGTCAGGGGTCCTGGAGAGGACGGTTTCATATTGCAAATTCATTTTAAGTCACTCTATTGCATTTTCACTGTTCAGCCTCCAATCCAAGATTATCTTTGCCCATCTGTTATTTATCCTACTGGTTACATGACCTGTGGATTACCCAGCTTTTCTTTTAAAATCTCATTCTGCTTATGTCCATTCATTACTTACTGCTTATTTGTCAAAAAAAGTTGCCAGCCTGCAGTTTTATCTGAGACAGGGATGGGATGCATAATGTACAACTGAAGGGTTTGTGAACACATCTATAGCTAGCTGGACCAGGGACAGCAGAATTTGGGAGAAGCACACACCTATCCACTGCACCCCCTGAGGAGTTCCAGATGGCCAGGAGGGGAGATTTTGTCTGTGTGATGCTCCTTGAGCAAACACGTACCCATCAGTGTGAGCTGACCATTGCCATTCGATATTTCCACTGATTGTTTTTTCACTGACCTCTGTAATTTTCACTCACAATCACCTAGGGCTGCCTGTGCATGAGCACCAGCCTTGTAGAAGTAGCCTTCGGCCACCAACTGGTTTAGGGAGCAGTTTTGCCATCGATCCTGAATTGCTGTACTTCTGCCTTTCTGGGTTGCAGAAGGGTTTTGACTATGCCTATCCTTTCTGGGACGTAGTATGGATGTTCTAGCACTAAGGATGCAACCTTTGACCAAAAAGAAAATCCTCTATCCCCAAAAATAGTTCTAATCCAAGTACAGCTACTGCATCTGAATCATGGATTAATACATTTACCCTGGACTCATGCTACACAGAGGTCTAACAAGTTGTGTGCATTAAGCCCCTTCTGACTTTAAAGGCATTCTCCCTGTCTTTTTTCATAATAAATAATGTTTCAAGAGGGAGACTTAAAATGTGATATTGCTGCTAGTGGTATGCACTTTGCATCATCCTGCATCTTTAAAGCTTCACTCAGGGCTGTGTCCCATTATGTTGGGAGATGGCAAAGCAGAGGGAAAGTCACCGCTCACCTTAGGGAAATCAGCTTTAAATTAACAGCATAAAACAAATAGCTGTGAAAACTTGGAGCTGGTGAGGCCTGGGAGTATGCTGTACAAACAGAGGGAAGAGACTAATGGGAATAGTTCAGACAGGAGGAGAATATATAGGAAGTTAAACCCTGTTTTTTTTTCCATTCTAACACCTCTCCACTGCAATCCCTTGATGTCAAAGCAGAATTAGTCTCAGCTGTTTTCCTGCCATTTTCATGCAAAATATAACAAAATTATCAGGCATAAAATGCTTTGACTTCTTTAAATTTGCTGTACTTGTAAAGTGGCTGGTATTACCTGGTGCTACAGCCATCCTCTTGGTCAGGGTGTGGATATACAAACTGGTGACACTGTTTGCAGAGGGCTATTGCAGCCAGGAGTTGGAACAAAGTCTCCTACACCCAAACTCAGCATGGTTTACACCAGCTGTATTCCCTGTTGCTCTCTTTCATGTTTGTGTAGAAGTTTTTGCTACCTAAAGGACAACCAATAATAGCCCCAAGGAAAACATAGAGGTGCCTGGCAGCAGCTTTGCCTTTCAGTGATAAAGGTTTGTTGGATAGGGGAAGAAATGCTAGGAAATGGTGCTGTGATCTGCTACTGATGTTAGAAGTGGGCTCTGACTGGTGAGCTCATGGGCACATCTTTCTCTGTTGCACATGAGGCCAGTTATCCTCTTTCAGGCTTGGGAAGGAAGCAGGACGCCAGGACAGGCTGCTGTCTTTTCTCCAGGCTTGGTTTCCTCCACACAATGAAAAATATTGACTGAAATGGCTGAAAACTTGTGGGCTATCTAGGTTTTTAAGGGCCACCCACAGAAAAGAAAGTAGTGCTGGCTCTGCCTGTTACATGACACAAAGAGAATGGAGATACTTTTATTCTGAGAAACCTTGGCATACTACTGACTGAAAATGAGGAGCTGTGATTTCAGTCTCACAGCCAGAGGAGGATCCAGAACAAGTGACTGTCCTTATGTTCCCTAAACCCTTATTTTCAGGGATGTGTCTCAAAATGCTGATTATTGCTTGTGGAAAGCAAAGGGAGCTCCCATATTCCCTTGCCCCAGTATTGCCCGTGTCTGTGCAAAAGCAGATGGGTTCTGGTAGCCAGCTGCAAAAACATCTGAATGGACGAAAAATAGATTTTCCATAACACCAAACTAAAGGAAACTTCCTTTTTTTTTTTTTTTTTTTCCTAAACAGAATTTACAAGCCATTACCCATCACATCCAGAGTATTACCAGAGCTGTCAAGAGAAAGAAATCAGTGTGGAAACAGCACTCCACTGGGAAACGTGAAACGGCGACAAGTTGGTCCCTCTACAATATGTCCAGCACTTAATATAAAATGATGTACAACTAACCTGCAATGAGTTCTGCACAGGAGCTCTCTTCTGGGATGCTGGCTTGTGATTTACTTGCTTGCTCAGAAAAATAACTCCTTATAAAAAAAAATATTCTTTGTTTCCTTTCTCTTTTTTTTTCAGCACAGACTAATGAAGAAGCTGAGCGATTCAGCTGCTAATGTGATAATGAGGAGGATATGTTTCAGCATTTATGATGATTCTGTGGTGATTATAGCTCTCTCTCAGTTACTTTCCATGCCATACTCTCTTCAATATGAGTAACAAGTGGCTTCAGGCACTTCTGTGGAGGATTAAGCATTATCTCAGTGATAAAGTCTTCTCCTCTCTCATCTGCTCTCTGTCCTTAATGTTTTGTGCACTTCTCTCTTCCATCTGCTTTCCCCTCACATGTTTAAGCTCTCCCCCAAAACTTAATTTTGCATTCCAGCTTTGACAAACTTGTGCCAGTGCATGGTTAATAGGCCAAGTGAGGGCTCAGGGACATTGGAGGTACTACCTGCATTGGAGGTATTTGCCCTGTGCTCCTTCAGCTGTGATTTCAGCTCCCAGGTAGAATCCCAGACTAACTGTGACAAAGTGGCTCCAGGCTGCAGCCTCCTTCAACTTTCTTTCTTCATGATCTCCTTGTCTTTTCTTCCTTCATTCTCCCTTGTTTTTCTCACTGTGACATCTTTCCTTCTCTTTATTCCTAGTTCTTTCCTCCATTGATCAACCTGCATTCCCAGCTGTCAGCTGCCTTTATTTCCTTCATAGCCTCCTTTCCTTCCTTTTCTACTCCATTAATACTTAAACATTTCTGAGAGAAAAAGCCCTACCTAGGCTGATTTTACAAGCTGTTACCCATCACACCCAGCACCTTGCCAGGGCTGTACTCACCTGCTTGCCTTTAATCTTATCACCTCCCTGGTTCCCTTCTCCTCTCAACTAACTGGAAATGCTGATGACAACCATTAATTCCATTTTATATTCCCCCAGCCATTTTTCTGGCTTGCTTTTCACCCAGTTGTAGCTTCTCCCTGAACTCTCACTGACAACTCTTTTTTGGCCATGTCTCTAGACCTCGGTTCCCTCGGTTCCTCCCTGATGCTTAGGCTTCTTCTAATGTTATTACTCACTCCTCTTCATCACTTACAGTCCCCTGAAGTAACAACTCTCTTCTAGCTATTCTTCTGTCCATGGGGTTTTCTTCTGCTTTGTTTTAACAGATCTTCCTCTTATTGCTTCTGTTCTGTAAGTGGTGCCAAACCCATTCCCCTCTTCACAGTCCCAGCAGCCACCCACATTTAGCCCTGCAATCAGCTTTCTCTCCCACCACTCCATCGTGTTTCTTGTCATCCCGGATGAATCATGGTCACCTTCAATCTCCATACAGAAAAATCAAATGGGATGATGGCTGAGGAACAGCTTTCCATGGGAGGGCTTTGGTGTTGAGCAGCTTTCTGTGCATTTTGCACTTTTATGTAAATTCAGATGAGCTATGTGTAAATAAATATTGCCAAAAAGGCTTTTTATGGGTTATCCGAGCATTTGTGAAACCTAGGTCACAGGCAAGCACATCTTTACACTCTGGCAGAACATTTACATCAGGAATTTTCCAGGGCCTCCTAGACACTATGTCCTGTTAAGATGATCTGTTGTAACTGCTGTTCCTCCCTTAGGACACAGCAGAGAACCACTCCTTATATATTATTTACACGGAGCTCTAGCCTAGGTAAATATGTATGGTAATGCTGACTGTGTCGTTTTGCACCTCGCTGTATTCCTGCTCCTTTTCTTGCTGTGGTAATACACTTGTTTGCAGCAGCTGTTTCATCAGAATATCCTTCAGCAGGGCTAGTAGTGTCTCTCAGGCTGTGGTGCATACATTTGCTGAGGGATACAGAGAAAATTGAAATAGAAGAGATTATTTTTTAAACCCCAAGACGTTTGTCACTTAGTCTGTGAATCAGCTGTGCATTATACAGATAGACTACTGCTTTTTAAAGTGTTTGTATTTGAAAATCCACTATGGTGGAAGCTGAAAATTCCCTCCAGACTTCCTGCCATTAGATTATTTTAATTATGCAGCAACTTCATCCTCATTTGAATACAAAGGGCCTGATTTTCATTGTGTTAAAGACACCCAGGCACTTTTTAGCCAGAGTAAAGGAGTGTCAGCAGAAGCAGCTCAGACCTCTTCCCACTTGCTCCCACCAAGCTGGCAGCTTTCATATGGCTGGGGAGAAAGGGACCGTTCTGGTGACCAGACATCCCCAATGACAGTGCCAGGCCAGGTGCTGAACTTCAGCGAGGCTGCAGATGAAAGGTGTGGCTGGAAGCTCCTGGGAGCACAACCCTTCGGAGGGACTCACACTGCCCGAGGGTGGGAGCAGCTCATGGTGACAGCACTGCTGTGGGCACCTCCCAGGGCTCAGAGAGGGACGTGGGCTGTGGTGGGGGTTTCTCCGTGCAGGAGGAGGTGGCAGAGGCTGAGCCTCTGCTCTGGTTTTGCTGAGATGTGCAGTCTTTTCTACTGAGCTTTCTTAGCAAAACTCTCTGTCTGACCCAGACAGTAACTGTACAAGGTTCCTCCATTTTGGGAGAAAAGATACGAAGAAAGAATTGTGCCTCAGCCAATGACTTTTTTCCTCTCCAGGAAATGCAGAAAAACGTATTTGATGCCATTTTTGAGTGCTGCACAAGTAGAGAGAAGGGTGTGAACAGGCAGCTGCACTCACCCAGCCTCCCCCTGTGCCTGGTCCAGGGAACCTCTGGGACTTGGCTGGCTCTTCTGTCCAGCAACCCTTCAAAGACTTTTCTCCCCTGAACTTGTACAATAATTTCTTTAAGTTTATGCAAACTTTTAGCACTTACAACACCTGTAAGTCTGACAAAACTGCCATAGCTAAAATATTCATTGTGCAAAAATTACCCACCCTTTTGGTTTTGGTTTAAACTTGCCACCTCGCATTATTTCTTGATGACCTCCAACTCCTGTATTATGAGGATGAGGTGCAATTACCACCTTGCCACCCCCCACTGTGACATTCACAGCTTGTATCTTTGCTGGTGGTTGTATTCAGTCTCGTGGCTTATATGGAAATAACTTTGTACCTCTGTTCACCTTTGCAACTTCCTCTGAGTATTATCCAATTGTCTGTATCCTTTTCAAGAGGAAGGATTAAAATTGCATGCATTACTTCAAAAGTGGGATTATTTAATGGGTTCATATAATGGCATAATGATGTTTTCTGTTCTATTCTCTATTCTTTTGTTTTTTATTTCTTCACTTTTTGATTGTCAGTGAGCATCCAGCTAATAGATGCATGAAAGAGGCTTTTCTAACCTCAAGATGTCTTTCTTGAGCAGTAATAACTAGCTCACAGCCCATAATCATGTATGCAAAGTTAAGATTGTGCTTGGGGTTTTTTTGGCATTTTTAAAATGAAATTCATTACTTCACACTTTGGTGTTAAATTTCATCTGCCGTTTAATCATGAAGTCACATAATACTGTAATTCTAAAATTCTTTTCAGTTCACTTGTCTTTTACTAATCTGAATAATAAAATATCAGCAATCCTCCTCACTGACAAGGCTCTTCCCCACATCCTTTCTGTATAATTTGAAAAGTGCATGTGCTGGAACCCCCTGTAGGATGGCCCTGGGCACAACCCTACACATTCCCACCCTTTTATTTCTAACTTCCAGCTATCTCCTTGTCCATGCAAAGATTTGTTCAATCATATTCCAAAAAAACTAACTTTTTAAGAATTTCTGGTAAAACCATTTCTCGAAAGCCTTTAGGAAATGTGAGGAAATACCTCATCAGACTACAGCCTTTTGTGCACAACAGATTTCCTTCAAAACACTCCAATAGACTTGAGCAATATTATCTTTTTCTTTTTCTACAAAAGTCTCAGCTTTTCCTAATATATCCCAGCTTTGGTCAATGTGTCTGTTAGTTTGTGATGTGTTACAGTTTCTACCAATTTACTCAGTGTGACTGCCACCCTGCCCCAAAGCTTAAATTCCCCGATTCCTCTGCCACCATCCTTTAAACCAGCATCATAAGGCCACTTGCTCCTTGGTATTAAGACAGTTTTAGACAAAAGACTAGGTATTACCTAGTAGCTCACATATTTTATACTTCAATATATATACATGTATTCACCTACTTTATGGTGAATAACATCTTGTCCATGCCTTTTGTTATACTTTACTTTTTCAGCTGTTTCATCTGGCCTTACTCTTTCTCAGAGCTCTTTTTAGCCCTTGATCATCTTCTGGCACTCAAGCTTTTTTTGCAAATGGTGCACCTGAAAAGGATATTCAGAGATTTAAACAATATAGGCTTTGGTTTGCATTCTGTTTGTGCATTTAGTATGACAGGAAAAGTGAAATTTTTTCTTTGGTGCACAACCTCTGCCAAGAAGTGTTTTTTTCCCTAATTGCTTCCTCTGCCTTGTTCTCTAACCACACTTTTTGAAAAAACAAAAAACCATGAATTTTATCTGTATTTAAGTATGTTATTTTTTTATCAATTTAAGCATTTTCTGAGCTGCATGCCAGTTTTTTACCTTTTCAGATAAAACTAAGAGCTAAGGGAGGAAAATGCTGTAGGTAGATTGAGGACTGAGTACTCAGACAGACAGGCGATTGATTAGCTAATTTTCAAAGCACTAATTTTCTGGGTGACTTTACAAGGACTGCATGATCTAGAAAAGTTTATATATATATATATATACACATACACAGTTTAACAGAATTTACTAATTTTTCAACTAAATTTAAAAATCTCTGAGAGAAACTTTTCATGAGTATGAAATTCCTGGGTGGCCCACCCCTCTGCCTTTGAAACCTGTGCTGAAATCCCTGTACCATCCCAGCCCTTTTGTACAGAAGGTGATCTATTGCAGCATGTAGAAGTTCTGCTCAAGTGAAACAGCAAAAAGGATCCCTTTCATGGCCCCCCATGTGTGGCCAGGAAAACAGGTGTTACTCTATGAAAAATAACATTGGTGAAAAAATTCACACATATGTGGGGTCTGCAACTTGGTTATTGTTACTCAGGACAACAGGTAAAGTTAAATGATGGTAAAAGGTAGTTTTTCCTTCAGACAGATCCAGCTGGCACTTCTGAAACATTTGGAAGACAATCCTGTGGCTTGAGTGATAGAGGTCTTTAAAATGGGGGAGCAGAGAGCAGCAGTAAAGGTCAGCAGGTTGAGGGTCTCCCTGTCTCCTGTGGAGCAGACGCTCTGTCTTCAGGTCTTGAGGCAGGATTGAATTCCCTAATGCATTGTGATTCCTCATAATGCCATTCAGCTGATTAACTAAACCAATAATTAAACTTCTTAACTTGAATGGAGATCAGGGAGATGAAGGTGTGTACGAAATAATTGTGCTGGTTTTACATTTGTAGCTTTCCTTATCTGCAAACTTTGTTTCCAATCTTAACTCAAAATTCGTGGATTATATGCTTCTGTTCTCTAAAAGGTAATGAAACAGGTTACACAGTTGGACAGAGCCTGCTCTAGCAGCTGAATTCCATCTGCCTCACCAGCATTTCACAACTAAGTTAAGTCATTCTCTCTCTTATTTTTTTTTTCTTCATAGAAAATCTAGGCTTGAGATCTCCAGGAGTAATGGTTTTGGGAGAACCAGGAAAGTAACACTATTCAGTGATCTCAGAACTTGCATCAGTTCTCTGGCCCATTCAGTAATTCTCCTTTGCACTGCAAAATCCATGTATTGGTAATGAAGGGTACAGGTAAGCACTGCTGAACCACGGAATTCCTGCATGTCTCCTAAAAGAGTCATGCTCCACTAAGATTAAAGGTTAAATGCTTCATAAAAAGCAAATTATCATCCAAAAAACATAGCTTTTACTTAGTTAGCCTTTGGAAGGTGTGGAAGCTCTGTAGGTAATAGCTCAGATAAATTAAGGAACAACAGGAAAACTTTGCTGCCTGATCTCATTGTATAAACGTGGGGTGCTTAGCAGGACTTGTGAAATGAACTTTTGTAATGAAGCATAAGGGCTGCATCTAAAGGTCTCCACTGGTGCAGGGTCACACTGTGCTGAGGACTCTGAATATAAAACCTGTGTAACAATGGAGCAGCAGGAATTAGTAAGATTATAAACTCAGTTAGGAAGTGCTTATCTTAAACCTTCTTTGAAGTCAGAAGGATTTTAAATGCAACAGTCCCTTGACTTGAAACTCAATCCTTTCAACCTTTATTATTTGCTTCTTAAGTTGCTACGGACTATTGGGTCAGGTAGTCTTCTTACATATTGGAGACAAAAGACTGATTTAGCTGTTCACACAGAATCTATACAGGAGCCTAAATTGTACATAATCCTTAGGCACCTGTGCAGGAACAGTGTGTTTCTCCTCTGATGCCATTGCTAAAGTTCTTCTGTTTAAAGCACTTGGAGGCAGGAAACTTGCAGCATCCAGTTTCATTCTCTTCCTTCTCAGTTAGCTCAGTAAAAGTCTTCCCATGGTGAAGAAGCTGAGGGAATAAACTTTGAATTCCCAGAAAAAATTAGGACTGAAAATGGTGAGTTTGACTTCTTTTAGCAAGAATGACTTTGATAAGCTGACCTGCAAAGGGATGGGCCTTGTGGGCACACAAGTATGACCATGAAGATTGCAGACACCTTTACATCTGCTGAATTACAGAGGGCTGAGGGGGCTTCAGCCAAAATGCAGAAGCAGGGGCTTCAGCTGCAGCTGAGGGCCCGTATTTCCATCCAGGTGATGCTGGGCAAATGCACAGCTTGTTTCTGGTGCAGTAGATGCAGTATGTCCAACACACACCAGAGCCTCTGTACCTGTGCTGCACCACAGCTGATCTCTTACACATTAGAAAATGCCTAAAAGTTTTTGAACAAATTTATTTTTCCCCACTAAAGAAATATTTCCTGAAGAGGAAAAGAAAGTAAAAAGATGATAACAGATACCAAGTCAGAAAGCAAATTCCCCATCTACTGAATTTGTTCCTCATAGCTCTTAATCCATATTTCACACTGCATTAATTTGCAAAGGTTTGCAAGTGAAAGGTACAAAAATGATTTTAGCATTAGAGAAAACTGTCTTAAACCAGGACACTTAGGTTCACCCATCCAGCTAATGGAAGAGATTAGAATCCGCTTGGATTGCTGTTGTGGGAGTACTGATGTACAGGCAATGTCCTGCTTCTGAAAGGGCTCTTTAGCCTTGAAAAGGATAAGAACCAGTGGCTGGCAGTGAAGACAAAGCTAGATTTGAAAAAAAGGACATGTTTTGTATAAGCATGATGATGTAACTGCTGGAAAAAAATTCCCAAAGGAAATGACAGATTTTCTACTTGATTGTCCTTAAACCAGCACAGCTTTCTGAAATAAATGTTGTGATCAAACACAAGTTTCTGGGCTAAACAACAATATCTGTTTGTGAACTGGAATAATGAAGGACACTAAAGAGGACAAAATAGAGGATCAAATGTTTTATCTAGCATTTAAAGTCCTTCAAGTTTCTTAAGCTGCTCTTGTACCTGGTCTGAGTAGGCATGTAGGGATGCATGGTTCATTCCAATGTATTATTATATATTGTTACAATAGTTTTGCAGTTTATTATTATTTATTTGTAATTAGAACAATTACCCTTTTCACTTTAACATTCAGCAGCATAACACATTTTTAGGGAACAGGGCACTGCCTTGGAGGGACAATATATTCTCAGTGCAGTCATGTTTGACCTGGTAATGACATGACCCCAAAGAGAGGCTTCAGATTAAGCTCTCTAAAGAAAAATGTATCAGAGAAGAATTTCATTCCAGTTTGAACTGAGATTACTTGAGTTAACTTCCAATGTGATTTCTTTCTCTTTCTAAAGAACATAAATCCTCTAATATTAGGGCTGTCTTCTGCATTAAGAGTCAGGGGTATTTTCAACATAACTTTGCCAAGACTTTGTCTTCACTTCGTTTCCATTTACTGTAACAAGATGCCACACTGAAATAAGGTGCATCCTGGCAATGTAGGATTTTAATAAATAACCCTTTGAATAATCTCTCTTCCTCAAAAAGCGTCCTCTGATTTTCTGAAAGGAAAAGGTATTTCTCCTAGAAATCAATAAACTTTAGAGGAGATAAAAACCATCATTGCTTTTTCCTTTCTTCATTTTAAATCCCATGAGAAAACCAAAGCCAAATTATTATGACCTGTTCTCAGGTCCTCTAACATTTATTAACAAAAATGTTGTCTTCTTTCCACTGGGTTGTAGTAGAAAAAAAACTAAATCACAATCCAGTATCAAGAGGGAAACTTGGCCCTAACTCAGCACTGTCTAAACAACTGCTTATGATACATTTGCTGAAAAATTATGTGTATGTTCAAATGTGTGGCTGAATCAGGACTTTTCCATGTCCCAATATAGATTGCATTCAGCCTTTCTCAAGCACAAGTAGAGTTTGGATTGAGGAGATGTTTCAGCTCGTATTTTACCCTTCCCTACTCTCAAAATAATTAACCAAGATGCCTAAAAGTGGCTCAGCCACAGGTGGAAACACCTCTCTCCTCTTGGCATGGGCAGCACAGGGGTACAAATGTCCCCAGACTGCCCCACCCCGCTGTCTCCAGGCCCCTGGGAGTATAATTCCAGCACTGTCAGAGAGGCATGAGCCCCACTGGGATAAGCTTCCCAAGCCCCAGTGACCCACAAACACCAGCAAACATGTGCAGTGCTGCTAATCCAAGGGAGGGTGGGAAGAGCTGCTGCTCTTCCTGGCACTCTCTTTGCCAAGCCCTGCAAACCCTGCCTCTCCCCAAAGGAGGAGTCCTTGGAAGCCATTTATCCCACCCCCTTCCAGATCCATCCTGTCTTATTGAGGAAGTTTCTATTTTGGCTGACTTCTGTAAGGATGTGTGGTGATAAAACTAAAGTTTCTGTGTTCTTACCTCTCCGTGCATCACCACTGGAATAACAAAGATACAAAAGCTTAATGCTGGGAGATGAAAATTATAAAAATGAATGACAACTGAACCCTCTCCATCTGATTTTATCTCACGCTCTCTCCCTCCTCTTTTCCTTGCTTACTCTTGAGAGTGTAGCTCTATGAATTATAAGGCATCAACAAAATCAGAAAGAAATCACTGAGATATGTCTATCTGCAGATTTCCTTGTATTGTTTTCTCTCTCTGTTCTCTGTGCAAACAATTGGCAATTATTTTTTGCTGCTCTTTTCTGTCACTGTCTATTTGTTTTTCACCAGTTTCACAATTAATGCATCTGAAAGCCATGCAGGGTGCTTCAGGTACCACACAGAGAGCACTGAGCTCTCAAAAGTGAGGGTAGCAAACACACAGTGCAGAAAAAAATAACAAAATATGATTTCTTCAGTGACAAGCTTTACTCACACTGTGAAATGAATGAACTCCTTTCTTCATTTTAGATAAAATATTTTGTGCTTAGAACTTCCCCGCAACACTTCTCTGCCTGGTTCAGAATTTAGATTATGGACACTTAATTTCTGTGACACCTAGTTCCATTTAGAGCACATCACTTCCCTTCTTTAATTGTATTTTTAGTTGGCCACAGTGGAGCTGCATCTCTGGTACTCAGTCCATGAGACCCAGTGAAGGGATGATCCACACAGAAGGAACATCTTGCCTGGGTGTCCCAAATTCAGAGACCAAGAATGAACTTCCCATGGGAATGAAATGGAAGAATTCTATTACTTTCCCTTTCACTATCATCAAACTCACAGGAGTGAGAAGGGATGGCATCCTTTCTCCTTCTTTCAGTTATCCTCCCATGAAGGTTTTTTTCCTCCTGAAGAAAAGAATTTTTCTCCATTTTTTCTTCTCTTAAGGGCAGTTGCAATATTACTTTAAGATCTATGTGAGGGGCCTAAGAAATATTCCTTTAACTTCCTCCTCTAACCTATACACGATAAGGGGAATAAAGTGTGAATAAAGACCAAGCTCCATGTAAGAGTACGGAGTACATACATTTCCTCTGAGTAAGAAAGTGAGAGTGGATATGTTCTGAAGAAGCTTGGCCAATATTGCTGCTATAATCTGTAGCAGTAGTAGGGTCATAAATCAACTTCATCATAGCTGTAGGAAAACTGCCTGGAAAAGCAATCTAATGCAGCTTCTCAGTGGCAAAATTGCATGACAAACCTTGGGCAGCCCAGCTGTAGCTTCATAAGAAAATTAGATGTCTGTGTTCCCTAGACCTTGCCTTTTGTCCAAACTAAAAGTGACTGCTTAAATTGTTCCTTCAGTCTGAGTTGCAAGCACAGAAGTGGATGCACTCATTTTAACATTTCCTCAACAAGGAAAATTTACTGCTGTGTTGCTTGCATGCAGATGAAGATTCGATACTGAGCATGTTATTAGTAGAAAATTGATTAATACAATGTATTTGCAGTGAACTTCACTTTGTGATGCACCTCACTGCACTAAAGCAGCTCTAGCAAAATTTATTTAGAAAAATGTAGTAGGCAAAAAGTCCACTGCAAATTTACATTTCGAGACTCTTGTGGTCCAGAGCTCAGCCCAAGCAGTTCTCAGGAGGACCACCCGTGCCAGCTCCAGATGGATAGAGTGACTTCTAATCTAACCAGGTTTTTAATTCATGTTGGTGCAGCCCAAAAATGAATGGCCTTATTTCTGTCCCTGGAAAGAATAGAGCTGTATCTCCATGTGCTTCCTCAAAGAGCACAGTTAGAGCTGAGTCAGCTCTGAAGTTCTGGCATGGACAACCCCCAGCCCAGGTAGCCAAGAGCCAACTGCCCTCAGCAGTGCTTTATCTTACACACGTATTTTTCAGGAGGGCAGGAATTCTGTTAAGTGCTGGCACTGTAAACCTCAGCAGAAGAACACCTTTGATGTCAGCTGAGTAACTAACCAAATTATACCCTCTGGGAGAGCAGAGCAAGTAGTTAAAAGCAGCAGACATGAGGTGAAACCCAGAACAGCAATCCTCACATTAGCAATACAGATGTTTTACAGGTACAGCTGTTCAGCTCTCCACACCTGCAACTCCCACTGACATCACGGTGCAAATGTTTGCATAAAGGTGGTGGGGTTAAGTCTGTGATCATCTGAGATTCTGTAAGGGAGAGCTGACTGCTTTTTTTTTCAGAGGAAACAGGATAATGCACAAGTCAGGTACTGTAATGAACATGTTCAGCCTCACAGAATACCAGGAAAAATAATCACTAGAAAATGTGTAGTCAAACCCATGTTTCCAGCACAGAAATGTTGTCCCTTAAACAGGAGGTATAAAACATTTACCTCTGTTTGGAGCAGCCAGTATCCCAATGGTCCAAGTTCCTTTGCAGTCAGAGAAGAAACCAAGGGGGAATGGTACGTTGACCCAAGTGGGAAAGTGGGTCACCAGTGTCCCAGGTTTTGAACTACTCTGAGATTTCTCTGTTGAATTTTCCTATGTAAGATTGTAATTTTTTTTTAAAATTCTGATCCTGAATAAAACCTTTTTCTATGTGTGTAAAGTACACTGTTTTGTTTCTTTCCTGGCAAGGCTGTCAGTTCCTTTGAGGAGCGGAAAGAGGGAACCCACACAGCATATGGTGACAGTTGCCTGCATTGCTGTTCCCAAAGAAGGCTGTCTGGCTGTCCTAAAATAAAGAGAGACAAAGCATCTGAGGAGAAATGCTGCAGATTAGCACCAAGGATTACCTCAGACACCACTTTTTTTTTCCCCTCAGAATATGTTATAAAGACTCAATGGGACAAGATATTTATACATATANTCTGGCAAGGCTGTCAGTTCCTTTGAGGAGCGGAAAGAGGGAACCCACACAGCATATGGTGACAGTTGCCTGCATTGCTGTTCCCAAAGAAGGCTGTCTGGCTGTCCTAAAATAAAGAGAGACAAAGCATCTGAGGAGAAATGCTGCAGATTAGCACCAAGGATTACCTCAGACACCACTTTTTTTTTCCCCTCAGAATATGTTATAAAGACTCAAAGGGACAAGATATTTATACATATGCTTAAAATAGTGAATATTCCTGTGTGAATCACTGAAATTACTCAATCTAGTAACATCTCAGATTCTATATGTTAAATAATGCAGTTACAGTAGATATGCTGGTACATTCATATTCCCAAGGTATGTGGGGACCTCTACCACAGCCCTCAGTCTGAGTCCTGTCCTGGTTAATGCTCATGACACCACCTTCAGCAGTGTCTCAGCTACCCCTAAAACTTTTTATCTCTTTAGGATCATAATCAGATTTATATGCAGTGCAAGTATACTTAAACAGGACTGCCTCAAGCCATCTCCTTCAGGTGTGCTCCTTCAAAGGCTGTGCTGAGCTGTGCTGGTTATGAATGGTCCCTGTGAAGAGTAGTTGCCAGCAGCACTTGTTTCCTGCCTTGCTGGTGGTCCAATTCCTGACAGAACACCAAGAAACCAAGAGCTTTGCAGCTTTAAATCAAACTTCATTGAAAATTATCAGCAGCCTCCTTACCCCTGGTTATAAAAGGCCTTGGGAATGAATACTTCAGTGACAGACAGCAAGAGCTGTCAGAAGAGCCTTATTCCCTGCCCTTTCTCTTTGCAATGACTCACCTGGTGACCACTGATCCCCTGATTTAAATGTGGGAGTTGGTAACGTAGCAATTAGTGCAAGAGCTTAGAGCAGGGCAAGGTCTCTGCCTAACAGAGTGCATAAGGTACTTGAGAATTTTGCTATCATTTAAGTGGATTTTCTATGTGCCTGGGGTTCTTGGTTCTCAGGCAACCTTAGCTGCAAGTGCAGATTTAGATAAATTGTGGGGAAATACACATTTCAAGAGATGATTCATCCGATATATTTTAGATGTCTATTCTGCAGTGAGATTATAATGTTTTAGAGTCCATTGAGTGGCAGAGGAGTTTTGCATTGACAAGAAAGTGAGCCTTTAGTGTAACTCACAGGGAGATAACTCCACTGTAGCTACCTCCTGCTAGGCAGATGATTTCCATGCCAAATACCTGTCCCAGCAAATTCACTCGGTCTGAGCCCCAGGATTTTTGACTCAAGCCACATGTGAAAGGTGAATGTGCCTTAAACCAACATTTTGGGATCCTTCTGCTTACATTTAAGTAATATTGCTGTCAATAGAAGGAGGGTTGTTTCATTTCATTAAGCAATTGAGTACCTGTTCTGCAGATCTTATATTGGGGGAGAAAAGCAGTGGGGTATCCAAGCACTATAAATCAGTTTAATCACTCTACTTATCTTGGTATATGGAGTGGCTACAACAAAGAATTTGGCTGATCATCTTTCTTCAGCTGTCAGCTGCTCTGGAGCAGTGGAAGATTTCTATCCTTTGCAAAGAGCTCTGCAGCTGCCAAAAGTCTAAAGCAATTCAGGAACCTGTCATGGGCTTTCCTGTGGCAGTAGTGAGTGAAGTCTCACTGCAGAGGGGAAGGAAATGAACTTGCTTTGCTCTTTTAGTATGGATGTAATCAGCATCATTACCCAAGGGAATTGAGCTGTAAATCTAATGTCAACTTCAAGGTTAGTATCATCCAGAGGACTTCCTAGGGAGAGATGGGTTCACTGTGATGAAGTGTTTTGACTTACTACTGTTGTGTTACTTTTGACTGTGTAGCCCTGCAGCGACAGAAGCTGTTACCTTGGTGGACATTTCCTGCCTGTGGCCCCTTAGGAAGGTGATTTGGAAGACTAGGACAGTGTGCACCGAAAATCCACATGTCAGAGAAGGGGTTGAAATGTAATGTTGGGACCAGAGTGTTAAACTGCAATTCTCCTTGGCATTCATGGTCCCAAATCTCAATAAGAATGTGTCTTTATTGACACAGCAGTTTCAGGATGAAAATTAGGGTGGCCCCTTCTACACCTGCAATGCCACCTTCTGCTCTCCAGCCCAGCCTGTGCACAGCAGTGAGACTGCTTTTCTCATGTCCTTATGATGAGATTTAACCTGCAGGATCCAGAATGGTGACCAGTGCCAGAGTAATCTGAGCCAGCAAATTCCTTCATTCTGTCTCCTTTGCTTTGCCAGTTCTTTTGAAGAACAACCTTCTTCACCTGGGGCTCCTTCAAGTTTCCTCAGGAAGTCTGAAGTCAGACAAGCCTCTCTCCCATCTCTAGATACCTGTCTGGGAATGGGTGTGTGTCTTTCTCTCTGCTTTTCCTTTTCTATTCCTGCAGTTCTTCAGGGAGATTTGTGGTCCCTTAGCAACCCCAGGGCTACAACAGTCTGTCAACATCACCACAGCCAAGCAGGGTTCACCGAGAGACCCCAGTCCTATAGGGTACAATCTTTCCCACTTTAGAGTCTTCAGCACTCCTCTCCCTTCTCTATCTGCTGCCTCCCCAGCACAGTAGCCTGATGACAGAGGTCTTGAGCTGACTCTTCCTCAGACAGTCTTCAGGCTGGGCTCATACACAGCTCCCAAGAAGGGCTCAACTTTTGTCACAACCTTTAAGCACAAGCTTAATGGTGGCAGAGAGATAGAGGTTCAAACAACTGTTAAAACTAAGTGCACCTTGCTGTTCCCTGTTGTATGATGACTGATCATGGATTATACTGGAATGATGGTATTCCTGAAAGAAGCCAGAGAGGTTTCTACAGAATTTCTAGTCCCAAAAGCTGCGTTCATTTTCTTATTCCCTTTCTTATGGGCCCGAAACCACACCTTTCAAAAGTTCTTTCCAATTTCTTTCAAAATGTGCAGGGAGGAATTTCAGCACTCAGAGATGTTACGGGCAGTGGCCTCATATTTGTGGTAACAAACAGCGAGGCACTCCACTGAGCACAGGCTGTGAGTGGCTACAAATGTAGAGAGCACGGGACACGGTGACAGTCCCCGTGGAACATGGTTTTACATCACAGATCAAAACACAACACCGCACGATCACAGTGCAACCAAAGGTGCTCTTAAGCAGCAAAATCTCATGAAAGAGACATGAGGGGGTTTTGTTTCCTTTCCCAAGACTGCTGAGTGTGTTTCATCTTTAAGTATGAAATCTGGTTTATTTTACTAACAAATCTCAATCCCAAATAGGCAAAAAGGCTTCAAATGTTCTTTCCCCTTCCCCTTTCCTGTGCACATTCCCTTCCCTTTCTTTTTTTTTTTTGCTCTCTGAATAGCTTGAAAGTGAATACTCATGTTTAAACACCTGTGTTTGAACACCTGTTTCTGTCTAACTCAAATGAATCTATTCCCAGTGCATTATTTTATACTCTGCCTTCAAATCTGTATATTTGCTGATATTGAGTGGACATTACAGAACCCTCTGTTGGAATTTCACCACATTTTCTAAATTCTCAAAATAAATTACCACAGTAATTCCTTGTAGTAGTAGTAATAATAATAATAATAATAATAATAATAATAATGATAATTTGAAGAGGAAAAATTTTGCCCTTGTTTTATTCCCATGTAAACCCATGGGCAAAATTTCAGTCAAAATACTTCAAAGGAAGATCTGGATAAAAAATTTTCAATTTTGCAGAGCTCGCAGGACTATATTTCTCTAATCTGAAGCCGGGCCCTAAGGCACATTTATGCACATGGAAGTTCACCTTTGTGCAGTCAAATAATGTAAACTTCCATTTATGAATGATAGGATTTACATGTGCAAGGGCTATAGTTGTTCTTGTAAACAAACATCTTGTGAAGGCACTTGCAATTATCTGCAGGAATAGTGGGTCTCTTTCTTGGCCTGATGGCTTTTTCTACCATATTTAGGTGAGAAATAGATTTCAGCACGACTTTTGTATAACCCTTTTTATCATAGCTGCATGACTCCTTCCACTGTCTTCAGCTGAGATGCTGACTGTGCACCTCAAGATCTTGGGCTATTAGCTCAGCTCTCTCTCCAAAGGAAGTTTAACATCCTACAGTTAGGCTGAAAAATGGGTAGCATGTGTGTTTCACTGTACCCTCCTAAGTTCAATTTCTGCAATATAAATTCAATTTCTACTACATAATGCAAGCCAATAAGAGGAGAAACCGTTTTTGTAGAAAACCAGATAATAGCTTCTCCCTAGATTGCTTCTTGGCATAATAACCTTATTTGGTGGCATCTCATCACAAGACTGATGGGGCCATGCCTCTTTGTGGAGAATGGGTAATGAAGCACTGCAACAAGGCCCTGACATAGTTTAATTGGGAATAAAATGCATTTTATGCTAACCCATAAACATACAGGACTGGAAAGAGATTTGCAATGTAACACAGTTCCCTCTTTCTTTCCTGTTACTTTTTTTAGCATACAAATTAATAATCTGTAACATAGTATTATAATAATTGGAATTCTAGTATATAACAGGCATGAACATAATTTAAATGAAGCAGAGCTGCACACTGACAGCAAGAAGTCTTAACTTTCATGGCCAAGTATAGTTATAACAGTCATCATGGACGTGTTTGTGTGAGTTCCTGGAGTCAGATCTATCCTGATGTGGTTCTGTATAGCTCTATTAATTATTGATGATATTGAGCTGAACAAATATTGATGTATCTTTCATCAATATAATTGCCTTTGGAAAGTTTTTGTTGCCTCCTGCACTGATTCTTTTCCACAGGTCAAGCAGTGACAGTGCTGACCAGGTCCAATTTCTTCCTCTGGAGAGGATGTCTGGAGAGGTGGGAGCAGTCCAATAGTCTTGGACTAACGGGCCCACTTGGCCCATGAAGGATTTGAATACTTGGCCCTTGCACTGCTAAATGGCCTGGCATCATCTCAGTGTGCCAATCTCAGAAGGAATTTCACTACCCAAGCAGGAAGGTGTCTGCACCAGCTGGTAAGAGATCAGCAGGCAGAGCTGTTTCCTAAATCCAGCTCTCCCCATGCTCCAGGCACTCAATGCATCACTTTCCTCCATTCAGTATTAATTCCTCAGCCCTATTCTTTCCTTGAGAAATACAGCAGAGATCAGTAGTGCCTTACAAAGCAGCCTGCAGTAGGGCCAGGGTTATGTCTCACACCTACCCCATGTGGGATAACTCAGAAGCCATAAAGGGCCCACATCACCTTTCAGCAAATGAAAGCCTTTAGTGCTCACTGCCTATGGACAGTGGGCAAACCAGCAGCCTCCTGCTTCTCCTCAGCTACTGCCAGAGAGTGCCTAAACCAGCTTCTTGAGCCCTGCTGTTGGATCTAGAGGAACTTTATCCAAATGCTGTGGAGAAGCTGCAAGAAGATAAAATGGGAGTGACTGTCTTGGTTCCCAGCCCTCCTTCCCCTAAAGGAACCCCATACCCATCCCAGATTCACCTTTAGCCTCAGGGTGGGAGAGGCACCCATAACACCTACAGTAAAAGAAAGCTGAACCCAGGACCACCAGGTCTTGGTGGAGTGGATTAAGAAGCTGTTTATTTCTGAAAAATAGAGAAAATGTTCAGGCCAGGTTTTGAAGGAATACAACTGATGATTGTTTTCTGCAGGACACACTCAGCAAGGTGCCCATCAGCCCAGGGTGTGAGAGGCAGGTGGATAAACACCACCTTCCTTGTGTTCTCCAGACAGTTCTCCTAACTCTCCCTCCACTGATAACTGGGATATTTGGGGACTTTTAGCATTCAAATTAAACATATTCATTCTTTACCCCTGGGATGAAATGAGAGAACTGAATGAACTCAGTGAGAGCTGAGGCTTTCTTTGGATCTAGTCTTGGTTGTCTCCCTCTGTAACCGGGGAAAAAAGCCTTTTTGAGAGTAAACACACTGAAAATTGCAAGAAGCTTAGTTAGATGTCATGGTAATTGGAACACTGGCTCAGTTGGGCAGAATCAGATTCCAGGGAAATCTCCTTGCCAGACAAAATCAATCTGAAGGAAAAATCAAATCAAAATCATGAAGAAAACAGAATTACCCTGGAGAAAATTCTATTGCCCCACTTCCCAGAGCCTACAAAAAACCAAACCTATTCAACACTCCACTGAAATGGTATTACCTTCTTATCAAACAAACTGAAAGAGAATGAAAAGCCAGTGGTTTTTATTTATACAATCTACATTTGCTCCTGTTTGGGTTTTGGGGTTGGTTGTTGGGTTTTTTTTTTGCAAAGGGTGCAAGCCCAGCAAGAAAAATCTCTTGAATTTCAATTTTTTGCTGACTGAAATAAAAGACTGAATCGTTTTAATGTCTACTATTTTACTTATTTTCCTGTTCAGAGACAATTTAAAATCATAATTTCTGACTACCTGAGTTGACCTAAAATCAGGTTGCTACATATGTTTAGCTTTCTTTTTCTGTATCCTAATAACCTTTACAGCATAAAGAACTTCTTGTTTAGTCAACAGATCCTTCCCTATTCAATCAAGCTTACTGAGTTCACAGAAATGCTGGACATTGCACTCAAGCTGTCACAGATGACAGCTAAAAACTGCTTAGGTCTAAAATCTAAATTAAAAACAGTTTTGGTATGAAACTTGAAAACTAGCCAAAGACAAACTGCAGTTCACATTTTCTAAACCACTCCACAACTACCAAGGTATAACTCAGTAAGAATAAAAGCTTTGATTAGTCTCTGGAGATCAAAAATGGGTTGAACTTTGTCATGAAGAGAACAAGTACCTCAGTAACATCTTAATAGGCTGAAATTAAGATCACCCACTTGTAGACTCACGATAAATCTATATCATCATCTTCATCATCATCCAGAATTAGCAGCTTCAGAAGAAATTAATAGGTACTGGCAGACATGTGGTTGCTCCTTCAACTCAGTTTGCTAAATATCTAGACAAAAATATAAATAAAGATATACATAGATGTGATTGTGCTGTGGATGTCTCTGTTAATGAGTATACATTGATCTGTTTATCTTGAAAACTTTCTGCAGGAACTGGACATTTTTAAGCAGATTGGATGGAGAATTAAGAGTCTCAGAGCTATTATGAGATTCATGTAAATAGCTGGCCTGGGAGAAGAAGGATCAAGACTGAAGCAATTCCGTACTGAGGAAAGGGATGCAGCATGAAGCCAAATTGTACTGGAGAACCCAAGTCAAGGACAACTGTTACAAACATACCAGCTTCACCAGAGCCTTGCCCTATTCTGGAAACCAGAAAACTCCCTTCCTTAGAGCCCAGTTTCCATTTCCTTAATGTTTGTGGTGTCTCTCACCTGAATTCCCCCATATTCTTTTTCCACTAGTAAGTTTTCTGTCTTGATTGTGGTGTGTGGTATGACAGAAATACACAAAAAAAATTAATTACAAACAAAGGAAAGAAAAAAGCATAATCTGATGTAGATAAATGCACTTTATTGTAGATAAATGCGCTTTTATTTTTTTTCAGTGAGAATCACTTCTTTTTTTGTGTTTCAGCATGTTTATTTTTCATAGTGGCATTATTTTGGCAATTTCTGATGCTTAGTTTTGGATCTATGTTTCCAAGGACTTGGTGTGGGCCTCAGTGTCAAATGGGTAAGTGATTTCATTTCTTGCAATGATACTTTAGAACAAAAAGTAAGAGGAGTTGTGTTGCTGATTGTAACACTAAAGAAATTTATGTGCTGGATCACTCTTAATAGTCTTTGTCCATACACCTCAGGTGAGCTGGGCACTCTGCTGATTCAGCTGAGCACTCTCAGCATCTGGATATTGCCAGATCCTGTGTGCTCTGGACAAGACATAGAAATCCTGATCCCTCCTCTACCTTTTACCATCCTGTAGACCCATCCTGAGATGTCCTTACCAGTTTTCCTGAGAAGAACCCAAGACCAGACCCAATGACTTTAGAACAACAACTGGAATCTAGTTCTTTTACAGCAAATAAACCTGTGCTTGCAGAGATTGCCAGTGCTGGGTGCTGTTTCTGACTTTTAATGAAGAAAATAAGGGGTTTATATTTGTAATATCTTAATAACATGCGCCCAAATCAGACCTGCTAAAAGTAGAAGGTCAGCAAGAGCACCCCAGTGGCTTAATTTATTTTTCAGATTAAGACCATGTGTGTGTTGTTATGGAACCTCCCGTGGGTAGTGCCAGGTTAATGTGTTGGGCTTGATGGTAATGCTTCAGTCAATTGTTCTGGGGTTTTTTTCCATTTTGAATAACTCATCACTAAAAGGATCAACTTAACTTCTCCCTCCCCTCCCTAGACAGACTGTAATCAACACAGACCACAACCCCTATGAGGTTTTACAACTTTAAGTACAAAAGCTACACTGTTTTTTGGTTTAAATGTCTGGACAGTATTCCCCCAGTGTTAGTTAGAATTAGTGCCTGCTTGTTTTGCAAGCTTTTTCATCTTGTTGATGAATTCTTCAGCATTCCTATAAAGCATCTGTCCTGATTTCAGCTAGGAAAGAGTTAGTTTTCTTTCTTGCAGCAGGTATAGCATTGTGTTTTGGATTGACAATTTGCCATATCAACAGCATTACAGAACAATCACCTCAAAAAAATCAGGAATTAATTTTGGTCATAGAACCAGACGAACAAAGTGGTGATGGAGCCAGAACTGGCTTCAGCCTGCAACAAACTGTGTATGTACATCAAAACACAGGAAAGGTAATCGTGCTTAGTTGGGATGAACTGGAAAATGTTGGACTTGGGCATGAAGTAAAAGTACAGAATAAGGGGTGGATACTGTTCTGGTTTTAGCTGGGATAGTTAATTTTCCTCCTAGTGGCTGGTACAGTGCTGTGTTTTGGAATAATGTTGGTAACTGCATTGGATTTGCACGGCAAGGGTTTGGTAGAGGGGACCAGAGACATTGTGTGTTGAACTGACCGTAACCCTCATTCCCTGTGTCCTTGTGCTGCTGGGGAGGAGGAAAAAGAGAATTTGGGACTAAAGTTAAGCCCAGGAAAAAGTGAAGTGTGGAGGGCAGGTGTTCTAAGATTTAATTTTTATTTCTGGTTATCCTATTCTCTTTGATTGGTAACCAATTAATTTCACCAAGTCAAGTCTGTTCTGCCTGTGATGGTAACTGGTGAGTGATCCCACTTGTTTTGTATATTCTAACACTTTTACTACTATTGCTATTATTATTGTTATTATTATTGTTGTTATTATCCCTTCTTTTTCTCTTTTATTAAACTATTCTAGTATTATTTTAGTATGTATCTCAACTCCTAGGTTTTCTCACTGTTACTCTTCCAATCCTCTCTCCCATCGCACTGCTGGGGGAGTGAGCAAAGTGGCTGCGTGGGGTTTAGCTGCTGGCTGGGATTTGGCTGTGCAAATTATCACAGTGCAAATTATTCCTCATTGATCTCTTATATGAAGGTGGAGGGAGAGCCGAGACGCACTCTGTGTTTCAAAGAAACTGGCTGTTAAATATTGATTCATTTAAGCTAACAAGCACCTTCTTGTCAGGTTTTCTCCAAGCTCCGATTTTCACTTTTATTTAGAAGTCCGCATAGAAAAACTTATTTCTGTAAATGGTTTGATAAAGACACTAGAAACAGCATGCAGGAGGGGAAAAAATAATAAGAAAAGGCACTTACACCTGCACAGCAACGCATGATTAGTTTTTCTGCTATAGCAATGATTGCTTCATTTGCTGCCCTTGATGCAGGGAGAATCTGTCATCTCAAAGGTTTTCTCCTGCTGTCTATTAATTCTCCTGAATGTATTTGCTGTGGGATATGCCATTTTGCCTTCCTTGGCAACTAAAATTTGTTCCCATGCAACGCCACAATAAATACCCCTAGAGAGATAATATAGCCTGACTTTAAAAAAAAAAAAAAATAACCCCCAAACACTAAAACAAGCAAAAAGCAAGCCCCAGATAAACCATAACAAATGTAGAGGCTGGAATGCCCTTTTAAATAAAATATGTTATAACGTGTATTTTCTGGATTTGTACTATCAGAATGCTTTAAGATATAGTGGATTTTGTACATGTCTGATATCCCTTGGCAGGAGGCTTTGTAGGCACTTTATTAATGCAGACTTAATTTGGAGGCCTGAAAATGCCACCTTATTCTATTGATGGAAGGGTTGACTTAAGGCACCATCTTGATTACAACCTCAGTTTTTAGGGGGCTTATAGACCATACCCAACCTTCAGGCCTTTCCCTGAAGCTGGTTGGGTTGTACCTGTTGTAACTTTCTGACCTGTTGTAACTTTCTGACCTGTTGCAACTTTCTGACCTGTTGCAACTCTCTGCTCACAGCTGGGAAGCACTGGGGTGAGATGGGATTGCAGCTGAAGAGCAGAGGAAGGGGAGAATCCAGGAAAACAGACTTAGGGGAGTCTGAACAAAGAGGTTGGAGGATGAGATGCAGGAGAACCTGTTCAGAGCCCCATTTAATCTGAATTCAGGCTGTAACTAATATGCTCCTAAAATCAGGCTTCAGTAGGAAACTTTGATCTATAAGATACACAAGAATGTTTTGTTCAGTGTATAAAAAGCTAAATCTTGCTGCCTAAACCTGTGCTTGATCTCTTCTGAGGCCAGCCCTGAAACTCTCAAGCTGCAGAAGGTTTTGTGAGAAATGAACCATAGATTGTGACAATTTTGTGGCTGATGTGAAATTGTCTTCAGCTGCCTTTCAGAGTCCACCTTTGAGGTCAAATTTGGCCTCACAACACAGAGCAGGAGCTGCAGTCCTTTGTTAGAGGCTTCCTGATCCTATCTTGTGTTGCAGAGCCACCAATCCTGCTCTGCAACTGCTTTGTCTGGGGGCAGGTGATAAACAAAACTTGCCCCAAACTGAGTATTCAAGGCTAAACCCTGCCCTCTGGTGCTCTGCTGGTAAAGGGGTAGTTGCAACTTGATAAATCTTTATCTTTATGTACAAAATTAATGTACCTCATTTACTCCTGATTTTTCTGTGCATCAGGCTGCAGCAGTCAATGCAACCTTTCAGCAGATGAACTTGTTTTGCAGAGCAGAACATTGGTATTAGAGGGGCCTGTAGCATTTCAGTTATGGTTTTTGACATGTGTCACTGAGTACTTCCTGTGTTTGGGATTTTTTGGTGTTTTTTTTTTTTTTTGTAAGCAAGGTAAAATGCTCAAGAAATGGTAGATGGAAGATGAGGTGGATCCCTGAGCAATCATTTCAAACCTTGTGTGACAGTTTGAGAATTTCAAACTTGTGTCTGCTTCAGAGTCTTGTGTTTGCTACAGAGCTCTCTAGAAATGTGTTTTTAGGCTCTTGGACTTCTTCAGAGCTTGCAGTGGCCATGATGGGAACAGGAATCCAATGTGGGGTCCCAGCCCAAGGGTTCAGTCAACGATTTGGGTTGTTCCACTGTCGTACTTGGGCATGAAAAGAACCACGCAGACACCGTTCTCTCAGGATAGGAGCCAGGGCCAAAAGAGGGGCAAAAGAGGGAGCAAAACAGGGGCCTGGCCTCTTTATTTAGTCAGTTATATACCTTTTTAGAGACAACCATGATTGGAGGATGAGGTTACCACCTCTCAATGACACTGGTCAGGCCAAAAGTCTATCATAATTCTCCGCCTTACGAAAAGAATGATAACAATAAAGGTCACTTGGGTAAACATGACCTATATTTACAGAAACTGTGTGAGAAATTCTGTTACAGGAATGAAAACATCGAAAGACTGCAAAACTCAGGGTGACATTCCACAGTGTTGAAATGAGAGATAACGGATATTCCACCCCAGCTCGCCTCTTATCACCCACAGCTGTATCAAAACTCCCAGATCAACCCACTGTCTCTAGAGAGATACTACAAAAAGAGAACACAGTTTGGTTGCTTCTGTGCAGCTCTTACTGTTTAATGTCGCCTCCATCAGCTTATTTGTGTTGCTGTGCACCTGACTGTGGTTTTCAAATACTGGAGTTTATTTCAACATCAAATTCCCTTTTTGTTTTTCTGCTCATAAAAGATGGAGGTTTGAACAGTGGGTCTTGGAAGACAACAGGCTTTACACAGGGGTTTTCATTTTCCCTAACAAATGGGCAAAAAATCCACCCATTAAATACATTGTATTAATGTAGTTAAACCAGAATATTTTGCAGAAAATTGTGTGGCCTTAGAGTTTGGTGTTGAAAGGTTTTGGAATTGTTCAGTTTTTTTTAACTTTCTCTTCCTTGTCAAGAACAGGAGGGCAAAGGGAGGGCAAAGTCCCTTCAAGCCAGAAGGGACAGCCCAGTCCGAGGTGTGGGGGCTGATTACCTGCTGGGGGGCTGTGTCATCGAGCACTGCATGCTGGAGGGACCTGCTCAAGCTGATGGGTCACAGGTTTCTCATCCTTTACCTTGATTTTCACTCCAAGCTGACCAAACAAACAGTTAAAAATGCAATTCAGGACTCAGAAACTGCTACACGAGCTCTTCAGGAGCCTAATGCAAGTCTTCTTAAAAGCACCTGATTTTAAGGAGTGAAAGCTCTCGGCTCAGCACTTTGTGGAAATGAGGAAGGTCTTTTGGGCTGGTTGTCCAGTAACTGAAGCGTTCAGAAGAACTGATCTGGTTTCAAGAATCTTGGCTTAAAACATCTTTTTGCTGTTCCTTTTCCATCTAAGCAAATGCTTTAGTTGCCTCGGGGATACTGTGTGTCTGTGTTGCGCATCCTTCATGCTAAAAAGTAGTTCACACAGAACAAAAATGAAAACTAAGCCTGCTTGGGAATTTTCCATCAAAATTGACCGTTGAAAAATACTGTGTTTTCATCCCAGTAAGAGCAGTGTGGATTTCCTCACCTCCTCAAAGAAAAAAAAACCCAGTGGTTTTCTTAAGCGGTGGGGGAAGAGTTTAATAATTTTGCTGAACAGGTTTAATATTTTGTTTTCAAAATATTGTTATCCCTTATAAAAAATCTTATTTGGTGTATCCAAGTGTCCTTATGCTTCTCTGATGTCCAGGATCCACTGAGGAACTGCAGAGCCAATGCTGGTTTTCTGTTGCTTCTCCAAAAGACAAGTGTTCTGCAACATGACAGATGAAGAGCAACTGGGAAGTCCAGGGAAATGGACCTGGATTACTGCTCCTATGAGCAGCTCTGTGACAGTCATTCCACCTACACTTCATTTTTTTAAATGAGATATTGTGGATCTTAAAATTTTAATTTTTTTTTTAATTTGATGCTTTTCAATTTTTATTTTTCTTTTTCAAAGGTATTCTAAAGCAAAAAATCTCCCTTCAGTTTGCTCTAAAGAGAAATTTATGTAGTATCTAGTAAACTTTTTTTTTAAAATTTATATGGACTTTGTGCATTGTTTGGCAGCTGTCAGAAGCGACCTGAACTTTCAAAACATGTAAGTGGTCAGTAATGCTCTTTGAACGTGTCACCCCACTGGGCATGGCCAAAATGTTGCACTGTCTCGTGGTCAGCAGGATTTTAGCATCACTGCCAAAACCCCTCTCATTCACGTGCAGGTGAGCTTTAGCTAGACAGATGCCCTTCATTTTCAGTGCAGATACATCAGTCTTTCATTTGCTTCACACAGCTTGCTTCCTCTGCAAAGGTGAGATTTGAATAAAATTATTTCTCTTTGATTTATTAAATTAAAATGGCTCATGTAGCCTTAATCTAGCCTGAAGAATATTTGATGGCAGAGTTTATTGGATGATTTTTCTTATGTTTATAATCTATATAAATTATGCAGTATTTTTGTAACATGTCATGTATCATGATGTGATTTAATATCCCATATATATTCTGGTGCCTGAAAGTAATGTGGAGAGATGTCTTTGAAAGGCCATTAAGTATAAATAAATTAGAGTGAGAGCTAGAGTGGTGCTGATGAATAACATTCCTCGATAAGGAGACCTCGTAGACTAAATGGAATGAGTAAATTATTACTTAATAATGCCATGCTTAAAACATGCCTAATAGTTACAGCATCCACCTGGGGGTGTTCATGCATCTGGCCAAAGAACTGCTTATCCAGCAGCTGCATAGCATAAAATAAAATGCAGTTCCAGAAGCTGGCACAAACCCCAAAAATACTAGAAAGAAAAAAGCCCTTAGAACCAGAACTGTAGATGTTCTCTTGCCTTGTAAGCCCTGATTTCTCCACTGAGCAAGTTCAAAACTTTCAAGGGATGCAGGTTTAGTACCTCAGCTGGGGCTTTCTGGTACTCAGTGAATTTAAAGCCTGTGGGACCTACAAAATATAAAAATTAGGTTGGTTGTTTTCTAACTAACTTGGGTGTTTTGCTTACACTAAATTCCTTTACCAAATCCAGCAGGTTGTCTGTGCCCCCAAGGGTGTTAGAGCATCTGCTTGGCTGACCTGCAGCTGGAAGAAAATGTGGATGATCCAGGGAGCTGAAAGGACTCAGTGGATCAGCAGCCGAGCGAAAAGTAAAGCCTGGATCCCACATTCCATGCTTGTGATCAAGTGTTTGAGAAACCACTTGCTCCTGAATGATGCCAGTGAGATGACATAGGCAGGCAGGGAAAGGCAGGAGGAGTAAGTGGGAGAGCAGAGGAGTTCAGCATTGTAGAGTTAACGGTTGTTTTCTTTTTAAGCTCTCTTTTGTCATCACATCTTGGGGGAACAACAGGTCAGGTAAAAGAACATTTGGAAATTGTAACTGAGGAGACAGGATGGACTTGGTTGAGATGAGAGCTGCTGTGAGTACACTACGAGAAACAATACCAGGAAAGTGTGGAGTTTTTTGGCTCTCACACCCTTTTGAGATCCTCACTGGGTCAGCTTGTTTCAGGGATAGTTTTGCCACCAGTCAGCCATGCAGGCTGCAGGGGGCTACGGAGATGCCATGAGCTGGCTTTGAATGCACAGAACTGAAATTCATCCTTCTTGAGGAGAGGATATTGGGCCAAGCTGGGCTCTGTGCTGGTAACAACAGCTTGGGTATTCTCCCTGTTACAGTCAGCGATAGGGTCTGCTGAGCAAAGATTTCTCTTCCTGATCAAGGTTTTGGGACACTCAAAACACTTCTTTTTCCCTGCCTGTTGACAAATCTGGAAGTCTATAGAGATGTCTCTGTTCTGGGGCGGTTTAGTGTTCCCATCAGTATTACTGTACACTGGCATTTTCCCCATCATTGCCTTATCTTTGATTAACCTCCACTGTGGTAGCAAGGAAAGGAAAGTGAGAGTGGAGACTTCTCTTTGCAGTTCCACTGCAGAGCCACAGAACACAGCGTGGGCAGAACAGTCCAAGTGCTGCTGGGGTTATTCCTGCTTTCCAGAGTTTTGCTGAGCCCACATCAGTCCCAGAAGCACAGCTGCAGTAGGAGATACTCTTGTCTGCACTTTTCCATAGTGTGAGAGACCCCTGTGTACGCTGGTGTGTTTTTACCTAAATTGCTGTAAGGGAGACTAAAAGATCCTGTGAGCCACCTCTGTGTTGCTGTCATGAGAAGAACTCTTAACAATCAAACCAAACTCTGCATTAACTGCGTCCACTTGAGTGGATTCAAAAAGCTCAGTCAGGCTCCTGGCTATGACTAAACCATCTAATTATAGCCTTCCCGTGCTGTGCTTTTTGCATTTGTTCCTGATCCATCATTGCATTGATTTTTGGATTTGTGTTCTTTAGCACTCCGTGGTCTCAATTTTCAGATCCTCCTTGTCTCCCATGCTCTTGATTTCTCTGCCCTCACTGCATGTTGACTGCTCATCTTTCTGTTTTCCTTAAACCAGCCTTTCAACCACAATTCCCTTCTGGGGTGGAGGGCAAGGTGAACCTTGATGGTTTCTGCAGTACTTTGAGCTCTGTACAAGCGCCAGTTCACATTTCAGTTTCTGTGGCCCTGCACTGGGGCTTTGACCTGTACAAACCAGATGTGCTTTTCAGGTTACATCACAAGTGATGTCAAATATTACTGAGTGATGAGGCGTTGGACTAACCCCAGTCAGCTTCCTGCTGAATATACTGGAGAAGGAAATCAGTGGTGGTGTGTCTTTGCCATGTTATTGAGAAAACCTCAAAACCTCCGCAGTTCACAGAGCAGTGTTACCATGCCCTAGAGAGCTCAAATTTAGATCAAAACAAGCTCCTGGGAAGAACTTAAAACATTAAGAAATATTTCAAAGGTCTTCATCCAAATCTAACCTCGAACTTGGAACTAGATGAATTTAACAGTCTTGGCAGTCCTGTGTTTTTTCTTTGAGTTTTGTGACACTGGATATTTCTTCAAAAGACTCAGCTTTTGGAGTCGGAATAAATATGTAAAACTCTGGATTTCAGTTTTGATTTTCACTCAGCCTTACAGAGTTCATCTGCAAAGTATGAATTTGAAGAACTCAAAAAGTCCTCCACACATTATTAAATTTTGTGACACAATTTTGGCTTTAAAGTTTTGTTTTGTTTTTAAGTCTTATGTCATGATTGCATGGACTTCCTTGCATTCATTTTGCATAGCTTTAGCTCAGCTCCGAAGACAGATTACTAAATGTTCCCAAAAAGTATGACTGAGATTCCTTTTTAATACTCTTCTCAGCCAAGCTTTTGTATAATCCTTTTCAAAGTGTAAAATGCCAAGGGATGTTTATATGCTACAGCTTATATGACAGTATATTGTTGTCCCTTCACACTTCACTAAACAGTCTACGAATACTAATCTGTAAATCACTTACTTTTCTCACAGGCACTGGAAAACCCTCTGCTGTTTGTGCCGTTGTCCTTTTCTAGATAGATAAGCCACTCCAGTTTAAAAAACAACACACTAATGATTTCACTGTTCGTTTTCTGCAGAAATTAGAGGCCTTCATTGAAACAAGGGCCAAAATGATGGTGGACACTGTAGGGTTGCACAGGTATGTCCTGCTTTAGGGATGTTGGAAGTAGATGGGCAGAGGTGGGATCTCCCTCAGTGCAGGAGCACTGAAGGGCAAAGAAGACTGATGGGGTTTTGGTTTTTTGGGGTGTTTTTTTTGTTTGTTTGTTTGTTTTTTTCCCCCCCAAGATTGTATAGAGAGAGCAGAGCTTCTCTTATCGGAGTTTGATATTGAATCAATTTCTCCCAAATTTCAAAGGCTGCACTACCACTATGCATTCAGTATTTCCTTTCAAAGGCTAGTAAACATCAACATGCTTGCTCACATTTTTGAAAGCAAAAGCCTGTTCCTATGAACTCTCCCTGGTATCTCAGTTGGAAAGTGCTCTTTGCTATAGAGAAGGGAGGTCCAGTGCCACGAGGTTTGTTTTGGTTTTAGTGGAGAATGGGGATGCTCATGAGTGGGGCAGGCATTAGGTGGAAAAATGAGAGAGAGCAGGAGAATTTCCTTGTGTCTCTCTTGCCAGGGAATAAGACAAAATGTGCCCTACAGAGAAAACAGACACCCTGCCTGCTCTAACTGACTGGTTAGTGAATGGAGAGGGGGCTTCTCAGAAAGGCCAGTGGGGGGTGTGTCTTCTGTTTGCTTCAGAACAAAACTGATAAACCCAGGGCACAACACTCCCATGATCAGGCTGTGTAATGCAAAGAATTTGTTGTGCAAGAAAGAGAGAAAAGAGTACAGGTGTTTCACCTGCTCCATACAGTTGCCTGAAGGGTTTGCCATGGATTTGAAATCTCTTTGGGCAGTTTTGCTTGCCTATCTCTTTTTTTCCCCCAAATTTCTTCTTCTCACTTGTACAACTGCAAATAAACCCAGGGACTTCTGCATGTCTCTGTGCACCAAACCATAATGAGGGGGTATAATGATGCCAGGGCCCATCAAATATGCAACTCAAAGTCTATAATTGGCTTTATTAGCAGACATTTTGCTTGGGAAGGTATGAAAACCAAACCACTTGAACAGAGCAGTTGAAGCAGGAAACTTCAAATCTTAATTAGCACAAAACAGTAAAAGCCATCATAGGGCTGTAGCAGGGAATAGTGATGATGTGGTGTTTGGGGCTGAGGATGCTTGATAGATCAGCAGGGTGCCAGCACCCTCTGCCCACAGAGATTGGTGGGACACTTGTCCTTGAGGGGCACCCACTGGCAGCATTCTGAGCTGAAGAGGAGCTGACACTGCAGCATTAAGGAGCAGAGTGTGGTCATTACAACAGGAGAGCTGCCTGAGGGGGAAAGACTGACCCTGACAAGGTGGTTTGTGCCCCGAGGGACTTTTTTCCCCTGATAAAACAAGTCCTTAGGTGGCCACTCTCATCTCAAAACCAGTGTGCCCTGCTGACAGGGAGGGATGTTTGACAACACACGGCAGCATTGGGTCCTCTCTCCTGCCTCAGAGCTGACACTCAGTGCTTCTAACCAAGTTTGCCTTTTAAGTACCCTTTATTTTGCTGTCAGCCTCCGTGGCAGGCACCTCACATCTGTTTTAGCCACAGAGCTAGAAGATGCAGCCAGTTAAAGGTGGGCTATTTCCCCTTCAGAAATGAAGGAGCCAGGCTCCTTCAAAGCAGCATGGGCTCTGGGGCAGGACAAGCAACTATTTCTGTTTTTCTGTAACGTGCAGAAAGGGTTTTATTTATTTAAAGGTACTAAAGTGTGCTGTAGGAATTTAAAAATACTTGAAACAATCTATCTGGATAGATTAATCCCAAGACAAAAGAAATCCTGATTTGATAAGATGAAGTGTGGATCCGTTTAGCCTTGGCTATCCAGATCTTCTTACTCAAACATACGGTGTGTTGGGATTTTTGTTGTTTTTTTCTTTTGATACTCTGAGAACTGAATTTCGCCACACTTTTTTTTTTGCAATGAAAGAGCAGGTGGTTTCTGATCTCATGGGCTGAAGCGGAGGGGTGGACTGGGGATAGGAAAAATATCCCAGTAATGACATGAGATGGATATTTTATGTTTGTTTGTTTGTTTAAAGAAAACCACAAACTTAAAGCACCAAATTTTTACAAACAAAGCAGAGTTGCTTGTGCAGCTCTTATTTCACCAAAACGAAAAACAACAAAAAAGCCAAAACCTAAATGCTGAACCCTAGCACACCCCGGAAAGGAATTGCTCAAAAAAGTAAGACCCAAATCCTTCGGCTTGGTCGTAGGGAAACATCTGCCCAGCATTTCTTTCACTGTAAAAAGCTGTACTCACTACCCCGAGCACCGGTGGGTCAAACCCCAGCTCTGTGGGAACCCGTGGCATCTTTAACGCGATTTCCCACTGCCCGAGCGGGGGGTTGGGGATTAAATGAAATGATGCCGAAGGAGTGAGCGCTGCCGNCGGTGCCGGGGCCGGGGGGGTGCTTCGGGTTTTGTTTTGGAGCCGGGAAGCCGGGAGCGCCGCCACCGCGCAGACCCCGGCGGACGGGGGCAGAGTCGCGCTGCGGGGTGAGAACGCCGGTGCGGGGAGAGCCCGTCCTGCCCTGCCTGCTGCCATCCCCCCTCCGCCGCTCCTCGAGGAGTCGTGCCCGAAGCCCAACTTTCCAGCCCTCCCGCCGGCCCCAGCATGAACCAGACGGCCGGGGTGAGCAACCACGTCCGCTGCTCCGGCAAGGGCTCCAAGGTAAGAGCGGCCGGGGTCCGCACCGCGGGGAGCGGGGCTCGCTGGGGTGCGTGGCGGCGGGGATGCCCGGGCCCCCCTCCTCGGCTCCCGGTCCCCTAACCTCCAGCCGAGAGCGTCCGCCCCCCGGCCCCGGGAAGCAGCCTCTGCGCTCCCCGCTAGCCCATCACTTGGCGAAGTTCAGCATCTCTTCCCGGCGCCCGCCGCCGCCCGGGGTGTGGAGCCGCCTCCCGGCAGGGTGCTGGGGCACGGGTGGCTCTGGATGGCTCTCCGTCCCCCCGCGCAGGGGTGACCCCTGGGGGCTGCGACCCGGGCGGGTGTTGGACCGGGCGCTCGGGGTGCTGCGGCCTCACAGCATCAAGGGCTGGAACGGGCGGAACTCGTGCACCTGCTTCCAACGGGATAAAATGCTTTGAAGGTAAGGGTTTGTGGTGGAGTGGAACGTGGGATCAGGTACAGCTTCACGTGCTGCTTTTACTTCTTGCCACGGCGTGTTTGCATAGCCAGCATTAAAAATATATAACTGAGATAAAACATGTTATTGTGCACTCTGCTGAATTCAGTAGAAATATAACTGGGTGCTCACACCTGATCCAGGTCAAATTTGCGTTAACATTTTTATGTAGTGATGAACAGAGCCCTTACATCTACACAACTGCTTCATGTTGCAGAGTATCAGTGCTCTAAAGGCAGATGCATGTGCCCTCTTACAGACAATTCTGTTGGTGTTGTTCTTCTACAACTCTTTGAAGTGTTTCTCTTGGTGTTTATGTTTCTCCACTGTGGTGGACACACTACCCTCCCCAAGATTTCACGTGCTTTTCGGGGCTAGTATTTGGTAGAGAGATATGATTCTGTAATACCTAATGGCATACACCTTAAAGAAATGCAAAATTTACCTTTCACTGGAAATGGTGCTGTGCTAACTTTTTAAAATTTATTTTACCTCCTAATACTGGCGTCCTGTTCGTCCTCTAGACTTGCTGTTGTGGTGTTGTTTGAGATGCTGGTGCTGCTGCTCACCTGGTTGTATACTTCATGTCTAATTAGTGCAGACCTGACTCTACAAACTCTTTAGGCACACAGATTTACTTCATACCTCCCCTTCTGTGAAGCGAATACAGTTCTTCCTCTTTTTCTCATATAGTCTTTTTAGGATTAAACCCACTAATCATAAGGCTATGTGAGTATTAAAAGATGCAACATGATGAGGGCTGTGGAAGTAAACAAACAGATTAGATGAGTCTGCTGAAATTATTTACTTAGCTCCATGACTAATCATATCTTTGAAGTTGAACCTGTACCTAAGCTCTTTGCATAATTCAAGGGCCCTAAATTAAATGTCCTCTGGATCTTGCCTGTAATTTCAATGTTGGGCCTCCTTCCTTTGCACTTTCTGGTTTTCTTTGAGTTTTGGGCCGAACAGCAAAGGTTATTGCATATCAGTAATAATTTATTGTATCAAGCTGCTGACCTAATACTTTAATGCAGAAGAAAGAGATGGGGCTCAAACGCGTATATTCTTAGCACATGATAATTGATACATTTTTATTTGCCTTGGAGGCATTTTTGTCTCACTTTCAGATGCTGTGATGTGGATATTTTTTCCATCGGATGTGGATATTTTTTCCATTGGGAATAAATAAGTTTTTTTCAAGTCATAAGATTGAAATGATTGATGATTTCAGGATTTAATTAAAACACAGAAAGCTTCATGCATGACTGATTTAGTTTCAAGAAAACCTTGCAGAGTTCAGAAATGAGAGTTTCTCAAACGGGGCTGAAAAATCAAGTAACTGATCGGTGAGAGGTCTCTGGTGGAGTAGACAAGAGGTAGGATAGCCAAGTTTTTTGTGACTCTGACTTCTAAAGCATAGAAATTAGAAATGAATGTGAGATGTTTAATATCTGTGTTTCATTTGTTTGGGTTTTTTTTCTGAATAACAAACTTAACCTCAATGGAAAATAAAACACAGAAGCACAAACAGGATTTGTGTGACTTTTCTAATCTCCTAACTTTTGAACTCACAGCCAATTTTAACCAAAATTGACAGAATAAGAGTAATGTTGTGTCAGCTTGCTACAAGTGTCATGGAAATCAGTTGTTTAACACAGAAGGATTATTTAATACCTGTGTAAAGGAAGAAGCAGGGAGAAATCTGTCCCACCCTGTCCCAGCACCTGTCAGCACATGGCTGTCGCTACAACAGCGTCTGTCCTTTGGCCATCACAGGCTGTGCAAAAACTGGGAGGGAAGGAGAGAAAGGAAAGAGCACCAAAGGAACTTCCAGAAGAACTGAAAGTTTATGGTGGCAAGGAGGCAGCCGTGGGTGAGGGCTGGGGGTCTTCCCAAGGGGGAGTGTGTTGAGCAAATAATTCACCATAAATAAAACACTTTGTTTTCACAGCTGGATAAACAACCTGTTAGGGTTTTTTTTCCTCCCCCCAAAAAGTTGTTATGTTGTGTCAACTCAAACGCCAACTCACTGAGGTAAGGTCACTTCTTCCTGGCGTCTTCTGAGCTTCCCACTTGCTAGGGAATAGGCACTTAGACTTCACATTTCTTTTGCAAGATTTACAGCTTTGCTCAGTTGTGGTGAGCAAGAGAAGTAGCATTTTAAAGGAGGGATACAATTAAAGCCCTTAAGTAGATAGGCTTGATTGTAATTCCAAACTCTAGTAATGCATGCCCACTAAAAGGTGTATATATTTTTAACATTTCTATGTAATGTTTTTTAGCTGTTTCTAACCAAGAGCTATAAGCTGTAAGCCACTCGTGAGTGCTATTGAAAGACTGATTTATTGTCTAGAGAGACCTATTTTTGAGAAGTAGTTTGTGTACATACAGCTTCTAATGCTCTTTTTTCCTGCCTGTGACTAATCCCTTTGCCTTTCCTTAAGACAATTTGTGGGAGGAAGGCAAGAGGATTCACCCCAATGCTGTAATGAAAAGCTATGTCACAGGAAGATTTTTGATGTGTTGGGGTGGTTGGGGTGGTGAGCAGCCTGAGTCTGTACAAAACGCACCCACCTCTCTCGTGTGGGCTGGGAGCAGGCTTTGACTCTGGTTAAGGAAGTGCACTTTACTGCAAAGTCACTGACATCCTGCCAGAAGAATTTGGGGGTCAGTTCCAAGCTGTCATATTTCGACACATTTCTTGAAGCAATTAATGAGGGCCAAGTCCATATGGGGATTCAGGATTTTTCAACACTGCGTGTTGCAGCTCCTGGCTTTTGGCTTATATTCAGCAGCCCAGAGCCCCACAGCAGCCAATACATGACATGGAAATTGTGTCTTGAATTTAGCTTCTTTTCTTAAATTAATACCAAGGAAGATGCTGTGAGAAGACACTTTGTTTCATGTTGGGACTCCCAATTTCATCTGTCTTCAGGGGGGAAAATCTGTAGAAATCATTTGGGGTAATTTCTTCTTTAGAAACAACTATACTTGGAGTCCTTCATCTGAGGACCATCCCCATCCTCACCCAGTGAGAAAGGAGGTGTCCCATGGAGCAGGATTTGTGGATCTGGTGTCCTTCTAAGTGTTGATGAGGATTCAGAGACCCAGCAGCTTCCATCCTTCTGGGGACTGTTGTACCCATCAGGAGATAGGCTGCTCCACAGCAGAAGCCCTGCCTTCTCTCCTTTTGGAGAAGGGCCAAAGCAGACATCAGGGCTGTTCTTTGGAGTGGGTAAGATGGAAACTCACAGTGCCTCTTGGGGACAGGGGCATGCACTGTCTCTATTTTAGATGAAAATGCCTTTAACCAAACCATTGGCTGACATGCACAATTTGGAGGGTACGGTCTAAACCCCCAGCTCTGTACAGCAACCTCAGCAGCACATTAGGACATCTTGTTTGGCACAACCCGGCTGTTATTCAGTCTCTTCGGACTTCTCTCTGACTGTATTTTTGAACAAGTGCAGCAGTTTTCTCTATTTTGTGTGGAGCTCAGTCCTGGATGTGGTCAGTGCATGTCTTCTGGATCAGGTCTCCCAAATCCAATCCCCATTGTCCTATGAGATGTCAGTCCAGCTCCTTTGCCATCCTCATATGCAGCTTATGGCACCACGGATGAATACCCAAACTGATTATGTGTTTGGAGGGTTGAATATGTGTTTATTAGACATTTAAATCTTTATTTTGTGGAGCTAGGTTTTAACCTCTTCTGGATTCCAATCCTGATGTGTGGGTGGGAGACAAGTGTTGTCCTGCCTCAACAGCAGTGATGAGAGTCCCTGTATGGTAAAACGAAATGAAACAAACTTGAGCAAATGGGGCTTGTTTCCATCATGGATTTTGTTGTTGTTGACACACATCACATTTTGGACTGCAGCACATTCTAAAAAACCACCTTTCCTCTCTCAGCATTAATTACATAAGCATTAAAAAAAGCTTGTTGAAACAAAGTTAGGACATCCTCCTGAATAACTGTAACCTCACTTTTAATCAGCAATAATGAATGCTCAAGGATAACAGCAAATCATTTGCACAGATTATTTTTATTCTTTCCTTTTAAAGGAGAAACAATTGTCCTAATTGGCAGTATTGGTATATAAGAATGTGGGTATGAAAACAACTCAGTGCAGTAATGTAAAGTGTTAAAGTAAAGTACACTCAATTAAGCTGAACTGAAAATGCAGTTATTAATGTACAACTGGTTGCTCTCTCTCACTCTTTTGAAAAGAACAAGTTTAACCTATGAGAAAAGCAAGCTGCTGATGTAGGGTGTTCTGGCTGCCCTGATCTAAAGGGACAGTGCAACATTGGTACAGCTGTGGGCAAGAGGCCCATAATGTCCTTTTAACAGATTATGAGGGAGTTTGTTTTTATAGTTTATTCCTTAAACGATTAATAAGAGATTATTGCATCTACACTGGGTAAATCTAATTATCTTCTCTTTTACATGAACTATTCCTCTCATATGAATTCCACTGATTTCAATTGAATTACTGGTTATTTATGTTGGTTTAATTGCAGAGAGATTCAATACCTCCAAAGTTGTTGAAACAATAGAGACACAGCATTTCTAGGACCCTTGGATGCAGAAAATTAAGATAAGGAAGCTGTGCTGGCTCCTCTGTGTTATTGCTGAAGCGGAAAAAAGTTCAGCTTTACTTGCACATTGTATTTTACTGTGAGTGGTAAGTTACCCTGCATGGGCACAGCTAAACAATGTATTTTTGAGTTGCCAAATTTTAATGGTCTGGTGGGAATGCAAGGTTGACTTCCACACCTAATAAGTATTAAAGCAGGACTTGATGTAGCTGCCAGGGCGTTAAAACATGATCAGTCAGCTATCTCCAGAATCCAGCCTCACTCAGAGGGCAGTGCCTTAGAAATTACACTTCCATCTCAAAACATCAGCCTTTCAGAGTATCTAATATAGCATTGCATGAGAGACCCAGATGAGATCAGTGCCCCATCCTGCTGGATGCTGTGACCCCACACAAACAGAAATGGCTCGGCCTTTGGCATGTTCATGGTTTAAGTAGACAATAAGGAGCAAAAAGCTGGGAGAATGGGAGAATTACTCTGGTTTTGCAGGCAGTGAAGTGCCAGGAGTAAAGCACCAAACCTACCAAGCATAAGAGAATAATAACAATCTCAAATTTTGTGAGAACTTCAGACCAGGTAGAGATGATAGACTGAAGAGCCATCAGGCTCATCAGCATGTGCTCCCCATATCCCACCAGCATATCCCTCTCTATGAAGCATGTTATCCCTTGCCCAGGGTAGGTGTCAGCAGGAAAAATCTGTGGGCAGAGAAGTGAGACAAAACTGTAGACTTGAGTCCTCTGTCCATTAGGGAGCCAGGTATTAGTTTGGCTCCTTAAGGAACAAGGTTTCATTCTGCACATGAAGTGGAACTGTGTAGTGTTGATTTAGCTCTTTCCCCTGCACCAATTTGTGTAGATCCTCTATCTTCTACGTCCTTTGGGAGGAACTTTCACAGAGCTGCAGAGGCAAAACCCATCAAAACTTCAAGTGGTGAACTCTAAATCAAGAAGACGTGCCAAGGAACTTAAGGGAAAGTGTCTGAAGCTCGTTTTTATTATATTCTCTGACTTTCTTGTAAACTGTAACTTTCAGTGGACAGTATCTAGCACAGGTGCTGAATTTAGTGAGAGAAGTTCTGCTTCTGTTGGTGTAAATGGAAAGATGATTTTAGAAATTTCTACGGCCTTAAGCAACCCAGCCCTAAGTATTTTAGGAGTAACAGCTGTGGGAGCTTCTTGATTTGATCTTCTTATTATTTCAGACAGTGAAATCTGCTTTCTCTATAATTGGACCTGTAAACCTGATGTCTTTCGGCAGTTAATTCCAGCCATGTTCCCCTGAGTGCTTCCTGGGACTGTCTGAGTGTCAGCTGTGTTATAAAGGTCCCCTTAACAGGAAATTTGGCAAGAAGAATGATGGTGGGTCAGGACCAGAAATTTCAGTCGAAGGCTCAAACACCCCTTTGAAGGATGGGAAGACAAGGGGAGATGGCCAGGCTGATGCTGTAAATGTCCTGAGTGATCAAAAAACCTCCTGGTAAGGGTCATGCTTTCCCTGACTGGAGGGAATCCAACCACAGGATGCAGCCTGAGGAACAGCAGGCTCCTCTAGCCCTTGTGTTGATGGAGCATCCTGTCGAGGATATTTTGGGTGATGGGGAGCAAGAAGAGCTGTGATTTTTGTAGCCCTG
This sequence comes from Machaerirhynchus nigripectus, assembly GCA_013397975.1. Lineage (NCBI taxonomy): Eukaryota > Metazoa > Chordata > Aves > Passeriformes > Dicruridae > Machaerirhynchus > Machaerirhynchus nigripectus. The sequence goes on along the minus strand of VZRQ01008389.1, from coordinate 549,342 downwards.
AGCAAATATGCACCAGCAAGGGTGTACTTTGCCTACAACAGCTTTATTTTAAGGGGCTGGAGAGAGACCTTTCCTCCCCCACTAAATATTTGCCTGGAGCATTGTGGAAGGGCTGTGTGGAGCTCAAGGGGCTTCCAGCAGTGCGTGGGATTTCGTGCTCCCTATCCCTGCAGTGTCCTCAGGCACAGGAACGCCTGAATCTGGGTGAGTTCTGGGCATCAGCGGCGACAGAACCATCCCTGTTTATTTGTGGGTGCTGCTCTGCTGCTGTTTTTCATCTTTAATGAGAGCTGAACACACCATAAAATTTTATTGGGTGTTTATGCTAACAAAATTAACTAACAGTTGGTGCTTTAAAAATGCAGCCAGAGCTCTGAGTGCTATAGCTGGGAATCTGCAATGGCTTTTTAACTGGTGTAGGACAGAGCAAATGTGTGAGTGCCAATGTCATTTAACAACAAACCACTTTATATTAACTTTTTATTGACCAGAACTGATTAATTGAAATTTCCAAAATAAATCTTAGGATGATATGTGCTTAAACAAAATCAGATTTTCAGACATTAGGTAGCTGGAAGCTCTGTCAAAATTGTGGGGTTAATTTATAATACCAAGACTAATGGGCTGATAATCAAAATAAATTAGCTTAGCCACTTCAATACTTCAATGCTTAAATCAAATAATAGGAAGAAGATTTATTTTAGCATTTTGATTATTGTGTTTCCCAATAAAATAGATATAATATCATGCTGTGAATGCTGTATGGATTACTTGAGGCCATGATTTCAATGGGAATACAAAGGACCTCTAGGCTACAGAAAAAAAAAAGAAAAGGGATTATCTTCAGATTCAATTTCTTGCTCAGTAGAATGGATTTGGCTTATTTCTATATCACCACTGTTAAGTAAACCTAGAAAAGTGATTTGCTTTCATTCATTTATTTATTTAGCACTTTTCTTTATTTTCATGCAGCTTTCCCATGCCTAGTCTAGAGAGTTTGATGTTTATGATCTTTGCACTATACTGGGATGTTTTGTGCTGGTTGTAAAATAAGCAGATTGACGTGCTGGGATTTTTAACTTTTTAAAAATTTTGTTATCAATAAAATAGTTCGATTATCAGGTAGCACTGACTTACCATGTATTTATCTAGGTATGGTCAAGGATGACTTTCATTTGATGGCATTTACATACATAAAGTTTGGCCAAAACACTTGAGGGGAATGTCCTGATCCCTGGATTAAGCCCTGAGTTACATCGGGATAGTGCCTGAGTGGTTTAGGCTTTACATCATCACGTTGTCATAGGTTGTGGTTGATTTTGAAGGCCAGACACTGCTGCCATCAAGAAAAATTTCTTTAAGTTGCTTTTAACCTCCCACTGTAAGCACGATCTTGGGGATGTGATGTGAACTCACAGCAGTCAGCAGTAGTTGCACCTCAGTGAGACTGGGACAAAGGGTCTGCCCAAGCTTTAGTTTTTTATTGGTGAAAGTAAGGATGAGCACTTCCCTTGCATGGTCTGTGAGCTCTTTGGTGGAGGATGATAACTTGGCAACCCACTAAGTGGGGTTTCCATGTTTATTGTTGGCCTTATGTCACTGTGCTTAAAATCTGAGAATTTAACAAATTTTAGTGCCATTCATTCCTTGGAATGAAGGAAAAAAGGTAGAGGAGGGACAGAAAAACAGTAAATTGCACAGTCCCTGTTCCATGTCATCCAAACCTTGCCCTAAAACACAACCTTGGAGGGAAGTGTACCCAAAGACAGAGTTGTGGCAGGCATGGAGCACATTGAGGGTAAGCAGGGACCACATCAATTTTTCAGTTCACTTGAAAGGAAGGCTGTTGAAATTATAACACCTTTGGTAATTGAAAAGGGAGCATGTACAGCCCTCCTAGGTGTCATGCCTTCAACTAGGCAGAACAAAATATGCTGCAGCAAAGTCGAGGCTTGTCCTTGGTGAGAGCCCCAGGGAGAAGCTTGGGGGCTAACAAAGGTGGTGGGCACTCGACCCCTCTCAGCTCTGCTGGCAAATTGAAAAGGGGCAGGACACCAACATTTTGAAATCAGCTCATTTTCTTATTTGCAGATGGTGTTTAAAATTGGAATGCTAGGAAGAGGCTGAAATTATGGCAGAGAGATGTGTGCTGCTGGTAATTTACTGCTACTCAGGGCAGCAGATACACCATACAATTTCTTTTTTTTTATGTATTAGTTGATGTTTCTAGGCTTTCGACTTTTCTTGGACTTTCCCTTAGCATCCCAGGCATCCTAGTGTTTGCAGATTTTAAGTGCAGTTTTATATTCAAGTCTGATTTTGCTAAATAATGACCTCATACAGAGCCTTTGCCACTGCTTTAACTGGTCTCCTAAGTGGAGGATCAGAGAGTTTTTCATAGGTTACAAGTCCAGGAAAGGTCCAGCAGCAGGGACTATCATCAGTGTTATTTCTATTGCAGCACTTCGTAGGAATGGTAGTGGCATATTGCGATTCCATTGAACAAGAGGCTCTCCAGCCAGACAGCAGAATACTGCTTCCTACATCAAAGAACTTAGATTTTAAATTTGTTCTCTGATTTATGGTCATCCCTCAAGCTTAGGACTTTATTCCTTCCTTTATATTCTCGGTGCTTAGCAGTGATGTCTGTGTGTGAGCTCACTGACTGTCACGGGGCTTCTCTTACACGGGTTAACATCTCTCAGGGCTGCACCTGGAGCCCACTGGGAGCTGGCAGTGAAACACATTTCCCTTGACATGCCGTGTTGCCTCACTGTCAGTCCTCTTGTCTGACCACCCGTTGCACAATTAATCTGCCAGCAGAGGCCACTGAAGTTTTCCAGTCACTTACCCCAGGTTTAGCCACTCTTCACTGTTAGAGATCTCTCCTCCAGCAGGTCAGGACTATCCTTCAGTTTCCCAGGTCCTGATCTCTGCATGCTCTGTGCCTTCACATTTTCTGACTTGTTCCGAATTTAATCACTTGAGTTATCTCGATATTGCTAGAATTCCCTAAGGCTGAAGCAGTATCACAGAGCTTATCTGTGCCCTGTCTGTATCTTTCACTCCCTCATTTAGGGTTCCTTCCTGCTTCCTTCCTATGCCTGCTCTGCTTCTACTGTTTTGGGTGGGATTTTTTCGTGGCAGGAGAAGACACTGAATACTCCACTTTACAAAGAAGTTAATTTACTTTCAGTGAATAAAACCAGCTGGTTTTCCCTTACATTAAGAGATAAGGGAAAATTTCTTGGTTTTTTTTTTTTTTTTTTTTTTTTTTTTTTTTTTTTTTTTTTTTTTTTTTTTTTTTTTTTTTT
>VZRQ01008389.1:416755-538638 GCA_013397975.1 Machaerirhynchus nigripectus | reverse complement strand
TTTCTCTCCTTCCTTCCTTCCTTCCTTCCTTCCTTCTCCTTCTCTGAACCAAACCTGGCCTCTTTATTTCTACAGATGGAATTTATGGATTAAAGGCTGGGGGTTCAGTCACCTTTTGCAGGAACTGTTTTCGAACATGTTTTATTCATGGATTTAGGTAGGTGTCATTCATACTAGAAAAACTTCAGTGCCTGTTTGAAAGCTGCAGGAAGAAGTCAGGCATTGCAGCATTTGTACTTGTATCAGAGGCTGCCCGTGCTTTAATGCATCCAGTGCAAGAACAGGGGCTCCGTGTCTCAGAAATAATGCAGTGCCTCAGCCTGTGACTCAGTGTTGGCTAAGCTGGCACAGTTTTGCTTCAGGTGTTTGCAGGCAGAGCACTGACCAGTCTCCAAGTTTTTCTTGCAGCATTTCCCTTGCTCTAAGCACACTGGCATGTGTGGAATCTGCCCATGCCCCTGCCATGCTCAGAAATTTATTGCAGTAGTAACACGGAGAGGGTTTTGTTATCCTCGCAACATTGAGAGAGAAACACTTCAAGTCTCATACCACAGAATGCAGAAATGATTAATGGTGTCATTGGATACAACTCTTTTTTTGCTCATTCAAATTTTTTACATGAGGAGACAGGATATGTAAAAATCTACAAAGGTTGAGGTTTCAGTTCTGCATGGTTTTTGTGTCTGAGTCAACTGCTGAGACTGGAGCTGATAAAAAGTCAGAATTGATCTTTCCTCCAAAATTTTGTCAAAATTGGTATGATTGCATAAACAGAGCTGGTTTTCTCAGGCTTTTCCTGGTGGAAATCTGTTGCAGTGGAAAACCTCTGGCAGATCTTGTTAAAGAACGTAAGGACCCTAAAAGTACTTTGACTGAGGAATGAGGCAGTTTTCTGCTTGTGCATTGAAAGGAAAAAAAAGAAAAAACGTCAGCAACAACAGAAACTGCTGTTTTGAGACTTAACATCCATCCATCCATCCATCCATCCATCCATCCATCCATCCATCCATCCATCCATCCATCCATCCATCCATCCATCCATCCATCCACACATCCATCCATCCATCCATCCATCCGTCCATCCATCCATCCATCCATCCATCCATCCATCCATCCATCCATCCATCCATCCGTCCATCCATCCATCCATCCCCAGTCTCAGCTCTTGGTCTCAGCAGAACTCTGGGACATTCCTGATCTCCATTTCTGGCAGTAGTTTTAGCTGTATGTAGCCATGCACATCTGTCTGAAGCAAACAAAGCATTACACAAAACAAGATTCAAGAAAAAGAAATAAATACATTCACTGCCTGTGATGGAAAGACGTAGGTGTGTGGCAGAGGCATATTCTAACTCAAAATGCAAAGCCTGCTATCAGGGAGCTGAATGTGCTGTCAGATAAAGAAAAAACACTGTAGAGAGCAGCACATTCATAGTAACATTCAGAAAGATAATATACTACAGATAAAAGACAAGCATCCTAAAAGAGAGAGAACTATACTTCCTTACAATGAATATGTCTTTTCTAACAGCAATGAAGAATTTTTTTATTGGCTCAGTTCTGTTCTTTTCACTTGTTCATGTGAATACTATTTCTATCACAGTTAATTAAGCAGATTAGTGTTTGTGGGGATTTGCCAGGTTCTGTATTGTTTCTCCCAGCAGAAGTGGTCACTGTCTAAAAATTCTCCAGAGTGTCAAGTATTGGCAGGAAAAAGTTACTGGGGCCTCAAGTTAAAATGGAAATGTCACTGATTTGCTGCAGTAAAGAAGCAAAGATGCTTCTTCCCCAATGCTGACATCCCAGATGTGCTCCCACATTATTTGAAATTCATGGAAATTAGATATTTATAGCACCGTGCTCATTAATTCAAATAGAAATGGGTCCCAAATAGTAAGCAAATGTTTTCAGCTTTCGTGTGTTAAGCTGCAAGAGCCTATTCTTAGCTTATTCATTGCAGGTTGTGATCAAACTGGATTAAGATGTGCATTTATACATAGTTTGACACAGTGTTTGAAAGGTGGAAGGATATTTATGTGATTTCCATGCCTATCAAACTATTTGCTTGTAATTAGCAACCAGAAGCATGAAAGGATTTGTTGCGGCAGGGATAAATCTTTGATGCCAGCCCATTTCCCAAACCTCATCTCATACTGGCCTCCGTGGTTAAGGCAAATGAACAGGAATAGAGATGAACCAAAGGAAAATGTGATACTGGAGAGAAAGAGGCAAAAATTAAGTATATTTTGAGGAGATGCCTGTCAGAGATTTGCTTTGTGTTTGAATCACAGTGGCCTTGTATTTGAGACGTGTGCTAGACATCCCCACTGTTCATCATGCCCCAAAATAAACAACAGATAATGTGTCAAACATGGAATCAGAGATGCAAAGTGTTATGCTCACAATCTCTTTGCAGGTTAGTGGCAGAAGGTTGGGGAAAGGCTCGTAGATCCTCAATTCCCACTGCTAAGAGAGCACTGGCTCTGCTCAGCAGCTCCTGTCTGGAAGGGTGCAGGCAGAGCCCCACCTGGCTTTCCTTGGGGGGATTTTGATCCTGAGAGCTCTTGCCAGTGGATGGCTGGGAAGAACTGAGTCCCTCTAGCTGCTGCTGTTGGACTAAGAAATGTCAGGAATATGTAGCTTGGAACATTCAGGCCTCTTTTAGGAGATGTGCTTGTGCTTGGTACCCTGAAACAGCTCGTTAGGGGAGGTATTATACACCTGACTGCTTCTTGTGGTAGGAGGTTCTGTGCCAGGAGGGGATTTTTTCCAGCTGATCATGAACTGAAGAGGAAAAAGGCCATATGAGCGTGCAGAACAGATTTCCTCTGTGCTCTGGAGAAACATGGATGTCTTCAAGTCTCCAGTGTGCTAGGCAAGGTGATGTCCATCAACTTAAATGAGTTTTGATACCTTCTGGACCAAGCCTGTTAGCTCTCTATCAACAGGAGACTGAATTATCTGTTGTGGACCAAGATCTGGGTGCCAGCAGCTGGCTGGAAGTCCTGTGCCACTGCAGCACGACTTGTTCCTTTCCCGGCTGCACTCCCCATGGGACACCGCTCTTACAACTGCTACCCTGTAAGCTGCCAGCAACAGCCTTTGGATTGAGTGTGAGTGGGACTGAATTAATTGTCCCTGATATCCTCAAGCACCCTGCTCCCTTCTCTGCCACTGCTTCCCTCAGTGGGGTCTCTCCTGCAATGCCTGGTCCTTATGGGGAGGCAGCAGGAGAAGGGTACGTGATGTCCCTGTGCAGAACAGCCTGCACATTTCTGTTCACTGAGACTGATGGGCTGCCCTGCCTCCAGCAGATTAAATGTGCCTGGGACAGTTCTCAGGCACTGAAGCCATCTGGCACATGCTGCCTGCATCTCCATTGCTGAACCTTGGAGCCTCCCCAGAAAGGATGACAATTGCTTTTTGGCAATGGGCCAGCACCTGTGTTGATTCCCAATGCACCCAGGAGCTGCTTGGAGGAGCACTGGTTGTCAGGGGCCAGAACATGCCTGGGACTGTGTTAACAATTCAACTTTGTACAGTGCCCACAAATGGCCCTTGACTCTGGTTAGTTTATTAACAGAGACATGTGGCCCTTCCCCTTTTTATCTCTCGGGGGACCAGTCTTACAGCCATATCCAGTGCTCCTGGGTGCACAAGGGGCAGGAAGGTGCCAGCATATGTGAGGCCTTAGTGAAGAGAGCTATCCTTAAAATCATGCTGTTTCCTGATATCTCTGTGTGGTTCCAAGCTAGGACTAAAATCCAGAGCAAGACTTCTCCTGAAGTGTTTTACTGACTCTCACAAGTCAGTAAGTAGTTTCATGGCCTCTTTAGAGAACGGCAAGATGAAAGGACTGAAAATGAGCACTCTCGTCCCAAAGGCACCTTGGCTTATTTTCCGTGTCTTTTCAAGGTAACCATTCTGTTACTTAGATGTTGGAGGCACTTGGGCAAAGCTTCTTCTTTAAAGACCCATGAATGGATAGACTGTGTGTCAAAATGCAATTTAAAAAGGCACATAATAAAAACAATATAATTCCATAACTCTCAGTACCATTAAGCTAGTCAGCAGGGGATGCAGAAGTCACCCAGGAAAGAAAAAGCAAGATAATTTTTCAGAAGAACATAGGCTGCTAAATTACTTTGCAGCTTCCAACCATCTGGGGAGAAAAATAAAGTACGTTCATCCCTGCTTGAACTGATGAATAGAAACTGCAGAAAGGAGTGGGTTTTTGTATTGCTGGTCTGCATGTTAATTCAGAGCCTGGAGCTGGTGGATTCTGCATTGACTGAGCATAGTTAGCAGAGAGTACGTGCTGAGAACTTGCCTCTGTGATACAATGCGAATAATTTCATTCTGTTGGAAGTGGTTTCTCAATGGCCTGTACAGAGAGGAAGATCTCCGGTGTGGTTTTCTGGGAAAATGAGGTGTTATGTGACCACGATGTGTGTGTGAGTGCACAATTGCTTCTGCTTCTCTCCAGTAGCCTTTTGATTCAACCGAACAGTATCAGCTAGATGTGATGAAAGGTCTGACAAGCTTCATGAAAATCAATAGCTTCATAAAGGGGAGAGACTCTTTTTGTGCCTCCACCATATTAAAGGCTACAGTATGAATTTACTCACTGAGACACAGGAGGCACTGTACAAAGGAGAAATAGGAATGCTCAAGACAAGGAAGAAGCATCAGCAGGAGCTGATACCTTGTTAGACATCAGAGAATCTCACCATGAGCCACAGAAGACAAGACTTCAGTAGTTCCATTGCCCAGGGAGCCAATATTTCCCCCTCCTCTAGTTTCTGTCTGCTCTTCCAGACAGCAATATAATGTTATTTTAAGGGCTATGAGTAACTAACAAATAAAGAAGATATGGCATCCTGCTTAAGACTTCTGGAAAGCAGCCCAGCAGAGAAAGTGCTAGCAAAGAAACTGCCATCTAGACCATGCTGACTTCCACCACAGCATCATGGTGAAGCATCAGGGGTCTGCATCTTCCTTTGCATTTGTGGGCATTCTTGCTGCAAGGAAAGGTTTGTTCCTTTTTTGGGTGAGGAGCAGCTATTACTGTGAGGATTGACTGCCATGGCAGGGTTATGGACCTTTTGGAACACAGCCTGTCACTCATGCCCTCAAGACCAGCAGATTAAAGGGAAGTGTGTAGGTTTTAGCAGTTTTTGCTCGTTTTAGGGTGAGCAGGTAATTTATAATGTTCCATGAGTTGCTATGAGGGGTGGGATTCCTTGGGCAAATGACCCCTGTTCGATGCCCCAGGTCTGTGAGGCTTGTGGTAACCCAAAGGAGGCTGAGCTAACACCCACTAATGATCCAGTGACAGCACAAGTGGCAGTGGAATGAAAGCAGTTTCAGTAGAAGAAGTTGGGCAGAAAAAGAATTATAACTGGGTCCAGGCTTTGCATCCTTCCATGCCTTTCAATAGCATTTTTGTGTGTGCAAGAATTAAAAGAGAAACAGCAATGAAAGCAGCTAACGAGCAGTTTGAGCCATCATCACAAGACGTGATTGTACGTGTGGGAGCCATTTACCCACATACATCTTCAAAGAAGGACTTACTTTCTTCCTTTGCATGAGAGGAGCCCCACGTAAGCATTCATGGAACCATTTCACTATCATCCTTTATCATCCTTCAAATTATTTCTCTTTTTGCTCGTTACCATCCTTCATTCCTTTCCCTGTTTCTTTCCTGTCTGTCTGTCCATGTCTCTGTGCTGTCTCCTCTCTGAAATTTGAGATTTCTAGTGCACAAGCTCTTTCTGTTTTTTACACAGCACATTGCACAGTGCGTCAGAGCCCATTTTTGATGAAAATATTGTATTATTTTTATAATAATCATACTTTACACACAGAGATATTTACTCCTTATTTATTTTTAAATTAAAAGAGAAATGTGAACTCTCTGACATTTTGATAAAGAATATCCTACGTAGAGTTTTGATTTATTTTGTAGTCATTTTTTCCCCAACTACAAGGGACTTTATCCAGAATTTTACAGTCTTTTTCATTTTCCTTGAGCCTGGTTGGAGTTTGGTTAGCATTTATCAGATCCTGAGCCCTGTTCCTGCCCAATTTCTTGAACCTATTTTAGCATTTGCATGATTTTTGGCAATAACGTTCTCAACCATATCCATGTGGTAGAATCCTCTCCCACTTCCAACAGGTAGCTTGGTTAACAGCAGCAGCATTTTACTCTTGATGCACAAACCTGGTTCTGTTTGCCACAGGGAGTTGTGTGCTTGGGTTCAGCCAACCTTACTGACAAATTTAAGTGAGAAGCCTGGTCCCCTCCAGGTTCTCTTTATAGTCAGTGGAGCTTGATGGACGTGCCCAAAAGCAATTCTCCCCATCCAATATATGAAACATTCTTCACAAGCCTCTGCCTCAGAGCTTCCAGCCTTGGCCTAAACAGTCTCACTCTTCAGCCATTGTGTTTCTTGTGCTGAAAAATGTTGCAGAACACTCATATCATTCCTAATGGAAGATAGACTAGTGACTTCCCTGCAGTTTTGACTTCTAATAGAATAAAAAATAAGGTAATGTGTTTTTTTGATTTATAGCTTGTGGTTTATGACTGCATTGCTGCAGTTTGTGTGGATAGATGTATACTTAACAAACTTAGACACAAGGTCAATAGATCAACAAACAGGTGGGCAATGGGGATACAAGAGTTACAAATGAAGGCACACAACCCATGGTCTTTAGAGTCACCTGAAGTACGGTGAAAAAGGGAGTTGATGAGAACCAACAGTCCAGGGCAGAGTCTGGCCAGCTGGAACAAGGCACTGATGGAATGGAGTGGTTACAGTGTTGGACTGAAACTCTGCCTTGGCAGGAGAGCTTTGATTTCTTTTGGAAAGGCCATAGCTGAATTCCTCAAGGGAGACCATTCTGGGGGATAGACTGTAGTTAGAGGTATCTGCATTCTCAACTTAGCGTCCTGAGTCAAGAGTTAAAATTCAGGTGGGATGACTCTGGACCATTCTTTACCTTGTACATATGAGAAAACTAAGAGCTGTGTCCTATGACTTTTGCATGAAGTATCCGTTCCGTATTTTGCATACAGTATTTCTGAAACCTGTCAGAGTATGTCTGGGGTACAGGAGAGGGAGAATCTGCCAATATGTCTAGAGAAGTAATGTTTTATTGACCTTATTCCATTGCTGTTTAATGCATTCTTTGTCATGTTACTCCAGGAAGGCAGGAAAGTTCTTGCACCTTTCTGCAATTGGAAACTGTGGCATGAAATTATTTGTCCAAGGTATTTCAGGAGGCCTCTGCTGGAAGGACCAAGGTCCAACAATCACTTCTGAATCTGTATAAAATGAGATCTCACTTGGGATCCTTACTGATGGGTTGGGACTAGCTACAAAGATGGGTTACTTTTGACCAGGACACATTCAGGACTTTGAAACAGCTTCTGTTGTAACCTCAGGGAGATGGTGGACACAGGGATGGTTAGGAGGTGTTTGTGCAGTTCACTGATGTCAGGTAAGAGCAAGAATTTAATAACCAAACTTTGGGGCTGACAGACCCAAGCAGAAATTTTTTTTTGGCCAATAATACTCAATGTTCAGACTCACATCTGTCTTCTGCTGTTTGTCAGTTTCTCTTCCAAACTCTATCTGTAGTTAATAATTTAAATTTTTCAGGCTGGCTGTTCACTTTGTTTTGCTCTGCACTGCATTCTTAGAAAATGGGAGTTTTCCTCGATATGATAACAAAGACCAGGTATAATATACCCAGAGAGGTCTTATCACTTTCTTACAGTGTATAGCAATTACAGTAGTGCTTTTGATTTATGTTATATCCTCCTAGCAACCACACATTTTGTTTGCTGCCTTCATTTCAGCTGCACATTGAACTAACAGATTTGGGATTTTTTTTCTGCACAGTGAAAACCCTTAATCTCTTAAACAGCTCCAAACCACTTTCCTGATCTCTGTGCTAAAACTTCTCATTTTTATCATGGTTTTTTTCTTTTATTATTATTACTTTTTTTCCCCCTTCTCTCTAAGACCTATTATTTTCTTCAGTTTTGCATGAACTTTAAGGCTGACCACTTTATTGATTTAATACCTGACTGTATATTTTTTAGATTTGAGGCATTGCTATGAGTGCTCTGGGCCTACTTCAAGTTGGTATTGGCAAAATTACCAACCCTATCCGAGTCATCTGGGCAGAGTGAATGCTGGCACATGGGAAGTGTTTACTCCATCCACACTTCCACTGTTTGTGCTGCTGTTGCATTTCTGCTCTGAATGTCTTCCAGGGAAAAAGAATTTTCCCCCTCCTGTTATCCACTGGGAAGAGAAGCACCAGTGAGAAGAGCTCATTTCTGTCGAGTGGGTGCTAATTTATTATGGTGTTCTAAATTTATATATAAACAAGTGTTAATTTGAGAGCAGGTGGCTTTTATAGTGACAGAGCCATCTGTAGGGGACCAATTCTAATTTAATTTCTTTATTTCAGTTTCTATTTCTAGAGCACAGCTATCACTCACTCCATAGCCAGTGTGGAGGCAGGTGGGGACAGTACCAGGGAGAGCCCACTGGGTGTTGAGATGCAGCTTGGCTGGTGCTGATGAGCTCTTTCCTCACATGAAATGCTCCAAAGGCATTTTCCCAGTCCTGATCTTTCTGTGCCATATTTAATTCCCATAAACTCAAACTTTGGGGCTCCATCCTGAGAAAGCATGTCCAGAGAAGGGCAACAAAGCTGTGAAGGGTCTGGAGCACAAGTCTGGTGGGGAGTGGTTGGGGCTGGGGGTGTTTAGCCTGGAGAAAAGGAGGCTCTGGGGGAACCTTATCACTCTCTACAACTCCCTGAAAGAAGGATGTTATCAGGTGTGGGTTGGTCTCTTCTCCCAAGTAACAAGGAACAGGACAAGGGGAAATGACCTCAAGTTGTACCAGGACAGGTTTAGACAGGCTAGGTGAAAAAATTTCACTGAAAGGGTTGTCCAACATTGGAACAGGCTCGCCAGGAAAAAGGTGGAGTTGCCACCCCTGGTGGTATTTAAAGACGTGTGGATGTGGCACTGAGGGACGTGGTTCAGTGGTGGACCTAGCAGTTCTCAGTTAACAGTTGAACTTGATAATCTTCGAGGTCTTTTCAAACCTAAAAGTTTCTGTAGTTCTTAAAACAAGCAAACAAAAAAATTGGAAGGGTTGCAAGCAAATAGGAGATCAAGTCCTCTTGAAAATGCATATTTAATTTGAAAAGCATGGGAGAATTAAACGTATGGGTACAGTCCAGGAACCTGCATCCCTCACATTGAAGGCTTTGAAAAGTTTTTTTCTTCTCAGAGGTCTCTCAAGGAGTAAGATTTATCCCTTTACAATGCCATTTGTAGGACATGTCCCTTCCCTCTTGTTTTTGAAGAACAGTAAAAAAAAATTCCTTGGTAAATTTGGCACAGGACGTGGGAATACGCTCTCTTATTCTGCATGTTTCAGCCTCTATTTACTTTTGCAAGCGCTTTGGATGGATTCAGATCCATGATGCAAGAAAACAGGGAAGTCAACAGGTAAAATGTAATGTTAAAACTGTATTAGGAAAACACTGAAAAATGTCTATTCTGTATGAGAAAACAAATAGTTTCTGAACTGTAGCAGCACGTGTGCATGTGACATGAGGGCTATAAAAGGTCTGTGCAGACTGATCCCATGTCTTTGGAAATGAATAATTTCCTTTTCATACTGCTGATCTGATTTTATTTTTTTTGGCATTTACACTTTCAGGAACAAGAGAAGTTTTGCAGTAATTTAGCTGAATTTCAATTAAAATTGGACCTATGTTACACTGAATGCAAAAGAACAACCATTACCTTTATTGTTCATGGGAATATATTTTCCCCTGTGACCTTGGCACCTCAGAGAGTGCCCCAGGACATTTTCTCTCATCATCTTGGTTCAAGCAAGATGATTATGGGGATAACTCTTTGATTTATATAAGAAGAAAAATTTTGGGCATTTTCTGGCTTAATGCTAATTACTGCTAATATAAAATGTATTAATAGAGGAACTATTTGTGAGAGATGGGCTTGTGAAAGATTCTACCAATTCCACCCCAGCCACGATGCCCTACAGCCCAGCTCAAAAACTTACAGAAGGAATCTCAGACGCTTTGAAAATTGATTTGGAAATGCTTCCTGTGCTTCTGAACAGAATAAGCTTTGAAACTGTGCTACAGTAAGATCAGATGCTGTGAATTTGAAGTAAAAAGCAGTCGTGCAGTCTTTAAGAGACAGAACAAGAAGCTGATAGAGTGAGTGGTGCTGCAAAACTCACAGCTTTAATTTGTAGAACATTTCCTTGCGGAGATACCCTTTCCAGTAGGTATTTTTATGTATTGTAGGAGCTCACGCTTGACCTCTTCCTGTTGGTTGATGGCTGGATTAATTCAGCCCACACAGTTTCAGCATCAGTGCAGAAGAAGACGTAGTATTGCTTCAATACCTCTGGACTCCTGAAGGAATATTTATTGCACTATCTTTGTTGTTTCCTATTAACTATTGACCCTGAAATTCATAGCTCATATTAGAGAGATTAAAAACCAGGATGAAGAGGAACATCAGGTGTTCAGGTGAAAAGATGCTTTTCCATCTTTCACCTTACTCAGCCATTTTTGCTGCCCTTTTCTTCTATCAGCAGGACAAAAAAGTACAGATTTGTAAAGCATTTAGTTATTGTATTAATCTCCGGGGAAATTGCATGTGTCTCAAGGCCCAGGAGCCCTCAGGGCTTTTTAACTCATGCTGTTTCTTGGTACAGTGGAAGGATGATAACTCAAGATGTCATATTTTCAGGGCAGTGATTATTAGTTAATGAGATGAGTTTGCCTTTGGCGAGAGCCAGGTCACATCAGTGGTACATTTGAAAACCCCGCCCTATGTCTGTAGCAGCCACAGCCTTCAGGTGTAACTGTCACAGGCAGATAAAAGTCCTGAAAATTTTAAACCACGATGGTAGCATAAGCTTTTCATTTTCATCTTTGTAATTTTGACGGTTTCATTACAGTTGAAGTGTTTGTGAGAGCTGTGACTGCAACGGCGGAGTTTGAAGTATATACAGAAGAAAACTTGAATTTGGCCACAGTGACCTCATAAATTTGCCAGTCTGACCTCAAGCCGGGAGGGACACTGGAAGGAGCAGTGATGGATGCTGCCCTGTTACGTCTCTTTAAAGGAAAGACTCCTATTCCGAGTCCTGGACCTTCTGCTGTGCTCAGCAGCGCTGCCGGTGCTGTTCTGCCATCCTGCCAAAGGATGGTGGCAGCACTCCAGGAAAGCGTTTTGTGATGATCAATTCTTTCCTTTGAGTCCCCCGGCCCTCTCTGGATTTCCACAGTGCCGTAGTCTCACCCTCCCCCTTCATAACTCAACTCAGTTGTCCCATGAGGAGGCTGCCCTGCTTCAGTGACAGTCCTGATGTCACCTCTAATACCTGCCCTGCAGTTTGGGAGTGAGCTGGACACAGGTACCAGCTTGATAAAAGTTGTGTCTGTAGGAAAATGCCTGTTTTCCTTGAGAACCCTTTTATGTTTCACCACTGACGAATTAACTGTCTTCCTCTCCGTTTGCTATAGGAGAAACCACCTTTCACTCTGATCTCTGCAAACCCTCCCCTTCTGCTTCATAGCTGCCTTTTCTCTAAGTAGTCTGATTGAAAAAATTAGTTAAATTCTGAAGAGCTGTTCTTAGCTTGCATTTGTTTTTGAAAATGGGTGTTTTTGTGCCAGACCTGAAGAAGGTCATTGTGTGTCCAAAAACCCGACAGTTTTTCCAAGTTTATCAAGTGTTCTACTAAAATATATCCTCTCTCCACAGAGGCAGAAAGGTAAAATCTGAGGGAGGCTCTTTGATAGAATGTAGTGTTCTGCTCATGGCATACTTCAACAGCCTGCAATTTTGGATTTCCCTTCCTAAACATTTCTAAACCAACTCTGAATGACACATAGCAATCTCTGACACACACCAAAGAAAAGTAAAAAAATGCACACTTTCCCATCTCTGGGGAGCTATGTGCCATTTTTTCCAGGAATAGTGCAGGTTTGATGGCTTGGTTGTACACTAAATGCTTTCAGTACTTCCCACTTCTACTATTGCAAAATACTTTATCTGACCTTGGAAAGAATTATGCTTTTATGCCCAGACAAAAAAAAAATCATCTAGTACAGAATGGAGCTGTAAGCCTCCTCAGCTACATGGATTACTGAAATCACATCACCTCTGTGCTCTGTTCATTGCACCAACTGCCTATATAGAGCAGCAAAAGGATTATGCAACTCTCTAATAGGTTGGCTGTCATAACAAGACCCAAAATCAGGTGAGTTTGGTCTAAATTTGGGTTGTTGTGAACTCTTTCCAGATAGCTCTGTGTATGACTCCAGGTGTCTCAATCTGAGAAAAATAGGGATTCGTTAAAGCTCAAGATCAATCTTTCTGATCTTTTTTTAATAGTTATATTACACGTAATTACATTTAGACTCAAAATCCCTAGAAGTCTCTTTTATAGTTTGTCTTAATTAGCATTGATCTGGACATGCTGAGCAAAAGTGAAAATTTTAGCTTTGCCTTATTCCATTCTTTCCTTTACTAGAGTAGTAAAGGATCCACTTGTCAAAAAGAATAAAAGACTCTCTCATATGGAGAGTTCTCATAAAAGGCCCTAAGAGCTTCTATAGAGCCATTACTGTCTATTGTGCACAGCAGATCTGTAAAATACTGGCATGGGGCTATATTTAATGCAGTGAACATGGTTAACATCATTGGGAATCAGCATGTTTTCCTGTGCAACAGGGCATCTTTTGCCCCTGTCTCCAAAGAAGCCCAGCAGTTTCACACTTTCCATTAATTCCTTTATATCTTTGAAACAGGGTGTTTTGTGGAGGAAGAAAACAAAAAAGGTAAAAATATAGGGGAAGGCAGAAATCACTGGCATTACAAGTATGAGTAAGCTTTGTGATGTGACAGCGTATGTATTAAAATGACAGCTGAAGGAAAATTCATTCCTATTAAGAGTGAAAGAACTGAATGTGAAGAGACCCGAATGAGATGCATTAAATTGCCAGAGACAGAGTAAATAGTGGGTGTCACAAAACTGCATCAGCCTGGAAAAAAATGCACAGAAGGCAATACTGAAACTTTGAAGAAAGATTGATGTGACAACAGCTGCAGGTAAATACTGTGGGGGAAAAGTAATTTCCACGCAAAGTACAGCAACCCTTGCCTTTTAAGACTGTTTATGATGGTAACGATGCATCAGTATGCACAGGAGGAAAAAAAGAACACAGAGGATTTGTGCAAAGGCAATTAGGATAATTAGTCACGCTCTTTTGGTAGCCTTGATCACTGAAAACTTTGGCATTATAGGAGAAATTATCCTTTGGTATTATTTTTGCAGTATCATATGTACAGTCTGTGGGACCCTGACTGTCTCAAGAAAGACATAACAAGGCCATGTCCTACAATCAGAAGTCTTGGCAGTTTTTTCAAACAGCTCCCCCAGCAATCCACCCCATAACTGCAAAAAAAAAAGAGGAAATCTATGCCATTAAAAAGAAAAAAGAGAATTCCTGCATCAAAAGACATTTTGTCAGCAACAAGAAAAGCGGGTAAAAGGCCACACAGTCCATTCAGAATTTTGCTATTAGTGCCAATATTTTAAGTCATGCTCCAATATTGTGTGAAACTAAGAAATACTAAAATATAGAAGTGGAACTAGTGGACCTCAAAACAAAGATTAGTTTTTCATGAGGCTAGTGGAAGTGCCCACTGTTAATACATGAAACACTACAAGATACTTGTTTTTTCCAATTTCTTTGCTTGTTTGGGGTGTAGTTGATTTCTCCTAACTGAGGGCTGTGAGAGTTAACTAGCCACTGAAGGGACAATATTCGGAAGAAAGAGACACCTCTCAAGGACTGCTTTTCACTAGCTGAGACATTTGGATGAAAACTGCAGGAAATGCCCATTTCTCTCCATTGGCAATATCCAGCATTGATGCCTGAGTGACGTTGGGGTGTCAGAGGAAATGAGAGAAATGCTAACACTGAGGTTCATATTTAATCTTAATCACAGTGTTACACTTGTGGAATTTATTGTGGCTGTAGTTTGTGCTGCTTTCTGTGGATTTTGTTCCAGCCAGGTTCATTTTTGTAGGGACACTGGCTAAACTTGAGTAACTTGTCTAGAGCATAATCATAGTAACAATCAAGTGCAGTGTTTACTGGCAACCAGGATGAGGAGGCAGATGAAATATTCTATAAGCATCTGGGAGAAGTCTTGCTATAGCTGGCTCTTGTTCTTGTGGGGGACTTCAACTTACCAGATGTCAGCTGGAAATCCAGTACAGCAGGGAGGAAACAGTCTAAGAGGTTCCTGGAGTATGTGGAAGATAACCTCCTGATGAAACAGGTGAGTGAGTCAGGTGGGGGAGGGCCCTGTTGGACCTGCTGATTGTGAAAAGAGAAGGTGATGTGATGGTTGCAGCCCACGTTTGGTACAGCGATCATGAAATGATAGAGCTTTTTATTCTTAGAAGTGTAAGGAATGGGCACAGCAGAACACCTGTCTTGGACTTCTAGAGATCAGCCTTTGGCCTGCTAAGTGGGGTAGTTGAGAGAGTCCCTTGGGAGGCAGTCCTGAAGGGTAAAGGGGTCCAGGAAGGCTGGACCTTCTTCAAGAAGGAAATTCCCATCTGCCATAGGACAAGCTGGCAGGGAAGATGGCCTGGCTTTGGCAGGAACTCAGGAAAAAATGGAGTTTATGACCTTTGGAAGAAGGCTGAGGGAGCTGTGGATGTTGAGCCTGTGGTGATTGAGTGGTTGAGGCACCAGCCCTGGAGGCATTTAAAAGCTGTATAAACTGAGGGACATGGTTTAGTGGTGTGCTTGGCAGTGCTGTGTTATAGTTTGACTCAATGATCTTAAAGGTCTCTTCCAACCTAAACAATTTTATGATTCTAACTTAGTGAACCTTGCCATTCAACCCAAAAAATTTTCTCATACCTTTCTGATTCCTTTGTCTTTGCTTTGGGTGCCTCTATACTGCTGTGCTCCTGGTGGAGGACCACCCTTGGAACAGGATTTTGCACTGTGGCAGTGACAAAACACGTGGCAGATGATGTGTGTGCTTCCTGCCTTGCAGCCAAGCTGGCCAAAGAGGGATCCTGGTTTAGCAAGGGATGAAAAGGTGGAAGCATTCAGGCAAATAGACTGGATGCAGATGCAGGAGTTTGGGCATAGTTGCTGGTTTAGTGCCTTCCCAGTGTCCAGAAGCAGGCACAGAACAGGGGAAGAGACCACAGCATGGTCCTAATGAAAACAAAAGATTCTTTCATATAGGCTTTTGCCAAAAAAGGGAGATTCAGTATTGTTAGCAGAAGACTGTTTCTTTGAATTCTATTTCAGGACATTACTTTCAGATGGTGTTTGAGAAAAAAAAATAGGGATTGTGTGAAGTCTTTTTCAGTGAATAAGCAGAATAACATCAGGGAATTATCTGACTGTCATCCACCAAAACAGAACATCAAAGGCTGAAACAGCACATGGATCAAAAAGAACTTTCAATTTCTTTGGTTTTGACCTTAAAACTTCTATAATTGGTTTCTGATGTTTTTGCCTGTTCTTATCTAAATTTTGATCTCCAGTATTTTTGTCTTCATCTCCCAGTATTGTTGAACTTGTAAATCAGGTGTTGGCTCCTGTAACAGCTCAGCTTCATTCATTTCATGCACCAGTCACTGTGTTACTGGAAAATAACTGGAGAAACAGCTTATGCTTTTGCA
Source organism: Machaerirhynchus nigripectus (assembly GCA_013397975.1). Taxonomy (NCBI): domain Eukaryota; kingdom Metazoa; phylum Chordata; class Aves; order Passeriformes; family Dicruridae; genus Machaerirhynchus; species Machaerirhynchus nigripectus. The sequence continues at coordinate 522,832 of VZRQ01008389.1, read as the reverse complement.
TTATCTAAACATAGCTCTTTCAGAACACGTTCACCTACAGCATGAAGAATTTGTTCCTTATACTTTTTTTTACTCTTTGATCAGTTTATGTGCATACACTTGAAGCAGTTGGCTGCTCTGTTCAGAAAACTTGGTCTCTTTAGTTCACTCATCCACCTCAAAAACTGTGTCCTCAGTTTAACTTGCCTTTACCTTGCTCTGAGAGAGCAGAACTCTATCAGTATTTTTATATTCCAATAGCATATAGTCCATATCCATGAAGATTCAGGAACTTTGTCTATTCGCAGAACCTTTTACACACAGTGCTACCTCACTAATATTTTCAGAAGGTTAAATATAGCAATATTGTATGGTTTTTTCATAAATAGTCTATTGGTAATTCTTGTCTGTGTGGAGCAATCCTGTTTTATGTGTGCCCTTTCACGCTACAGGAATTCAAAATCATCCATGATTGCTTTCAGATTTTTTGGCATTGCTGCTGTCACAATGCTGTAGCCAAAGTAACCTAAATTAATTTAGGTCTGCTGGTTTTAGGACCAATTTACAGTAATTGATGATCTGTCCTTTATGGTTAATGCTTTTTATATGTGCTTATCTTTACTTGCTGCATTAACTTGGCACCCAAATCCAAATAAGCAAAGTTGCATAATTATGTCAAACTTGGCCTCCCTACATACTGGTCATTTGACAAACTACTAGATTTGTTCTAATCATCCCCTCATTTGCCTTGTTAATGCATAAATACATGTTTTTCCATTGCTTCCTCTCCTGACTACAGCTATTTCTCTTGCTTGCACGTGCTGCCACTTCTGAGAACATTACCCCCAAAATCTATAAACTGAAGTCTTGGTAAAAAGCTTTTCCTATCCTCAATATGTTGAAAAGTGCCATGTATTCTTACTGTTTTATTTTTACATAGTTTCTAATCCATGATATTACTTTCTCTCCCAATCTAACATGAGCCACTGAAGCTCCTGTAAATGTCTGTCTCTGTTAGAGGGCTTTGGATTAAACCCAGCACTGTCCCCATAGTGTCTTCTGAGGGATTTTCTTAAAAAAAAAAAAATATGCTATGATGTCATTGTTAGTCTCCTTTGTTCTGGTACAAAAGCAAACTTCTGTAGGACTGCAGGGGTCTCACTTCCCTCTAAAATGCCTGATGTACTGAGTGTTTCCATGCAGTGAACTGCCCAGGGCCAGGGCAGGGCCTGGCAGCTGCCTGTGGTTGTCCATGGTGCCAGTCTGTTTACAGAGCTGCTGGCACAGTTTTCCTCTGCTGGTGCCCTCAGAAGTGTTTGGGCACAGCTCCAGCCGTAGCAGAGGCTAAAGAACGTTCCCAGTGGGCTGCCAGCATATGCTCCCTGTTTTGGAGCAGAAAGGGACTACAGCTGGATGGCTGGAGTGCTACTGCTTGGCCTCTGGACAGGAGATGTTCAGTGGGTTGTTTTATCCTTTTACATAGACATAACTGTGTGAACTGGTAACAAAACAAGCTGTTCTGAGCCATGTGCTCTGTGATCACATCGGGTTGGTGCAGAAGATAATTCTGTGTTTGATGCTCTAACTGGATGTGGGAAATCGAGTGCCCCAGGAAAGGTTGGCAGGATTTCCCCTGACTGTAAGGTCTGAAGGGGTGCAGGAGGAAATGGGAATGACTTTGGCCCTAGGCTGTCCTCCTACTTATAGCTCAGTAGGCCCAAAGTGTCCTGGGCTGAGATTGTGGTGGGGTCATACTCCAAATGATCTATGCAGGATGTTCAGTGGTGTTTTTAAAACTGATGGTCACCTGTTTAGTTAGTTGGACATTACATGTAGGCAACTGGCTGCAAGGAAGATTATATCTTTTACATATAACATTTAAGGATACACCTATTCCACCTATTTCACAATTTAACTGGAAATATTGAAGTTTACTGTTGAGTGGTTCACACAAATAAAAGCCCCACCACCCAAAAAAACCCCACCATTTAAAAACTTCAAACTGAAAGCACAACACTGCAGGCAGTTTTCGATTGTACAATTTCACTTTGCAAAACCCAGAGTACCAGGGTGACATTTAGACAACAGACTATCTTTGCCCCAGAATAACCCTGTTTACGAAGTGCAATTTTCTTCTGCCCTTAAACATTGCATCTGTTGATTTTTTTTACTAGTACCTTATTCAAAAAAAGATAAATTTTCAATTCTCTCTGAAAGGGATTTGCCTTAAAAAAAAAGAGAGACTAAGAAATGCCAAATAAAACAAAAGCCAACTAAAAAAAAAAAAAAAAAAACACAAAAACCCCCCCAAAAAAAAAAACCACCCCCCCAAAAAAACCCCAACCTCCTCCCCTCAAACCCTGAAAACAGTGAGAGGCTGCACCCTGAGGGAAGGAATGTGCTGGGCATTTAAGAGCACACAAAAAAGCATCATCCTCCTCTTCAAGATTTCTCACCAAAGCTGCCTAGCCCTTAAAATGCTTTGCATTTGAAAGTGGTTTGGGAAATGAGACATTTCAGTTCACCAGAATCATGTTTTGGTAAAGTAGTCATTCAAATGACCAAAGTGTGTTTCCATTCCTTAAAATAAAAGTAAGAAAAACCCCAAAAAACTGAACAACAAAAACCAAACCAACCCCCCCAAATAAATAAAAGAAACTCTGTTAGTGTGTAGGATGAGGAGTTCATGGAATAGGTGTAGCTGTGTTCTTCTCTGTACATCTTCATGAAGTATCAGCACTTATCAAGGCAAGGGCCAGTACTGCCAGGGGGTTTGACTGGGTACCAAGAAAAAATGTCACCAAAACGAGAAGCAGGAGGAGATCTGAATTCTCAGGTACCTGGGAATGATGAACAGCCAGAAACGAGTAATCAAGAACAGCCCCTGTCCTCCAGAGGACCACTTATCTCCATCTCCTTCACTCAGAAATTTATGAACCATCTTAGTTCACAACTTTGCTTAAATCTGATCGAAACACTCAATGCTTGGTGTGTAAAATATGAAGCAAGATGGAAATGTTAAGATTAAGAGTTGTAGGGAAATGTCATGGTTTGCTTCCCTCGAAAGCATTTTCACAAGAATGGTGCTCTTGCCTGGGCTTCCACCTCCACTTGTGCCCTAAACAACTGAACACCACTTGTGCTTAATGAGCTCTGTGGTGCATGTCTGAAAAAAACCAAACAAACCAGAACTCCTGCAAGCAGGGACATTTTTTGGTGTTTGGAAGGTAATGGGCATGTTAGTGGCACTGCATAATGGAATCACTCAGGAGAAAGAATAAATTTGGATTTAGAAACCATCATGAGATGCCATTCAATAAGGAACTGGATTAATACCTTAAATTACTTAGAAATGTGGGGCTGTAAAGGGCATCTGGGGCTGAGGCCAGTCCCTTGCCATAGTCAGCCTCTGTCAGATAAACCCTTTCATAAACTAATTAGCTGATCCATCTTAGAACAAATTAGGTCATTTACTGCTGTTACTCCCACGGGGAAATTGTTCAAGAGCCTCACTTCTCAGTTGCTTTGAAATGTTCTTCTAATTTTCAGCCTCAATTTATTCATGGCCAGTTGATATCCATTTGTTCTTGTGCCAATGTTGTCCTTTAGCTTAAATAGCTCTGTTTCATCTCTTATTGTATTCCTTGATGTATTTATAGACAACATTCACATCCCCTCTGAGCTTTTGTTTCACTAGGCTGAACGAGACAGGCTTCCCTTTTCGCCTAGCACAGGCTCAGTGTTGGTGTGATCATCATTCTCCTCAGAACCTGATCTTACTTGGGTTTGTTTCACCTCTGTGTGTATGGTGACAAATACAAATAATTGAAAATAAGAGCAGTCACCTTTATTCAAGATTCAATAGAGAAGAAATAATCTGCATTAAAAATGAGAAATTCATACATGCAGTAGATGAGGTGGCAGCATTCCCTATTTTTGGTAGCATTTATAAAATTCTGAGCTTATTTCAAACACAAAAGAAAACCCATTTCATGCTCTAGAAAGTGTACATATTGCTTTCCTCCACTGTCTCTGTCTAAGGGGGTTCTTGACACTTGTGGTTGATATTTTCTCCTCCCAAGCACATTTTCAGGCCATTGTTCTTTTTTTAGGGTCAGAGGTAGACTCAGAGGAGGGAGTGGGGGAAACTGTGGCCACGTCTCTTCAGTAGATTTTGAAAGGATGTTTCCCCTTTCTGTCCCTACTCCGCATGCAGTGGTTTTCCAGGGAAGAAGCTGTTTCATAGTTCTGCAGTGCACTGGGTCACTACACCTGAGGTTGCCCCTGTCCCAGGGCAGAGGCTGGTGGCCAGAGCACTGCCCTTGCTCCAAAAGGATTGAGAAGCTGTGAAAAGGATGTGCCACGTGCTTTGGGACATGTGGCACAGCTCATACAGGGCATGGAGGTCACTTTGAACCCTTGAGTAAATGCAGGCCTGAAGGCTGACACTACCTTTTGTCAAAAAAAAGAGATACAGCTCTCTTTCATGCTTTCACATGCTCCCAAAAGCATGTCCTGAAAACTTCATTATTTATTATTGTAACTCACATTGTGTTTGATTTAGAGCGAGAACCAAAGATGCTGACAGCATTGTGTGAGATACACATGAAGACGGTTTCAGGGAGTTTATATTCTGATGCTTCAGTGCTGCAGAGATTTGGGCATCTATTTCACTTCAAAAAATATACATCTTTTAAAAATGAATGTAACATTTAGAAATATACATTCATCTGCTTCAGGTTAAGCAACTTTGAAAGCCTCTGAAGAATCAGAGCTTAAAAGATGCACATAGCTGAGGTGCTTTGGGAGATGCAGAAAAGGTGTTAACACAGATTTATTAATTCAGTTACACAAACTTTCCACATGCTCATCTCTTTATACTAAGAAATGTGACATTTATGGGCCTCACTGGTAAAGTAAGACTCTGGCAGAGGCCTAAAACCTGGTGCTTCAGGTGTGGGAAATCATTTAGTGTGTAGGAGTTAATGAGAAGGAATATAAAATATTTCACAAACATTTCCGAAAACATGTGTTATTCCTTTCTTTCTTCATATTCCTGACACATATTGTCATCACATGGCCATTTCACATACCCACAGACATCTAGCCACATCTTTCTTTCTCATCTAAAATACTCTCTGTTTTGAGCAGTGGTTAGACTTTTAGAGATCTCTCAATTAGAGATGATCAAAACCATTTCAAGTTTAAAAACCATCAGGAAATACAGCTTAATCAAAGTAGGCACATTTTGCAGGAACAAATTGGTTTCTGTTTTGATACAAGTTTAAATGGAGAATGAATTTAAATGAATTGTGTCAGGTTTCTTTCATTTAAATATAGAAAATATTTTGGTTTTACTTTACAGTTTTGATTAACTTTTTTTCAGCTGTCATAGTCAAAACACTTCATATTTCTGTTCATCATGTATCTATTTATAATTAATATTTAATTAGAATGCTTTCAACTTGAAACTTTCCTGTAACATGATGGACTTTTTATTTCCCTTTAGAGTTTTGTGTTAGTGAGAAATTAAATGGTAATTTTTTTTTTTTCAAATTCAGAATTTCCTACTTCCATCAGTAAAATTGGAGTGAGCCCCTTCTCTGTATTTCTTAAGCCTGGGGGGGGGGGGGGGATAAGCTTCCCCAAATTTTGATTTTTATTACCAAACGATCCACATCAGTTCTGCTCAGACAGCCTTTGGCACCAGAGGGTCCATCCAGAAGTCACTGAGTACCAAAAACTGGCTTGGCAGGTACAGATGTGCCTTTCTTGAGGAGATTCCCTCTGTGGAGAACTGCAGGGCGTTTTGGAAAGGGCGGTTCAAAGGCTGTCTCTAAGAAGTGAGGCTGGGGGGAGGCAGGCTGACAGAGCCCAGATGAGTCACAGGCTATCAGACAGTTCATTTAATGATAAAAGCTGAATTATTGTGGCACAAAAGTTTTGTAGTTGAGAACACAGCACGGAAGGCTGAAACAGCATTACCCAGGTCTGGCTGCTTATAATATGGATTTAGCTGTCTTTGACATCCAGTGCCCTGTGAGCAGTTTATTATCTGGAAAGTTTTAGAGCCCCGTGTTTCGCTGATGGTTATTTATCAAGTGTTGCCTTCGTTCCCAGGCTGTGCTCAGATGTCTTTCAAAATTATGGTAAATATTGATATAGTGCCCTGCTTAAACATGCATCTCTGGCACAGACTGTTCAGCAAGTGTGCCTGTGTCAAACAGGAGAATTAAATTCACAGCCAGAGTTCACTATAATAGCTGTCTTATTCATCTAGTGCTTGCCTTCTTGGAAAGCATCATCCTGTCATGTGTGTCTCTGAAGAACATAAATGAAATAAATCCATTAAAATGTTAAGATCTTTGACAGTGAAATATACTGAGCCCCTTAATTCTGGAAAAGTCAATTTTGAAATGTCACTGTAAAAATGGTGTGTTTGGGCTGTGTGTCTTAGCTCCTGCGGGAGAGACTCCCTTCATTCCCTCCTCCATTCTCGAGTTGTACTTAATTTCTAGAGTTGTACTTCCTGCTTGAGAAATTGGTGCTGTGATGACCAGTTCACCTCACCCAGTGTCAGAATTAAAGCAGACATCCCTTGAAGAAACTGGTTTGGGGTCCAGCAATTAACCAGTACACCAGAGGAGATGAGAATGGGAAGATGGATTGTATGTGGTTCCTGCTATGGAGCCTCTTCACCAGCTGTGGGCCAAGTTTGTATCTGTGGGTAGAGATTGACAGAGAACTCCCCAGGAATTTATGTGTCTGGTGATCCTTTTGGAGAGCTTCCATGTGACCCACTGAGAAGTGCTCCGATTGGGATCTTTGCCAACTCAGTTTAATATCAAAATGAGACTCCAATTCCTCAGTATCACCTTCCTTGACCATAGTGTTTACAACAACAGAAATTGCTAGTGCGTGTAAAATTAATACAGTAAAATAGAAAAGGGTTGAGATGGTTGTCAAGAACAGTTTGATGCACAGGAAGGATTAAGCAGACTCAATTTAAAACAAAGAAATAGTGAACTACTTCATAAGAAACTATGTTAAGTTGTGCAAACCCCATCTAAGTGGGTTTTTTTTCTCTTTAGTGAATATATGAAACCACAAATATTCTTTTTGATGTTGCATAAAGCCCAGCCACTAGCATTACTTAATCATTAGCCTCTCTAGGAATTCATGTTACAATTTTCTTCACAAGAAATGTACTGTTGGCTGTACTGAATGTGGTCCAGTGTCTGGCTATGAGGGCTTTTGCTCATGACCAATGTTGCCTCTGTTATTAACTGATTCGGTTCAGCCCCATGCTTCAGGAATGGCACAGCTCTCAGCAGACCCATGAGGATGTTTATCTGGAGGTGTCTGCTGCTCTGCTTGCACTGGACCTTTCCTTGGTACTTTCCTTTTTGGTGCCACTTGTGACCTGCATTTACCACTGCCTTATTGCCCTTTCGTAGAGCCACATCTTTTGTAATCTGCCTACACACAGTGAAATAAGAGTCTAGCTTTACTTTTTATTTTTGTACGTAAAATGTAAAAAATATGAGGTTTTGAGGTCCTTTGTTCTTAGAAAATTCACCCATGAGGAAGGGATTGTGTAGCTCCTGCTCTGCTGCAGCATTTCTTCTGGGATGAAGTTTTGACTCCATTATATGCATTTTTCTGGAGAGCAGATGGGTAGATATTGGGCCATTTCTGTGTCTAGGAGGTTAGCTTTCTCATTAAACATTTCTTTTCGGCTAGACTTCACACTGAAAGGGCAGAAAAGAAAACTGGGCTGATTCTGAGCCCTGCAGCAGCCTTTTCCTCCTATGGAAAAAGATTTAGATATTTTGGCTGATTACATTTCTTTGTCTTTTTTTTTTCCTTTATGTTCCCTTTCTGATTTTTGATGTCTCTTTTAGCCATCTTCAGAGGAAAGCATCTGTTTTGTGGAAGACATGAGGCAAGGCAGCTGCTGCTAACTGAGGAAGGGAGAGGACATAACTCTTAGTGGTGTCAGTTTAAGGTGCTGATGGATTGGATGGCAGATTCAGACAGGCAGGTTGGTGTCCCCAACAAGATCAACGATCTGAGAGGTTAATTAATGACACATGGCTCATTTAGATCAGGAAGGGCAGCATCTGGGCAGACCATGAGATGGATTTGCTGAAAGCATCACAACTGAAGTGGGTTGTGTTGGGTTTGTTCTTGAGGAAATGAGATGATTTCAGGTGAACATTCCTTCCATCCCCTAACTGGGATTTGCTTCAGTGTAAAAGGTGTGTTTGTGCACGTTTGTACGTGTGCTTTACACACATGGGTGCACCTCTAGCTCCCTAAAGGTCCTAGAGAAGATAAGACACTCCCAAGAGTGGACATCACTGATGGTTTCTGAAGAGCCAACAGAAATCTGGGTCTTACTGAGCACACTGGCACCAGGCCAGAGGGGTGTTCAAAAACATGCTGGAATTTTAGTGTGGCGACAGTCACTGTAGGTCAAAGTAAAAGCATAAATGGTTGGTCTGAGCCAGGTTGCTCAGCTTTCTGCAAGAGGGAGACTGTAATGAGAGAGACTGCTTATAGCAATAGTGGCAATTCCCAAAATTCAGGCATGAGTTCAGTGCTTTTCATCTAAGTACTTTATGTAGGCTGCCAGTTTGCCCTATTTCAGTAAGAGAGAAGCCCTTTTACTCAAGATTTACCCATCAGGCCAGTGGCAGCTTTTCAAGTAAAACTCAAGTGTCTTGAGCTGTGAGAGCTCTTTGGGGAGTAAGTTCACCTGAGCCTCCCTGAGGAGTCCCTCTCACTATGGGTGGTACCTCAGCAGTGCAGCTCTGGTGTCTTTGGCTCTACCATCAAAAAAAGTCACTGTTAACAAAAAAAGTCACTTGGCCCCCAAATCTCACTTGTGTGAGCAGGACCCCTCCTTCCTTCAGTCACTGTGAGTGATGATGTCCCCACACCTTTTCCTCTGAGCTTAAGCTTGTTGTGGCAGTATGGGAAAGAGGTGCTGCTCATCAGTCTATGAGGCTTTCCCACAGAAATAGGCACTAGTTTTGCTGTTCATCCCATAGAGAGTTGTTGGAGCTGGGTTTGAACTCCTTGCACCTCCAGCTGCTGGCTGTGAGCCACGAGTTCTGCTAGAGGAACTGGGAACAGGCACACGTGAAACAGACTTTCAGAAACAAAAATGGACCATTCAACTCCTCTGGCCAGGATTGGGTAAGGTATTGCTGGGAAGGCTGTGGACACAACACATGGCCAATAACAGCAGCAGGATTTTGTACTAGGGGCAGGAGGTTCTTCAGGAGAATGTTCTCCAAAAATGCTCATGGTTCCTTCGCATAGCCCACAGCCTGAAGCAGATGCTTCTCTTTTAGGCAGCAGATAACTCAAAACAAAACTGCTTGAAGCAGGTATTCTGATATGTATTATTAACAGCTGGGAGGTGAATTCTTCATTTGTCTGTTAGGTATGTGGGCAAACTGGAGAAAATAGGTGTGTAAGTACTGATTAATCAAATACTGGAATTAATGGGATAACACAGCACGTTAATGGGAAATATTCAAAGTGTGTGTTGTTCCTTATCAGTTTGTTGATTTTGTAATAAACATTGACTGGTCTGAAGAGCCACTGAATTATAGGTATGACTGAAGCAGCTTCATCTTATAAGTTCCGGTGCTGTAGGTTGCTACACATCTTTGTAGGTTATCAAACGAAAGAGAAACATGTCTGAACATCTGCCATGCACTGTCTTAGGAGCACTTTGAGAATATATAGGCTAAGTTTGCCCTCTACTGGATTGCAAAATTACATCACTGGCTTTATTACTGGCCAGATATGTTGTGTTCTGGTTATTCCCAAGGAAGTTTCCCATTACATGATATAACACATACACACCTCATCCTCAACACTTACGTCATCTTTCCAGTCGGTCATCTTTGCTGTGTGAACTGCTCCCTGAATTATTTTTTTTAAGAGTTGTTCTTTTAAAGACTGTCTCCATGCAGGGCTACTTTTGAACAGGGTTGTTTTGGTGCCTTTTTCTTTGGATTAAAAGTTTCTGCAGTGGGAGTAATTCTGAACATCAGGAATAAACTGATTGACAGGAGCCATCTGCACAAACAGATCTGCTCTTTTCCCTCTGACAGCTTGTTTCTACCAAGCTCTGGGGTCTCCAGCAAGCTGCATTCACAGCCAGGAAACAGCCCCTGAGGGGCTGCAGCTCCTGCTCTTTCTCTGCCAGTCAGGCTCCCTGCCACGTATTTACTGAGCACTTTTAGTGTGGCTGCAGCTACTTGCAGTCAAGGCATGAAGCAATGCTGCATCCTAATTCTACGTATGTACTGGGATTTCAAGGCTCATTTGGTTTGTGCTTTAAATAATAGTTACAAACATACACATCTGTGGCAGACTGCATTTGACATCAACTCTATGAGAGTGATCCCAGAGTTATGAGGTCATACCCAGGAAAGTTAAATCTGCTGTGATGAATCATAAGGTATATGAGATCAGGTGCTTATCTAATGTAAATCAGTGTAAGTTCTCTGACCGGAACAGAATTGTGTTGGTTTGTGCTGGCTGAAGGTTTGTCTCATTTTTAATGTAATTTCTCATTTGCTGTTTTCCTCTGCTGGGTGCGCTAGTAAAGAAGGTTTCTTGGCCTCACCAAACCACTTCAAATTTCTGTCCTTGCTCATAATTTTTAGGTCTGCCAGGCTCTGTTTATAACCAGAAACGCTGTGTCAAAAGTATATTAGTTCCAAAAAGTAAATCAGCATCTGACTGGACTCTGCTCAGCAGATTTTGTTCTGTCTTTGTGTTCAGATTTTATCTGTACTGAAAAAAGAGCAGACAGCACAGTGGGGCACTATTCTCCATCCCCGTGGCAGTGCCAAAAGCATGTTAGGAGCAGCTGACGGCATTTTAAGGTCTCCTGTTACAGCTCTCCTCTTCTCTTCCCTGGATCCCCTGGCAGCAGTGTGAACCAGAAAGCTGCTGAGAGCTGTTGTGCTGACAAGGTTCAGGGTTTTTTGCTATGAAGTTGTGTGTCCGCACCCTGGTGTGCTAGAAGGTTGTGGTGAAAACCCCTGAAACTCAAAAAGCTCTTTCCTATAGCACTATAGTTTTCAGAGCCAGCAGGTTGCTGTTTTCATGCTGGTTTTATATACAGATAACCTGAAAGAGGCATTGAGATTGAATATTATCTGAGCTGCTCCACAGTCAAAACTAAATGTGGAGGTGAGGAGGAAGCCAACATATCTTAGAGCATCTGGTAATAGAAGGGGAGACATTTCTGGCTGGCTGATTTATTTGTCTATTTATTTCGCCATCAATTTTGGAGTTAAAGTAAGTCCCTGGGAAAAACGGGGTAGGCAAAAAATGATCGGTGGTGAAAGGTGCATGATAAATTACTGCGCCCATGGCTCTGCAGTTCATTTCAGGGGCAGCACCTCCAAAACAGGCAGAGGGGAATCAGCTGCTTGAGAATGGGAAGAAATTATTTTTTAAAAAATTGGATATTTGAATGGTGCCCAGGTAGAAAAGGAAGACTACTGTACCAGTGGATAGGCCACTGATTGCTCTGACCATGGAGGCTTCTCTTGAAATCTAGGAAAGTCTACCTCATTTGATTTCAAAATGTCCTTAGGAGAAGTCAAATCCCAGTAATTGACATCTTGTAGGACCCAGCCACCCTCTCAGTCTTTGTGGGAACTTGGTGCTGTGGTCTCTTACACTGGGAAAATTCTGGTTGCGCTGGGAAATGTGTCTGAAGGCAGAAACTGGTGCAAACTCCTCGCGTCAGGAAGTGTAATTGCACAGAGGACAGCACTGCTCAGTAAGGAGTTCCTGTGATGTGGAGTTGAGGGTTTTTTATTCATTCCCAACCAGTCCCTCTACTGGAGTAGAACTGCATGGAGGTCCCATCCCGAATCCTATGTATCCTGAGATTTGAGATTTCAGGACTCTTTAGGTGGCACAGAACTCCTCCAGAGGGAAGAGGCTACAGCCCTGCTTTGAAAGCGTGAGCAAGGCTGGGTGTGGAAAGCAACACAGTGTACCCTCCCCAGTGCCTGGAGGAGCTGGATGGGGGCTCCTGGGAGCAAGCAGAATTGAAAATTCTGTTATTTGATGTAATTTTTTTCCACTTCATTCGTGAATATTCAAGAACAGAGTGTGGAGGTTAAGACCAGGACAGTCGAAATATTGCTGGCAAAGCTCTTTCCTTGACTGTAATGACTTTTGGCTTCTAAGTGATATTCTTAGGACAAATCCTGAACACCACAACCTGTTTCCTAATGATAAGCCTGGAATAGAGCTAGTAGTGTCCTAATTTTTCCATGGACTGGTGCACAGAGAAGCCAAGATCTGGATCCACAGAGGTTATTGGCACTTAAATCTGGTGCTGTGAGTGGACTAATAGACAAGAATTGCCCTGACCAGCCTCATCTTGGACCTGTGTCCACACTCTCTGCTCACGTCCAGAAGCTCTGTTTAAGCTTGTGCTCAGGTGTCCAAGCCTGAACTACATTGCAGGTATCCCTGAGCCCAGCCCAGCCTCCTGCTGTCCTGGCACTGACTGGATGCACCCCCGAATCTTCCTTGATGGTGGCTTTTCTCAGGTTGGTCTCCTGCTGGAGTTCACTGAACAGACCTGGATCTGACCCACCATCACACCTTGATGGAGCTCTTATCACCCCAGCCCTTATCAGGTCTGTGGAGTGGCGCCCTGTGTCTCCTGGCTCCTTCTCCCTCGAGGAGCAGCCCTGCTTTTGCTGCTCCCTGGCACTCAGCCCTGTGGAAGTCAATGAGTCCTTTATAGACGTTTCAAGAACTAGCCCATGTCTTGCCTGAGGCCACAGAGCAATATCAGCAGACATGACAAATCTTCACAGAACCATCTTTCTTTTGTGCTGCATCAATTCTCTGTAATTAATAAGATTTACAAACTTATGTCCATTACTTAATTGCTTCTTTATTCATGGAAATGTCACAGCGTTTTAGTTCCTTTTGCATTTACAGGCTGGAGCTGTGCAATCTCTGGGGCAACACGCAGATTTCCACTTCATTATAACACAAATGGTAAACAACTGCACAAATGGCTTTGTTGTTAGCTCAGGCCTGAGAATTGAGCTCTAGGTCACTGTAGACCACAGACCACTTTAATGAAAACATACTTTTGATAGAGAACATGGAGATAAGCCATGGAAAATAGTGTGGGAAAATGAAAGCAAATGTGAAAGGTAAATTGGTTTTCTTTGAAGACAAGCCATTTAAAAGGGTTTGGGAGTGGATGGGGAGAGAAAGAAGAGAAGGGGGCCTGGATCATGTGCACCTCTCACACGGGACTCAGAACCATTCTATCATTCTGTAACGCACATGAAAGAAGAAGAAACACCTACGTCCATTTTACCTGTGCAGGAGCCTGGCTCTGGTTTCCATTCTCTAAGTGTTACAGAGGTATTGTGTTAAGTCAACTGGTAGTCTTCCATTTTTAATTTTAAAAACAATAGCTATGGCACTAGAACTGATCTGTGGGAGTTATAAGGGAAAGAAAATAATTTCTCTTATGTTCCATAATCCCAGCTCATATCTAATTTATTCACTTCATAGACGCATAAATTCACACAGAATTCAGACTCAGCTGAAACCAGAATAGATGGAGTATTTATTGCACAGGAAAGAGCAGCCTGAGGAACATCAGAAAAAAAAAAAAGAGAGCACCACAAGGCATATTCCAAGCTCCTATCTCATAAGCACCTTTGATTTTAGATTCTCTTACAAAGGGGTAAATAGTACCAGAGCAACTGCTTTAACAGACTGCATGTTACAGCTGGCTAGAGAAAAGTTGCATCTCTTTTACCAAAAAGTGCCTACTTTTTATTTCATTAAAAAAAACCCCAAACAATTATTTCAAGAGGAAATAAGGCATAGAAACTATAATGGCCAATCTCATGCAGCATTTGGAGTGGCTCAGATTTGTAAGATCTGTTTTGAGTTCAGAAGTTATTTTCTTTGTATTCTATAAAACACAGAACACTTGAATTTCAAGAGGGTAGCAAGGATTTCTGTGGAACTGAATGGGAGACAAAAGCGAGTGCGTGGCTGCCTAAGGTTAACATCTCAATCCACTTCTAGCTGCAGCAGCAGACACAGGAAAATAAATTTTGTCTCTCAGTAAAGTTTTGAGAAAATAATGTCATTTTCTCCATAAAAACTGCTTCCAAGCTCTCCTCCTCAACTTTTAAGGGTGTCTGCATGTGTGTTATAGCTCTTGGCCCTAGAGGTCTTGGGGATCCATCCCTTTCCTTATGGAAAGGGCTGAGGAGAGAACACCTTGCCCCAAAGCTGTGGAGTGGGTGCTGGATGTTTGTTTGCAGCCAGCCCAAGCACACAAATGAGCTGTGGGGCACCATGGCTACTCAAACTCAGGACACTTGTTTGGGGGAGCCCAGGTCTGTGTGAACCCAGGACAACTGTGCAGGTCACAAACCCCAAAGCCAGTGGAGCTGAGAAGGTACCAGACTGAGGTGAGGGATGAGCTGAAATTCTTATGATTTCATCTGTAGACCCAAAGGTCTAAATTCCACTCACATCTTGCTTTAGGCCTCCAAGTGTCCCACTGGCCTTAATTCCTTTTGTTCCAAGTATTTCTGTTTCAGAGCCACTGTGGTACTGTTATTCTGACTCTTCCATTTTGCTCTGCACTCAATCTCTGTGTCCTTTGACAGCATGAATTGGTCAAAACTTGTTTACATTTTGAATTTGCCACTAATTCATCCTTGGAATCAGTGATTCTACTTGTACAACCCTTTTTGGGTTTTTTTAACTTTATAACTGACGAGATAGGTTCAAGTCTTAAAACATCTTGCAGGTGGCTATCACAAGAGTCAATAAGTTTTCTTATATAGAATATGAAGGTTTTGGTTACAAAAAAATTATTTATTTTTAAAACTATTTTAACTTAGCTTGTGAGAAATGGTAGCCAGACTTTTTTCAGCAGTCTGTGCAACTTTACTTGGTGCATCAGTTGTGGGGGGCTTACAGGAATCAGCTTCAATGGAAACTAATGGCTTAATAAATTCTTAATCAAATATTTTAAAACTAAACAGTTTTTAGACAAAATTTGCAGGTTTTGGTAAATAAAAATTTTCATGGCCAGAATTGCCACAGAAACTTTCACATTTTCTTCTTGCTTGTGTAGGGAGACGTTTTTGCCGTCTTGTAACCATATTTTGGCTTTTCATGCCCTTGTTGTTTTCGGTTAACATTCCTTGTGCAAGTCATGTTGTCCACATCCATGATGTGCAAAATACAGCCAGGATGTGCATAATACACTTGGTAAAAAAATCCAGTAGTTGAAAGCCAAGATCAGTTAACCAAGGATCTATCCTATGGAAAGAGTTAATATCTTATGAACTGCCATAATGTAAAACAGCTGCATTTCGAAACAAAATCACTCATGGAGAATAATCTTTCCTTTAAAAATTTCAGCATAAAAATATATTCTTATCTGTAAGAGAAGATTGTAATCCTCAAATTGTTTCCTCTTGTTGTATTCCAAACACTGAACTTCACCGCTCCATTTGTATTGGTGTTTAATAAATTGGTTTTGTTTTTCAGCCGCAACAAAGCAAGATGAATTTTGTGGAAAAGGGCAGTCTAATGGAGATGCGGTGTGTAATTTGGATGATGAATTATCAGGGATCCAGAGTAGCCTGTGTTGTGGTCATTTTATTGTTCAGTGCAGTAATAGAGTTAAGTCATATTTACATTTTCTAATTATATTTTGTTATGCAAAAAATTATATGTACATAGCCTCTTGCCAAACCAACCTCTGAACTCTATTCCTTGCTCAGAAAAAAAAAAGAAAGAGAACAACTAAGACTGAAATAGAAAACAAAATAGATAATGAAAGCCCACTGAAATCTCAGAGAGGCTCCACACTGAATTCCAGACAAGCATCCTGCATTTCATCATGGCCATGGCCTTCGCTTGTCCACCAAGCCTGCAGCTCAAAGTCTCCTCCTGCCAGCAGCCTTGGCCAGGATCCCTCGCTCAGTGCTGCTCTGGGAAACACATCTTTAAAATCCCTTGATTTAGGGATCAGCCAGGAAATGTGCTTGCTGGAGGTGGTGGCACCCAAAAGACTGAAATTACTCTCCCCCGTGCCACATCAAATGGCAACCCAGTGATCAGGACCCAGCAAATGCCATTTTCTTCCCAGACTCCAGGCACAAAGTATTTTTCTTCAAATAAATGGCTCAAGTTTTGGTTCTCCTCCCATGCAGGGCAGTCACTCTGGAGCCAGGTGAGCTGCCTGAACAGTCACTCCATGGAGAGAGAGAGGGAGGGACCCCAAAGTTTTGAGGCAGGGGTGTTTTTTTCTCATATCTTTCTGTAGAGTATCCCAGTAAGCTGCTCTCTGCTGTATTGCAGCAAAACAATGTTTTTATTCATCTCCTTGGACATGCTGGGTATGCCTAAGTTAACTGAGACTCTACAGAGGTTCCACTCACCTCCTCATAATGAGCATCAATAACTGAATTTCCTGAAACCCCATTTATATCTATGTGTGTTTGTAAGTGAAGAATGGCCTAATCCTCCTTTTTGATGGGACTTCTAGAGCTTTTTCTTTGCTGCTTCCCAGGCATTTGTTGCAATGAGCACCATTTTCCTTACTTAGCCGCTTGCCCACCTTTAAATGACTGTGTCTAAACTAGACACAATAGGATGCATTAGAAAGATGTTGAGAAGATGTATTAATTTATGATTCCAGGTGAAAATAGAACTTCCCCAAAATAAAGTCCAAGGTGGGTTTAAACTTTGGTTCTTCTACCCCAAGGCTGACAGCCTGAAATAATACCCAGAAAAATCAATAATAACTTTTCCAAAGTTCCTTTTGATTCCATTAGGAAAAGTTCTACCTCCAAAATAGGCAGCACTTTCTTTAACTGAAGGCAAAATGCTGATGTAAATTATTGCTTGCATTCTATATACCTTGATTTAGAGCCGAAAACTGATAAAAGTAATTAGGTCCTTGACTATTCTTCCTAAATGTATTGGACATTCAGAGATAAACCCTTGGTATGTACCCATTTTACTAACACTGGAGAAACAACAATTCTATTGTAATATTTTATATTATTGGATAGATGTCAGGGCCCTGTTTGCTCCAACATTTTATGAATGTGATAAAGTGTAGGCCCTGCTCTGGAGATTTCACACTTTCATAAACTCAAATAATGAAAATTGAGTGACTGTCACAACAGATTAACTAAATCCTTGACTTTGGAGAACCCCGAAACAATCCTAGCAATTGGTTCATGCCAACAGACAACACAGATTACTTGTAGGCATGATATAAATTTCTTCAAAACTATGGAAACTTAGGTACCTGGCCTCAAATAATTAAGAAATTAACTTATTAAATACACCTAAGAAGAATAAACTGTGTGTTGTAATGCCTATATGGCAATGTTTGGCCACCTAATGCACTAAAACTCCACTGAAATTCCACTACAAAGCAGAGAAAAAAATATCTGCTGGTGTTGCAGGACCATCATCCAAGAAACCTTATCTTTGCCCTCAAGGTGGAGAAGAACTCAAAGTGAATTGACAGGCTTACACCAACTTCTCATCATTAGGAAAAGGAGTAATGCAATTAAATGTAGTGTTATTTTGTTAAAATATTTTATGTCAGGCACAGGGTGTTCTGAGGTGATACAGATAATTAGCAGAGAAATTTAATCATCCGTATCACAATGAAAGAAAAAAAATTGGCTCTTTAATCAAAAGATAGACCCACCTGATCTGAAATGAGAATGTTTCAGTATGTCTTCCAGGCTAGAAAGCCTAGTTAAAAATTAATGGAAGTTGGCAAGCATTAAATTATCTAGCAAAAAGACCCTATACAGCTTCACAAATTAAATAGAAATTCATTGATATTCACAAAATAAGTGATCTGCAGGAGTAATGCACTGGAAGAGTGAAATAACGTATACCAAAGGCAGAATGCCCTCTGAGCAATGCGCCATCACCAGGGCTGGTGCTAAACAGAAGGTTCATTTGTGGGTCCAGGTTTTCTGCTTGGCTTAAGTGGCAGCTGTGCTATTTTATACCAATAGCGCTTGACTCATGGTGGTGTTGAGGGAAAATTTATGGCTAGACCCTGGCTGCAGCTGTGGCTTCAGTGGCAGGACTTGTGTTTATTTCAATGGGATGGGCTTGCTTGGCTCTTACTGCTTGGCATTTTCTTGGCAATATGTGAGATTCTTCTTGGTTCTAGGACTTGTGGTTTTGATATCTTTCCAACTTGGCTGGAATCACTGTTAGGAGGGAACACTTGAGTGAAGGAGCTTTTGATGCTTTTTTGCATTCTCAACATAATTGTGATTAAAAAATGTAACTGTCAGAATGGTATTGAAATAAAATTAAATTTGTTTCAGAGGATAAAATCTGTTGCATAACAAACTTTCAAATGTTTACCACAAGTCTGTCTATATTTTCATTTCAGTGTTAATGAAAAAACCTTAGCACATATGTTGCTTTCAGCATTCTATATTCTAGTTAGGCTTTTGTGTGGATTTATGCATTTGTTTTTGAAGCTCTGCAGTCTCCACTTCTACTGGGAGGAGCTTGGTGGCACACGATACTCTTAACTTAGCAAAGACAATGGGATCCTTTTTCCTAGGCACTGGAGTTGGTGAAGTCCAGATGAAAATCCAAATTACATTTAAAGGTGAGGATACTTGCTAGAAGAGATTAATGGAGAGTACATCATTCTACAGCAGGACTTGTAGTTTTTGAAGTATAAAAAAACTTTAGCTCTGATTAACCAGAAGTGGTACTTGCCTGAAAAACAAAGTCTCATAATGCTTCCTATTAGCATTTTCCTGTTACTTCTAGTGAATCTAATGATTCTGCCCAGATTTTCCTAGCATCCCCATGCATTTAAATTTTATATGCCCAGATATGAAGCAGAAATCATATTCCGAATGCTTTTCCTCCTACTCCGAATCCCTTAGCAACCTAAATTTCATTCATGGAAAAGTAATTATTTCAACTCTGTATAATTCTAGCTTTTATTAACGGAGTTTAAAAGCTGGAAATGTGAAAAAACAAGAAACCTTAGGGTAGAATCCATACTTCTAGTAGAAATCCTCCATATTTTGCCCTCCTGCAGCTGTCAACATTGCTTCATGCTTGGGTGTGCTATGGAGTTTATCTGCTGCTTATCTTAGAAGGAAACCTCATGGTCAGTGTGGACAGGGACTCAGGTGAGAAATACATTTGGTACTTCTACCTAAGGAAATAGAAACACAGCACATTCATTAGCGCTGTGGAGATGAGTCTGAGACCTCCCCATCCAACCTGCTTTGGTGAGAGCACAGAAGGTTCTGCCCGGGCCAGGTGAGGTATCAGCACAACAAAATGAAAGGCACAGCCCCACTGAGCCTGTGAGCTCTTGGGTTTATCGTGGGCTACATGAAGGCAAGCTGGGGATCTCTGTACTGACCCCACGGTCTATTTGCAGATGAATAATTCACTCAGGGATAACGAGGAGTTGACTGAGGTTCAGGTAGCTGCCCAGAGGTGATGTGTCTCAAGCCAAATCCCTGGTGAATCCAACAAATTACCACATTTTCTAAGAACTAAATGTCAAAGCACGTATATGGTTATTTAGTGTCTCAGTAGAGTCAGGAGACATCAGATGAGTTGAGCTCCCCCCTGTTTCCCCTCGGAAGTTGGTACATGAAGAATAAACTGTCCAATTATATCCTTGGGAAAATACACTCCTGTTGGTGTAACAGGAACATATCAGTAAGTCTTTTCTCAATGACAACAGTGTTGAGCTGTTCCACTGCAAATTCCCTGAGCATGTGAAGTTTTTAAGTCCCACATTAAACTGTGAGGGATGAGAAGTGACTGAACATGCTGTCAAAAAAAATAACATGGAGAACAGGTTTGGTAGTAACCCAACAAAATCTAAGAATTAAAAAAAAATTAATCAAAATACATATAATTCTAAAATTCAGAGGTTTCAATCATATTCAATTTTTCCTCAGGAGACAAAGGATTCTGTCTGAGATAACAAAATTTCCTTTTTTCCGACTCTCCCATTTATGTTAACAAAGATGGCTTAAGCACCCTCATGCAGTAAGAGCTAGCAAATATTAACTTTTTAACAGCAGATGCTCTGTCATTATTCTAATCTCTTGAAGAATTAGTGATCCTCAGAAGTAAATTTTAAATTTATTTAACAGTGTATTTATCTTTCTCTCCAAATTCTCCTCTGGCAGACAAGCCAAGACTTCCCTAGAAGACAAGACTAGAAGCAGTAAATTCTTGGGCAAAGTTTTAGGATTTAAGAAGTGAAGATTTTTCGGAAGAGACAGTTAGCTTGGCTGGAGCAGTGAAATTCTCAAAACTGATCCACTCAGGAAGGAAAAAAAGGTTCCTTGCTGTAATTCTCTGGGGTTTTTTTTTTCATTGTTGTATTATTAAATACTCTTATGGAATATATCCACTATTACTAAAGCTATTTCTGCCTTATTTAGGATTGCACAGTATAACACTCAACCATTTCATTTGGGATCTCACCAATCCCATTCCTCTTGAATATTATAATTTAATAACAAAGCAAGTACTAGAGATGTTCTCTGCCTCAGCTGTTATCTTTTCTTGGCGCTCACTAGACCACATCTGTGGTTCAGCTTTGGGGCCTCACTACCCAACTGATATAAACTGGAGCAAGTTCAGCAGAAAGCCACCAAGATGGTCAGGGACTGGAACGCTTCACCCTTGCAGAGAGGCTGAGGGAGGTGGACTTCTCCAGGTTCAGCCTGGAGAAGAGATGGGTTTGGGGGACCTGGCAGCAGCTTTCCTATTTCTTGGGGAGGTTATCGAAAAGATGGAACCAAGCTCTTCACAGAGAGGGGTGCCAGGAGGATGAGAAGCAACAGGCACAAGTTGAAACTAGAAATGTTCAGCCTGAATATAAGAAAAATCTTTATCCCTTTGAGATGAGTCAGCTCTAGGTTGCCTGGTGAGGCTGTGCAATCCAAATTCCTGCAGGATTTCAAGATGTGGCAAAGCTCTGAGCAACCTGGTCTGGTCTCAGAGCTGACACTGCTTCAGTAGGAGGTTGGGCTGGAGACCTCCTGAGGTCCTCCCGTTCTGAGTGATCATCTGATCTCAAGCATTTGGGTTGGGTTCCCCCTCAGCTTTCCTGGATGCTTGACAGAAGGTGCAAATCAGACTCCCCTGTTGCTCAGCTGGGACTGTGGACCCAGTGAAGGGGAGAAGATGTGAGTCACATGAGAAAACAAATTGCTGGGGACCTGGGTCTGGTGGGATGCAGAGGATGGGGAGAATTAAGGGCAAAAGAGAAATATGGTTTAGCTCAATCTTGGACAACACAGTCTTGAAATTAGGCTGGAGAGAAGCCTGAACATAGGCTTGTGGCACCAAGCTGACAGGTAGAAGACATGATCCTCACAAAAGGTATGACTGAGAAGAAAAAGCCATTTGTTGCATTTTGAAAACACAAATACTTTTATTGGAGACAATAAAAAGTAACCTTAAATTAAGGAGAGGAAGTGAAATCCTGATGCTCTTAGAACTGACTCGCAGTACAACAGCTGTTGTATTCATCTGTGGTCTTACACCCTTAAAAGATTTTTCTTTCAAAATATTGAAAAAATTAATGTCTGTGCTCTCCATCCAGCTAATACTGTGTGAAATTAATTCTTTCCTTCTATTCAGAAGGACTGTTCCTAGGCTTGTTTGGAGAGTGAGGAGAGCCAGCATCATTGAATGGGTTTTATTTGATAAAATAAATTCTCCCTCTCTCTTATCAACACGGCTTTAAGTAAAGTATTGTGAATAGGATGTAAGCATTGTAGCCTGTGTTCCTTCTCAGATAAAGAAAGTCAGCCTCAGAGTACTGAAACCCACAAAGAATAGAATATCTATGAGGCTTTTTTTCCCCTCTATCTCATTCTGTGAGAGATGTGAGAAAAGCACATTTTCTCAAAATGGCCTGTAAAAATATTAGTGGGTGAAGATGCCATGTTGGTTTTGTCATAGTACTCTGAGGTCCAGAGGCTATTTCTAGATCAGATTTAAAATGAAAACTTTCTGATTTCCCAGGGTTTTCCTCCTGTTATGCACCTTAGATACAAATGGACAGATTGCAAAAAACCCTTCTTATAGAGGAGTTTCACTTCAGATCTCGCTGTTAAGATTCAGTTCAGTCTGGGCCAAACCTTCCCACATTTACATCAAAAGTAACTCGACTGGCAAAGGAGGTGCACTGAGACTAAACCAAGGAATGCAAAAGTAATGAATTTTCACATTTTCTCTTTGAGAAAAAGCCTGATATGATGAAGGAATATTTTCATGTTTTATTGAGGTTTCCTGGGCTGGATCTCTGGTCTTAAATACAGAGGCTTTTTAGCTCTGTAAATCACAGTACTTTATTGGGTCCCAGGGTGATTGTCTGTCCTTACACATCATTCAAAGGAAGTAAAAAAAATGTTCCCTACAAAAATGTGGAAGAAATTTCAGGTCATGTTTCTGCATTCACCATTCCACTTCCTAATCATAAAAAACTTGATTCCTTGTTCAGTGAAAGCATTTGTTGCAGTTCTAGAGAATTTCCATTAAAATGACGTGGAGAACATCCATCAAGAAGAAAATCTCCAAAGATGTCTGAATGGTTCATGACAGGGAGTCCAGTCAGGTTAATGCACTTGAGGGAGTAATGTGGTTGTGTCACTTGTCGCTGCCTTAAACATCCCAAATCTGAAGCACAGTGTCATTGACTGTTTGCAGCAGAATCACCTGGCCTGGGGTACAAACCTGCAGCCTGGCTTAGTCTCCCACTTCAAGATCTGAGACCAAGTCTTACCTGTTCCATCAGCCAAGCAAAAGAGGTTCAGGAGTGAAAATTACCAAGGTCACGATCAGCAGAATCTGAAGTCTTTGGGAACACGAGGGATGCAGTTTTGGAATCATCTTAGGAAGCAACAGAACAAGTCATTTGTTAAAGGGACATTTTGATCTGTAAGAAAAAGTGTCACTCTGTCTGGGGTGCTGTGATCCTTTGGGGCACAGGGTGATGGAAGCTGAAAGAGGCCTCAGGAGGAGGACTCAAAGAAAGAGTCCTTTCTAGCCCAACCTCCTGCTCAGAGCAGGGTGAGCTCTGACAGCCTCCTGCTCTGAGACCAGGGAGACCAGGGCTTTATCCGCTCAGCTTTGGAAACTTCCAAGGGTGGACTCTGGTCATAAAACTTTCCAGAGATAAACCATTCACTACATCTTTTCTCAAAGGGTCAAATTAGTCAGAAAATAAGATTTAAAAGCTGTAAACAAGAATTCTCTCTCTTATAATGCGTTTGGCATTTTTGCCACAACATCATTGGTCTCATTTTGCACAAGACCGCAGAACACTTTTGTTTCCTGTTTCTGGAAGTCTCTGGATTATAGGGTCAGATTTCAATGGCAGAAGTGGAAACACAGTAATGTAAAAATTCCAGCCAGAAGGACCCTGGTTGGTGTTTAATAAAATAAAAAGCCCTGGATACTGTCAGTAGTGAAACTAAGCATTTTGCCAGTAATCTCAACTTTAAACAAAGCTGTTTTAATCAAGATAATTGCTACTTTTATGCCAATAGTGCATAAATTAAATATGAAATAAAAAATAAGAGATAAACACTGCAACTGCATTATGACAAAGCTGAGGCAAAAATATCCAAAACCCCACTACTGCCAGAGTTCAATGTATGGTAAGTATTTCTATTGGTGTATGAAGTCATGCAGGAGGCAAATGCAACTACTAACAGTGACATACAAGTATATTTTGCATTTGTACATAATTAGAACACCTAAGGGTAAAAACTGAGATGGAACAGGAACTGCCTGATAAAACACCAAAATCGAACTAAAGAAATCGAGACCAGGTTTTGAGAAACATAATGAAGGAATTCCTGCTCAAAATGCACCTTGTATAAGGTATAAGCAATTC
The DNA here is from genome assembly GCA_013397975.1 of Machaerirhynchus nigripectus. Lineage (NCBI taxonomy): Eukaryota > Metazoa > Chordata > Aves > Passeriformes > Dicruridae > Machaerirhynchus > Machaerirhynchus nigripectus. The sequence continues at coordinate 498,840 of VZRQ01008389.1, read as the reverse complement.
CCAAATAAAGACAAAGGAGAGAGCAATCAAGAGCTTCAGGTGAGGGGTGGCATTTTTGGAAAACAAAAGCTCCCACAGGTAATCCTCAAAGGTATCAACATCACCTTCCACTGGCACTTCCCACAAGTGTCTCGTAGCCTCACTTTTCCATTACCATAATTTCTGATACACCTGTTTAACATCTTGGGTGAGATTTTGTATTTAAATGTCTTTCAGCAGCTGGGTGTCTTAGAGAAAACTAGAGTGTGAACAACAGTATGGGATTGCACATGTTGTGTCCTAGTGAACACCCGTTGCCTATGAAGTGAAGATGCTGCAAACTGTGAAGGACCAGAGTTCAAAGTGCTACAGATGGGCATAAAAAAGGATGCATGGACACGTCTGCAGTTCCCTTGCTGGGAAAAATAAAAATGAAAGAGAGCTTTTGGTTTAGCCATTGGCTTGGTTAAACCTTGGATGACAAGAAGAGTTCCTGCTTTTTCTTCTTGGTTTCCCTTCTCAGATATCAAGCAAATCACTTCTCAGTTTCTTCTCTCCTTTTGAGTGAGCCACATGTAAAGCAGCCCTGTTCCTGCCAAATGAAATCCATGGGCACCTAATTCTCCTGAAATGTAATTACTTCTGGGGCATCAGGGGGAGACAAAAGAGACCACACTCCACAAGGATTTTTTTTTTTCTGTGTGCAAGCTGAGGTGTAAACCTTTGGGATGGGTTGCAAGGCTCTGCCCCTGGAAAGCTGCACCAAGGTGAGGAGGGACCACATTCTCAGGGCAGCAGGATACCACCGTCTTCCAGCGGCTGCTCCAGCCACCTGTGGGGCAGCGCAGCTGAGGGACTGCAGTGACAGCGATGGCAAACCTCTCACAAGTGTGGGCACCGCTGGAAAGGCACAGAGGCCACGGCCGGGTTCAGCTGCAGCCCGGCGCGGGCAATGCCCTCGGCTTTGCATTTTCTCGTGTGGGAGCCGAGCTTCGACATCCCCCTGCCCGTTCCTGCGGCGTGCGGAGGGGCTCGCCTCGGATCCCGAACCCTGGGGTTTGGACAAGTCCCTGGAAGCGCCCCATCCCCCGACAGCACCCCGCGCATCCTGCGGGCTGGGCGGGAAGGTCCGGGGGGCTGCGGGTCCGGGGAGCAGCCATGGTAACGCGCCGAGCATCCCCCGCTCCCCGCGGCAGCGCCGTGCTATTCCCCACCCTCCTGCACCAGCCGTGGCCTGGCCGGGGCCGCGTCGGCTCAGCCGGTGAACAGTTAACGCCGGAGAGGCGGCTCTTCTCCCGTACCCTCCCCGGTTCCTGTTGTAAAAAGCGTGTGTGACCCCCCGGGAGAGCGGCGAGCCGGGCACGGCCAGCGGAGGGGGCGACCGCCCCTCCGCCTACTCCAGCTCCCCTCTTTATCATTTATTGCCCTCCCCCCTCTCTTTTTCTGCAACTGGTCTGCGGGGCGGGCTCGGCTCGGGGGGACCGCCCGGGCCCGNGGCTCCCTCCTGCCCACCCCGCCCCGCCGGCTCCCGCAGGGCAAAACCTGGATCCGGGTGGTGACAGAGCTGGGTGCCCCCGCCGCTCCCGCCTCCCCTCTCGTCTGACAGGGGCTGCTTTATTTTTATTGCCTTTTTTTTTTTTTTTTTTTTTTGTGTCAAAAGAAAAAACAAATATATANTTTTCATTTGGGTCAAAAGGAAAAATATATATTGAAAGGGTGGGGAAGGAAAAGAGAGAAAGCAGGCACCCTCCCCCTCCGCTGCTCGTAGTCCCCTCCACTCCACACCAAAAAGACCCATCGCAAGTGCACGCCAGTTCTTCACTAAAGTGATCCAGCCGCTGGATTAAGTAACTCTCGCGGAACAGCACACGCACGCACACACACGGCAAAAATGAAGGAAAAGGCAATGTTTCAAACGGCTAAAATGCAAGGAAACATGATGGTAAGTGGCTGCTGCTGGCGCCTCCAGTGACTGTAAGTAAGTGTCGGGGCTCCCTGCTCGGCTCGGCGCCGCCAGACCCCGCTCACCGCCGCCAGACCCCGCTCACCGCCCGCACGGTCGGTGCCGAGCCCCCGCTGCTGGGGCTGGGCTGGCTGGGGAGACACGAGAGGGGCTCTTTGCTTGGTGTCCGTGCCCCGCTTGGTGTCTGTCCCTCCGCTGAGGGGGGTCGCGGGTGATTTGGGGGTGCTGGGGCGTCCCCCTTTGCCGGGGGAGTGAGGCGCAGCGCGGGCGGGGGGCGCGGGGCTCGCTGGGGCACCGCGCCCCGGCACGGCCAACTTCGCCAAGTTGATGACCACGATGTGTGTGCGTGAGCTGGGGGCTGTGGGGGCTGCCTCGCCTTACCTCCGGCATTACTGCTGGAAACATTTGTCTTGATGCCGTTTTTAAAAAAAACCCCGAACTACTCGGGATGCCTTTTCAATAATCCCCCTCCTCCCTTAAGGAAAAAAATAAAAGCATCCAGCTGCTCTGCCGGAAGAAGTGCTGGTTGCCATCTTGTGCTGATGGAAATATATTGGTGTGTTTTGCCTGCTGGCTTGACCCGCTGGGGGCGGCGGGGCTGGGGGTGCGCGGGGCCCCGCATGCGGCGGCTCCGCAGCCGGGAGGAGCTCGCTGCGGTGGGGCGGGGGTGCACCGCAGGCTGGGAGAGGCTTCAGGGCGCTTCGCCTTAAAACCAACTTATTTCAAATAACCTGAAGCTCGCAAAGGGTACCTGTTGGTCTCCTGTCCCCTCTCTGCTCAAGCAGAGCACTCCTGTCTGTGTTTTGCCTCCCCTGTGAGGGAAATGCTAATATTTAATATGAAGGTAGTATCTGTTTCTGTCATGCCTTCTGTTGAAGAAGCAGCCAAAGTATTCGCCATCCTTTAATCAAGTTCTGTAGTAAAATGCTTTGCTGGCTTTTTAAGGAAGTGCCTCCTTTCCCAACTCCAGTAATATTGCTTTTTCCAGCAGTAGTGTTTAAGAGGAAGGTGCAATGCTATGTGACCTGTGAATTCAAGTAAGGGAACTGAACAGGAACTTCTACAAACATTTTTTTTTCTAGGAGAATTGCACAGGCTGTGTGATTGCAGCATGGTCCTTTTATTGTGCTTTTTAAATGCCTGGGAAATATCTAGTGCTGGAACTTTTTTAATGTGCGGAAATTTAGACTATTGTCTGCTTAAGCCACTCATCCTGATGGTCCTTGTAGCCTTTGGTTAGGAAGTTCTCTATCAGTAAGAAAAAATAATCAACCAGCTGAGATGACATTGTTTGATATAAGAACAGGGTGAGGCTAATTCACATGCACAGAATGTGTAAAATCACAGACTTAATAAAAAAACCCTTTTGCACATTTTCCTTGTTAGTCTCTGAAGTCAGGGAATGAGGAGCGGGCAGGGATTCCCCCACTGCCACTCAGCACAGGGCTGGAGCTTCTGCTGGGATTTCTGGCTGGTGCTTCCGAGCGTGGCAAAATGGATCCGCATACCCACAGCTCTGCGGGATGAGCAAAGGCTGGGTGATCGATCTGCACACAGGGCTCTGTAGCAGCGCCTGTCCACAACTCCAGCCTTCAGCCAGAGACAATAGTTTTTGCTTCTGACTCAGACAGGAGCAGGGTCTGGCCCCTCAGGCTGCTAAGTCACAGTTACTTCTGTCACTTGGGGCAGTCTCTCTGGACTTGAATACAAGGTTTTCCTTTGGAGAGCTCATTTTTGAGACACTGGGAATCAAATTTAAAGACAAACAAACTGTTACATTTGATTTTGGTGGGGAAACAGGTAATTTCTTTAGATAATGTCTGTTTCTATGGGCCACACACACCTGGTTTCTGTGTTAATCTGCTCTGTGGTTGCAGCTGGATCTGCAGTTTATTTCAGCAAGAATTAAGCTTAGGTGAATATTTGAGCTTTAAGATACTTGAATAGATTTTATATTTCTCCAAGATAGTATTTGGCAGACCTAATCCTAAAAACTGAGGTACACTTTTGATGGAAGTTCCAACAAGTTAAGCCTAGTAGTTTATGCTTTTCCTTAAGCTGTTGTTTAAAAAATAGTATTTTTGCTTTTATGTCACTTTTGCTGCAATTAAAATTAGAATCCTGAACTACTCATGTCAAATCCTGTGCTGTGGATGTCCTCCCTCACATACCTGGCAGTGATTGAGAGTACGGGGTTGGGGTGTGTGGAATCCCAGGAGTTGCATTACAGTGTGCCCTGCATTAAGTGCCTCAGAAGAATTCAAAAAGTCATTGAAAATTCAAAGCCCACCATGACTTTGTTTTTTTGTTTGCTTGTTTTCTGGCAGTTTTGCTGTTGCTTAGAATCCTGACAAGCTTCTAACTATGTATTGATTTTTCTTCTCTTTAAAAATCTTTGTTAAATTGAGCTATTTCATTCCTAAAATGATGTGACAGCAGGTGATAATACTGACACACTGGTCCCTGGCCATGCAGTGGACCCTTTTCAAGTGTGGTAATAGCTCACAGAGTCACTACACCTGTGATTTCTTTATTACCTAATTAGACCAGCAAAAAACGAAGCCATTCTTGTGACACTGAGATAAATGTTTTTATCCCTGTGGCAGTATCCCCTGTGAGCTTTGTTTGGTTGGTTTTTTTTTTGCTTTTTTTTTTTTTTAAAAACAGCATTTACCTGGAAAGGTGCCTATTTTTATTTTACTGCTGTACTTCCCATTCATCATTTGAGCCAAGGGAATGCAACTTTCAGAAATAGCTCAGGCTCTTACAATGGGATTTCTCTTAATTCTACATAAATGCCATAGGGAGTGATTAATACACAGTGGTTTCTCCTGGTAAGATCTGACGTACCCTTGAGTTTTCCAGTGTACTTGAAGTTAATATGCAACAATATGGTATGTAGATAAATGTTTATCACTTTTGGAGATAAATTTAATACACTTGCATTTTATCCTAACTTTAGCTGAGGCTATATAATTTATTTCATTAAAATATTCCAGTGTTTTTCCTTACACATCCAGTTGTCAGGTCAAGGACAACTGGGCCAACTATGTGTTTTATTCTGCACTTCCCTGTGTCTCCCCAGGGATGGATCTATCACATACACAGACTTTTTGTTTGTCTGTTTTTAATGGATTTGCAAACAAATTTATCCAACAGAGAAGCTTGGAAGAGGGCCTGTACAGTAGTGCCAGATTATTCTCTTACAAGCACTCATGCAGATCCCAATCTTAGAGAGGTATAATTGCCACAGGGGTAATGAGGTTGGTTGTAGACGATTAGGTGAGTGGGAACAAAAATTTGGTGGGCTTAGGGGAGTGCAGAGGGGTCTTGAAGGCAAACTGATGTGCTGTGTGTGAGCAGGCTGTTACTCTGGCACACTTAGTGGGCAGTGGAAGCAGTGAGCACCCTGATCGATCTATCTGCGTTGGAGGGATGTTGCTGTGAAACTCTTGTTCTGAATTTCACTCTAACCTGCTCAAATGTTTGGAAACTGCCAAGAGAAACTGTGGTGGATGTGTCATATTTCTGCTTTACTCTGATGAAAAATGTATGAATAGGGCAAAAGAGACAGTTTGGGTTCATTGAGGATACTTGCAGAAGAGTCTGAAGAATCAGATTTTCAGTTTGACCATTTAAATTCCAACTCTGATAGCTGCAGTTTTGATGTATGTATAAAAAGCCCAAATAAAAATAAGCCCAGTGGCAACTGTTTTCTCCTCAGAAGTCTGTTAGCACCTCTGAGACCTCAGAGACCTCAAGAGTAGAGCTGGCATGAAGACTAAGCTACTCTGTCACCCCAGTGCTCCTGCTCTTCCTTGAGAAACACAACTCTGGTGCCTCTCAGGAGCAATAAATTCTTACTGAAATAAATAGGACCTTGGTGTTCCATTGTGATTTTCCTTATTTGCCGTAATTTACCTACAGGTGTGCTTCTTGCAGTGTTCAGTCACATGGCACTGAAATATGGTGAAATTCTTCTCAGCCAAGAATGTAGTTCTCCCAAATGGGCTAAAGAAGCTGTGTAAAGATTAATTTCTCTTGAAACTCCCACACTGAAGTACGTGGTGGACTTTCTGATCCAGTGCAGCTCCCTGCAACTATAGCCTTCCCTCTGTGTATTCAGCTTGACTTAGAAGCCAAATGCAATCCAGATTTTGTGTACTATTCCTTAGTTGTCTACTACCTCACTGAAACACAGGGAGCTCCAAAACTGAAGGCAAGGGAGCTGTGGTAGCAGTTCCAGGGTGAGCTATCATGAGTTCAGCTGAAGTTTAAAGCCAGGCAAGAATTCAATTGCTGATACTACAGCAGGAATTGCAGCAAAAAAAAATCTTTGGGACTGTGGCTGCTTAGTGAAAGGCAAGTTGTGTTTTGAGGACTGTAACATTCTGGTATCGTTTCTGGGTCAGGCATAAAGGGGAACTAGTGTTCCCCTTTGTTAGGATAATGTGTGCAGCAGGCATGCAATCCATAGGAGGTACTGGCATTGCTGCATTGTGGGAAAGCAGTAAGATGTGCTGAGACTGTTCTAATGTCACGTTTCTAGTTGGTGGAAATTGAGAGTCTTTTCACATTTAAGGTGGGATGGTAGAGAGCTCCACAAGCTTTGTAGGATCCTAATATTGTCCACAGGGAATAGAGAAGTGCAAAGCCTGGAATTATAAGGGATCCACTAAAGTTGCAGGACCTGAGAGAAATACATGGTGCCAGGCTGTGTCAGAATAACTTTGGGAGCCATGGGAAGCGCTCTGCATTGCTGGCTCGCTGTTTAGCACTGTGAGATTGAAGGAAGGCATGTGGTCTAACTTTAATTTTCACTGTCAGAAGGGTTCAGAATCTTGAATCTGATGGTGCTCCTCACACCAGCATCTTTTTCTTCAGTGTTCCTCAGCAGCTTCCCTGGTTCCTCTTGCTTGCAAGGGAAGAGGTGCACTTTGTGTTAATTTCTCCCTTCCTCCTCTGAGCTGTCTAACTTCTCACAGGACAGTCTATCCCCTCCCTCTCTTTCTGAGTCTTTTCTCTGCTTTAACAAACGGTAAAAGGAGAAGTAGAAGGGACTGTTACGATTTTAGTGAGTGACAGCTGAGTGGGTGGCTGTAGAGCCCTGAGCAACAACAGAGCCACAGAGCTGTCTGTGCAGCTGGGAAGACAGCATTGCATTCATCTCTATTTTAGAGGTTACATTTGTTCATTAATGAAGTCTGGATTTGCTTAAGATAAATACCTAAAATGTAAGTTTTGTAGATGTTGATGGCCTGAGGCTTTATTTGATGAGGAGAGTTTCTCTTTCTGCGCTGTGGAATGAATCTTTCAACTGCCAGCAGATACTGCACAGCACGTTTCAGGTGTCACTCTTGTATATCTCAGAGGTCTCCTTTCATGGCAGAGCTTTGCACTCTCTCAGTATTGGCCCGACTGTGTAAAGGGGAAGGCAATAGAAAATCGTGCCCCAAGAATACCTCTGGTTGGTACACAACCCTTAGTACCAACAGGCTCTTTAATGCAGCTGCCAAAGACAAAACAGGATTCAAAGCTAGGAGTTGGAGTCAGAGCATTCCAAACTAGAAGATTAAGTGCCCAGTTTTTACAGTGAAGGTGATGAAATGCTGAAACAGTCTCTGTGGGAGTGTGGTAATTCTTCATTAGAACAAGATGGGCACAGGATTCCTCCAACTAAACATTGGCTTCTTCAGCATAGACATTTATATCTAAGTTAGTCAGCCTGGGCTCTCTCTACAAATTAGTCAGTGGAGTCTGGGGCATGATTCATCCCATCTTCTTGTAGATGTGTAAAATGGGCCAGAGTACCTGCACTCTCAAATGCCAACTTCTCTCCATTGACTCAAGGAATTATGGGGTACAAGCTGAGCCATAAACACCTACCCTGCAGATATCCAAGTGATGAGTCTGTCTGTTGCTTAAACATAGTCATTGATATTCCAGAGCATCTTAAGTGAAACTAAGAACCCTCTCCAGCCTCTGCTGTTACATCTGACAGAAACTGCTCTGCACATCTGCCCAGGATTTGTCAACTACATCTGCAGTGGAATGAGAAGATGGATGAGCTCCACATTTAGAGCTCTGCTCTTCCCAGGTCCCTGCATGCTTGTGCAGAAGCAGGTCCAGTTTCCCAGCAGCACAGCCCAGGTGTAGCAGGAGAGGAGCTCCATCTCACCAAGATGCCATCGTGTAGCAGGGATCTCTTGGTCCGTAGTTTGTATAAATTGAGCTGCGCTAGAACATTATCATGCACCTTTGGCTTTAAAATTATTTAATCCAAATGGTTTAATGTCATCACAAGTGCAATATGAGGATTTATTCTTCTAGGTCTGTGTTTGCATGTGTGCTGTCTGTACAGTATTGTACTACACAGTGACTCACGTGAGATTAACAAGCAAAGCCCATTTATTAAATTGTTTTATGTACTCTAAATCTCATGTAATCCACTAATGTATAATGCTGTCACTTAGTAAGCTTGGCATTCCTTCCTGATGGAGCATTGCATTTAGCAAGTTCCCATAGTACTCAGTCCTTTTGAAAAGGCTGCAGTTGAGAATACAATTTTAAAAATAAATCTAAACCATTAGAGCCTGAATGCTTACAATACACTGAGAACTGGGATCCAGCTGCAGCATGCATTCACCTGTAGATTGCATGGATTTTCTGTCCTCTTAAGGACACTGTGGCAAACAGATCTTGCATTGTATAACACAAAGTTTGCTGTGTCCTTTTGCCCTTGGAGTGGATTATTAAGATTATGTCAAAATACTGCTTTTGCAAAAACTGGCTTGGTGCATCTGTGGAGATACTGGTGAGGTCCTGGGAATTCCTGGAGCACCCGTGTTGTGATGTTTATGCTGTGCTCTGGGTAAAAGTGTGTGCCTTTATGGTGATTTCTTGTCACAAAATTTTCCCTGTGGGTTCTGTATGCCCAGCAATTTCCTCTTCATTGCTACGGAAGTGAAGAGTGGGAACAGAAGCAGTGGAATTGCTTTGGAATGGCCTTGATCAGGGGGAGAATTATGATGTGTGTAACTGGATCTGAGTCCAAACCTCAGCTGTAAATAGGTGGTTCCCAAGTTGCACACTTGCACGGCACAATAGAATTGTTGCAAACTCGATGCACCTCCAGCAACCAATTTAGGAGATTTTTGTGTCAAGGCCTCTTTCATGGTTTGACTCAGTGCTTCTGTGAAGTACTCCCACCATCTCATCCCTAATTACTATGGAATAATGACTTAAGGGGTTATCCTGAGATGCACACAAATGTCCAATCAAGGCGAGTATGAGAAAACGAACAATTCAAGACAGTGGGATTAGCTGCAGTGGTGAACATTGCATGCCCAGGTCAAGCACTGGATGGTAAACAGTGGTCAGCGCTGTGGAAAATCCCTCTCGAGTTACAGGGAATATTGGCCAGAAGATTTTGTCAACTCAGGCATGTGTAGACAGACTTGGCATGAATTCCAGTCACATATTGCATAGCCTCATTCTGTAGTCATTATTCAGCACTTACTCAAGCAAAACTTTTGCCAAACTTAATGGGTTTACTACTCCTGCTGAAATGAGTAAGAGTTTTGTCTGAGGCTCACGTGCTTTCAGATCTGAGTCTCAACACATAACCCCACCATGTTCTGTGTCACCAGGGATTTTCAGTAATTTTTAAGAGCTAACAGCACTGAAATATACTGCAGGTGACAAGAAAAAAAAAAAAAAAAAGATTAACTGCATGGTTAGAAAGCAAGAGGAAGAAAAGCAGAGTGAGGTGGTTAAGAGAAGCACTCTGTGTTTTTTACTTCGTCTCATTTTATAACTTGTCCCCCACGGAGAGCCCCATGAGCTCCTCCATCAGCTGTTCCCCAGAGCATGCTGCATGCCTCCACCTCTGCTTATGTTTGTTTTCACTGATGACGTTAAACTGGAAAACATGCTGAAAATGAAACATTTTTATTTGTTTATCATTTGGGACTGACGTTATTAAAAACACAGAGAAAAACTGAAATTATAGCTTGGCATGTTTTCTGTAAATACTGAATAGTTCTTCTGCAGCCTGTGATATAACCAAACTAACCTAGAAATAAGCTTGTATTGCTTTTTTCTAGTGCCTAATTATAAGGATATAAAAAATATGCTCATAATAATGCCTTCTCATCGGGCTGTGAGGGGGCTGAAAGTACCACTTATGAAGATCTAGTTTGTAAAGCAAGTGATTGTAATGCAGGAGTATGACTATTCATGAGCTCTGAGTTTATTGACTCTGTTAAAAACTGGATCTGTGGTCTACATGAAAGATGTATAAAATGCTGTGGATAGAGCAGTAATTCAGAAATTAATTGTAGTTCATATCAGTATGACTGAGTCTTTCTTGGTCTCACTATTTAGAGTTTTTCTCAGGGAAGAGAAGTTCATGTTATATTCTCTGTTGATTTTATATTATTCTCTGTGCATTTTATTTCATTTGCATTAACCGTGGACATCTACACTGTAATGTGTTAAAAATGTCGTTAAGTATGGTCCATTTTGGTTGGATTTAGACATTTTTGTAGGAATCAAAATCTATAAAAGATTCCAGGAAGTTTAAAATTAAAATTAAAATTTGCTCCTCTTTTCTTCCAGTATCTTGGGTTTTACAGATATGCCTTGTTTTGGTTTTTTGGGGGTTTTTTGTGATTATTTTGTAAAGAGAGCATTTCTCACTATTTTCCTACTCAAATTTTAACAGAATTGCAGTATTGGTAGAGAAAGGAGGCTGTTGGTAATATCTAAGGGTAGCAAATAAATCCTGTGCAGCAGCAATTAAAGCAAAAATCACGTCCTCCAGAGGCGTGCTCCTTGTTATGTTCCCTGTTCAGCAGCGTACTTAAGCACCTGTTTAACATTAATGGTAAGCATATGCTTAAATGTTTCTGCTGACTTGGGAGTTATGAGAAGCCTGCCTTGCACACACAATAGTTGAACAGCCCATTTTCCATCTGTGTGCGAGCCCAGAGCATGGTGCTAGCTGAGCATTTTCCAGGTTAATTAGATTGGCATAACAAGATCCCTGGTGGACTCTGTGCAGTCATCAGCTCTTCTGTGCTCTCTGGCTATCGGGAGCTCTGCTTCGAGCTGTGCATCTTGTGCTGGTAACTGAAACAGAATATTGCACTGTATTTCACCAGTGTGTTCAAATGGAAACAGAATTGAATGGATTGCAAGTACACCATAAATACAAATTTGGCTCTATATTGCTAGCATGAATATGGTGCATCCTTCAAATGCACAGTGTCTACCAAGGACTATTTATTCTACAGAGCTACCAATAATGGTTATGCTTTCATGAATTATGCATGTATTTGTCCTTAAAACTCACCTGGCTGTGATGTGGAGTGTTTAAGATTTGAAGCTGGCTGTAAGTATAAATTGCAGATATTTTTCATAAAATATAAAGTCCTTACAGGTTTCTTTGCGATATTAGAGTCTGCCGTGCCTGTGTCTACAATAAAAAAACAGAAATTGGAATCAAAAGAATTCTAATTCAGTACAGGAGAAAAAAGAGAGCTTGATGCTCAAGAGTTGCAAGAAAAGGCAAAATTATCTGAAGTCAAAGGTGATCTATTCATCTGTTCAATAAAGCAAGCAAGATGAGATGGAGGCATAGAAATCCGTCTATGGAAATTTTAAGGGGGTTATTGTAGAAATAAGGGAGTTATTATTTACCAAATGAAGAAAAGAAAATGACCCTGCAGAATGCTTGCAAGAAACTTGCCAAAGTGTAAAATTGTAGCAATGAGCATCACATTATCTATTCTGGTCTTCTGATGGATTAAAATGAGGAGAAAAACCACACACTTCTAGGGAGATACTAAATAGATGAGGAGGAGTATAATAATTTTTCTTGAATTCAGCAGCACAAAATTTAGCTTTCCAGTATTTTCAGGGAGAGGCTGCCTTGGTTTCCTCTAAAGTTTCTGCTATTTTCGCCATTTATACAGTTCTATCATGTTGGAATTTCTGGTTTCTAGCGAGTTCCCTAGTATTTAATTTTCACATTCGGGTGTGTTGTTTGGTTGGTTTTAGCCTAACCCGGTAAGTTTTTAAAGAGTTATATGCTAGTGAAGCATTGCATATTAACAGTGCCATCACTGAAAACATTGAGACAAAGTGGGCTTATCTGCAGAATGGTGACAAATGGCCGTAGTGCTCTCCTGAGCTCTCTGCTTCCTGCCGGAGTGAAGAAGACACGTTATGAATAAATGTGACTGCAGAAAGGCAGAACAATGGAAAGACTGGAAGGCTTTGGGCATTTTGCGTTTCTGTAAGGGGAAGCTTTCAATCTTCAGTCACAGTTTGAATCCATCCTAAACTGATAGTTATTGATGGCTGCTAACACTCATTGCCTGCTCGCTCATTTTTGGGTGCTGTAGGAGGAGCAGAGCCCAGCTGCATAAGGAATTGCCGTGAGCCAGCTGGTGACCACTCAGGCACTCTCTGGAGGTGACTGATGCATCCATGTTGCACATCACTTGGCAGGAACCTCCCTTGTCCCCAAATGACTTCATTGTTACTGGAATTGAAATAATTTCCGTGGGTTCTTTTTCAGCTTGAAGAACAGGATTCAGTCCTGAAAGATGACTTTGTTCTGTGATGTGTGAATGTGTGTTTGTTGCATGCAGGGGTTGAGGCTACAAGGCTGCCTGAGACAAGGCTGGAGCAGAGTAGGAAGGAGAAGGTATGTGTCCTGAGTGTGCACCATCTCTGTGAGGCAGGCTCTGGAATGGGCTGTCTTTGTGAACTGTGCCTTTTTCAGAGAGCTAGCAGCATTGCTTGGAAAGCAGCTTGGAGGTGGAATTGCCACGTGTGAAACACAGATGCTCAAATCCTGATTCCTGGAGTGAAATAAAGAGCGAGTTAAATTTGTAGTCAGGACACATGCAGTCTCCACTTGTGGGTAGAGTCCGTATGTCAAGGAACGTTGCAGTTGGTGAATTCATGCACAGGCACATCAAGAACTTGCAGCTCATAGGATGTGTTGGATTGGAGGATACCAAGTCAAGTTCCCAGCTGTCTAAAGTAGCCATAGCACAGTGTTTGTTGTGTTTTGTTGTTGGTGTACACTGCAGAAATTCTGCTTGAGGCTAGGAGAGTCCATTGGATCACACAAGCTAAACCCAGTAAGCACATTTGCTGTTTGAAAAGTGAATTCATTTATTTCTCTTGTGACTTGTAAATGTGTCATCCACTCTGTTGTGCACATCCACTCTGCTGGATTCTGTATTTTGTGCTTTCTCCTTTTGCAGATTCTTGCAGTAAGCTGGTTTTCCTCTCATGTAACTAAACATGTAGAGACTTGTAGCAGAAATACTAACGTGGGTATGAATGAAATACAGATGCAAACATGTCTCTGTAAACACTGGAAAAACCAGCAAAATAAGTGTGAGAAGAATGTTGCACTGATACCAAAGAACATTATTCCCAGCAATAAAACTGAGGAATGTGCTCTACTGTCAAGTCCAGAAGGCTTGAGCTCTGACAAAAGTCACAGTACAGGCATCTCTCCAGCACAGGCCTTACTTTCTAAGGACACTAAAAGGCTACAAGGTACTAGCACATTGCGTGTGTGATCACAGTTCTTTCTCCTGTTATGCCAACAGGGAGCTACACCAGCCAAACAAATGTTTATTTTTTCAGACATACTCCATATAAATTAAATCAGCTACTGAGCTGCAACCTTACTAATTGGCATCAGGAATGCCTAAGTAGGCAAGATTTGGAAGCAAAGGACTACCTGTTCTCAACTTTTGACTCATAAAAATTCCAAAAGATCTGCCAAAAAACTAACTTGTCAAGAAAAAAAACAAGCGTTGAGATGAGAACTTAATAATTGATACCCCTTGTCCGCTGTGACACTTGCAAATCATCTCAGCCAGGCTACCTGAACACACATCTTGGTGCACTTGACAGTGTGATGGATGAACTCTGAGAGAGAGAGAATGGGTGAGTGGATAAAACCAGCATATTCAAATTTTGCTAATAAATACCATTTTCTTCCATAAGGTATTGCACTGGAGCTTGTTACACTCGTTTCACACATGCTTAGGAATAGATGTTGGTCATTTGCTGCATGCTAACAACGAGTGTCTGTATGCTGTGGTAGGTCACACACAATGTGGGTATGGGGGAACGTCACATCTCCTGACCTCCCCAACCATGTGATGTCACTCATGCCACTGAAAGATGTGACTGGAAAAGGTGAGAGCAGGGTGGCTGGGGGCTGTCAAAATCCAGTGATGGAATGCGTTCAAATAATGAAGCCAAGTGCGTTTCCTAATGTCGTGAGTCTATCATGCCTACACCATTACCTCTATCAATCAAATCTGTAATTTCATCAAGAAATGAAAATGGATTTGTTTGACAGGACCTATTTCCAGAAATCTATATGGACTAACATTAATTGTGTTGCTATCCTTTAATTCTTCATTAATTGAATCCCATTTCAGCCTTACTACTTTTCCATTCTTAGACAGAGTCCTTCTAAAGGGAGGCTAACCAAGCCATATCATTTCTCTGGGTAAATAGGGCATTAATTTTGGAAAGGCTGGTTGTAAATGCTGTAAATCATGAGAGTAAAACCAGCAAGGGTGAAGAAGAGATGCAGGGAGACACTTTATGATACGAGGTGAGACACAGCACCATCAGCAAGAAAGTCCACTTGAGATTCTGCGGCGTCAGTAAAATGGAGTGCGTGCATCCGTGAGGGGACAAGAGAGCGTGAGGCAGAGGGAATTGTCATTAGTGAAAGTCCTGAGCAATGGTTTGTTACACACTTTGTTTGCAAGCAGTAGGAATGTATGCCAAAGGTGTGAGGAGAGGCAAAAATGGTATAGGTGGTTCTGTAGAGAAACAACTTCATGAGGAGAAGAAAGCCCTTAACAATTAGCTACAGCAAGGACAGGCTGGGATGCGAAGCAAAAGAATACTGATGGAGTTCTGTGTGTGCTGTGCTGGAGGGGTAGTATATGTAATACAATCTGACTGAAAAGCCCGTGCCACATTGCTATGATATGGAGCAACTTAAGAAGTTGTTAATGCAAATGTGTCCTGCCATGGGGAGAAAAGTAAGTCTAGAGATTTGACTATAAACGAGAGTAAGGACTAACCTATGGTAATGAAATGCAAAGCATCTGATCAAAATTCAGCATGTTAATCTGAACAGTAAATCTTTTATATGAATGTGTCACTTGAGCCCCATAGTCTACAAAGTTTTCTTCTCACAGTGTATGTTGCCCTTGATGTCCATTGTGATTGCAGAGTGTGGTAACATTTCACTGTTCCCACTTGGTTTGTCTGCCACAGCTGCATGGAGGAAAATGGCTTTAAAAGTTTCCTGACAACTGGAGGCTCCAGGATGTGCAAGACAATTTGTTGAACTGTAGGCCCTTTGCATGGGATTGAGAGGGCGAGATATTTAACCAGTGGGCGTTGCATTCGATCTAGTCTTAAAAAGTGAAATTTAAAGGAAACCCCTTTTTTAAATGCCAACAGGTGCAACGCTCTGTGCTGAGCAGGGGCCACTGTGGGATACCACAGCTGATCTCCTTCATGCGGACTCTGAGACATTTCATGGTTTCTGAGGAGAAGCAGTGTCCTGCAACAAATACACTTGGATTGGCACACAAAAAATTTGAATTTAGAGGGAATACGATACTGATTTCTTGTGTGACCTTGGACAAATCTCATGCTGCTGCCATACACAGGATAGCTGTGTCCCTGCAGGGCAGCTCTACCACCTCCTTCTGTGGGAACCACATCCTTCCTGGAGCTTCTCACTGGGCTTGAACTTCATTCCCCATTTGTAAAATAGGGGTAATAATTTCTTTTGAAGTTTTGACTGTGGAATTCAAACTTCCATAATATCCATCCGTATTTGTTTAGTACGTAAACTATGTCTTACTGTGCTAAGTTTAAGTGCTTGTCTATAGTTAAAATTACATTAAATTATACAAATGTCATTGCTCTATTGGATATACAGTGTTCAATAATGGATGATAGGAGTCTGTAACTCTGTACAATACCTGTTAGGTGACACTTGTAGAACAGGTTTATGCCAAATTACAAAGAAGACTGAGGATAATGTCTTCTATTCATGTCCGTGTTTGTGGCTGAGTCAGAGTTTTATTAGGAATCTAAGCAGAATTTGTCACAGATAGTGCAGAGAAGCTTTTTTTTACTGAATCAGGCAATATCCTAAACTGATAATATTTCAGTTGAGGAGAAAATTCTGGCAGATAGTAGAGTCTAGTATAAAATTTTCAGATCAAACATATGTTTCTCTGGTTTTGCCATTAACCTCATATAGGAACATTGTGATTTTGATAATGCAGTGTTTAGAAAAAGATGAATTAGAGTACTCTGTCAAAATCTGCTATTGGAAAAAAAAACCTTTGAAATGTAATCCTTGATTGTTGTTTGTTTTTATGTTATATAAATAATATGTGGAAAATTAATTATTTCAGTTTTAATGAGAGTTTGATGGATGGGAACTGAAATTATGTTTACTGGGAAATTTCAACAGTCCTTGTTTTCGTCTTGCTTTGGAAGGAAAACAAATATTGAAATAATTTTTCTGCTAAATGGAGATTCAATTTTCTTTTTCTCACCTCGGTTTTGCTTTTTAGCACATAATTTTCCCATCCATCTACAGCCTGTCAATACCATTAAAAATGTGTTGTAAATTGAACGGACTGAAAAAAGCATATTTAGACACAAGCTATTAGTCTATTCTTAGTTCATCCTTTGCTTATGCAAGACGACAATCCGGATTCACAACCTTTTTAGTATTCAACATGGTGTTTCTAGCCTGATTTGACTCCTTTCAGGTTGTTGGTAGGGATAAAGTGAGCAGGATTTAGACTAGAACTGTCTACAGGATGGAAAGTTATTGAGGGGTGTCTTGTTTTTCATCATAAAGAGAGCTGCTGTTTGAGATCTGTAATGGGTGTGCGTAGCTTTCTTTGTCTTGAGGCCTCAGGGAGTCATTACAGCTTTTACAATAAGAATGTGATAGCTCCTTTGCAACCATGAATATTCCTTTTAAAAATGTATTTTCAAAGTCAGTCATTACCAAAAGTGCACTGATAAGTACTGCAGGCATCCCTAAAGTCCTTGGCATGCACCACGGGTTGGTTTCAAGCAGATCATTCTAAGATCTCCAAATGGACAAAACTTCCTAACATGCCTGGATGGATCCAAATCCCATCTGGAGTAATCATTCTGGTACCAGTAGCACACATTTAGATCTTGGTTCTCCATGCATATCATATGCAGTTGTGTCTTTCAGGATGAGCACAGGTAGGGAAATGAGGCCCAAGGTGAAACCAAAGCACATAGAGGCACTCTTCATCCTGTTTTCAAGTAGCCAGTCTCTGGCACTGGGTCATGCAGCTGCTTTGAGCACCATGTTCCTATGACTAATCTGATATCATCGCACACCTTCTTGGATAGATCTACCAGAGCCTCTGTCACACCCTGACTACATTTAAACTTGACCTTGATCACAGTCCCCACCCAGTTCACTTGCTCTATATACAGTTTGTTCTGTCCTTGTTTGCCTCATTAAATCTGCTGAGATGTATGTGCTGGCTTTAGACAAACAGCTCCTGGAGAATTTCTGTCTCTTAGGGTAATCCTTATTCTGTGCCAGATTTTCCTGGGTGGTGGGGTGTGGTGCGTGTTTGTGGTAAGAGATCTCAGTGTCCCAGGGTAGCCGGTGGGGATCTACCAGAATGGTGCCAACTGACCCAAGAAAGAACTGTGCACAAAAGCTGGCCTGGAGATTTGCTGGTTTTTTCATAAAGGAGACCCCTCAAAGTTTACGCTATATGTCATGTGAGCTCCTTTAGAAGGAAGTAAAAGAAAAAAGAAGAAAAATACTGAAGTATAGCACTCATTCAGTTCTTTGGAGCTAGTTTGCAAAGGATTAGTCGTTTAAATACTGTTTCAGTTCTTACAGTGTTGTTACTCCTTATATGGACTGTGTGCTTCTGAATCATTGTCTAACATAACTCCGTGAAAGCATCAGTAACAAAGTTTTTAGCTGTAGTCCTAACCTGGTTGTTTTTCTCCCCAGCATGGAAGATCTAGCTTCCACACTCTCCTTTCTTCAGGCCTTTTCTGTGATCACAGATGTACTGTGGGATGAAAGTCATGCCCTCCTCTCTGTACCATTTTGGTTTGTCTCTCTGTACCATTACAGTGCTATGGTATATGTAGGTCATGGGTTTACTTTGCTGGGAGAGGCAGACAGTCTTTTGAACTTCACCAGGAGAGAATTTGGATGTTGTACTGTGGTGTTCCTATTTCTTGCTAGTATTTTTCATTTAGCAATGTGGCCAGGAGCACTTCAGAACATATTTTTGCAAACTGCAATTGATAAATATTGAATCCAAAGCACTAGATTTAGCCGTTGGCAAAGTAGGTGCATATTTCATGATTTTCTTACCATGAAATTCGGATGCCAACTGCGATTGAGAATGAAGTGATGGGGCTTTTTTAAAAATCAGGACTGATACTTCATCGCAAAGCTGCAGTACATAAGGACCTTGTATTTCTAGCCATGCAGTCTGCAGTCTTCTCTCTTGTAATGACAAGAATTCCTGGCTATTAGTGGACTGACCCAAATAGACTAAAGGATGGTTTGTTGCAGAGAAGGTTTTTCTTTCCTTTAGATTTCGTTTGCCCTAGCACTGCGCAGCAGAGACTCATGGGGCTGTTGAGTATGGTAGTGTGATCTATAAATGACCCTAATTATCACTTTCATAAATGACTCTGAATTTTCCAACCAAATTACCAATGAAGTGAAAGGCATTGAACAAGATTTTTAATTATAACAAATGGAATCTGTACTTTCTAATCAGATTATTGTATAGGTGGCTATTATTCATTGCTAAAAGTTAGAGCAGTTAAACTTCAGACAGTCACTGGGCAGATTATATAAAAGAATCACTTCATTTGAAGGTTTGGGTGTTGGTTTGGATTTTTTAATTACTGTCTCTAGTGGAAACTCACAGTATATTGATTTCTCAAACCTGCCTAAAGGTGAAGTATTAATACTTGTGCCAAAACAGCTACTACAGGCGTTACTGTTACAGACCTGCAAACTTGACCAAAATTAATGTTGTGTCTTGATTCTGTGAGACAGTAAAAGTAGTGGAAGGCAATATGGGGTTTTCTATTATTTTTTTCATCTTAACATGTCTTTCTGGATCTGAATTTTCTATCTACCTGTGACATGACAATACCATGTCCTTTCTCCTTTTCATATATATCGAAGCTGACTGCTTGCCTGTCAGACAAGTGTGGAGGGGTTATCTATTTTGCCTGTTTTGGAGACGAGGGTATTCTGGACCAACACTGAGGGTCGATGTGGTCTCTTGGTTCAGTCTGTGGCTGGCTGCTGATGCACTATGATCCTGCTTTGAAGAATAAGGTATATTGCTCCTTTGTAACATATTTGTGTCAGAGATTTGCAGCTACTTTGGTGTGAAAAAAATCTCTATTTCTGAAAATTCTCTCTAATGGGCCTCATTGTATCTGTGTTCAGCCATTTGTGAAGTGGGCAACTTAATGTTTGTCTGCCACATGGGAGTATTGTTCAGCTTGCTAAGGAGTAACTTAAAAAGCATTTAGATGTCTTTGGATGACAGGTTCTATAAAAAATACTGATTCTTTGCACTATTTCACTGCTCCTCTCATCCTTTTTAAGTCCAGCTCAGCACTTAAAACCAAGATGTCAGCCCTTTGCTCCTGTCCAAGAGCAGGTTTACTGACTCTTTCTGTGGGAAGTAGTATTTGTATTCACCATGCATGCTCAAAAAACGCCTTTAGAATTTAAGAATAAAGCCACCTAATCCTGAGTATATTTAACTGACAGCAGGACACACCAGGAAGGTGTGTCTACATCCAGGTCGAATATTACAAGAATTCCTCCTCACTTTACTTACGGAAGCAAGGAAGAAACCCAGGACTGTAGTTCACTTGTGGTTCCCTTCAGGCCTTGGACATTTGGAACCACAGAATCAACTCATTATTTAAGTGAGCTTTGAGTGATGAGCTTTGAAGGATGAGCGTCCTTTTTAAAGGGTAACAGTTGCTGCTTAGTCGAACATTTTCCAAAAACCTTGATGAGATTTGAATCCCAGGTTCTCCGGAAGTAGAATAATCCTCCAAGTGGCCTGGAAAAGCCCAGCCTGAACATTACGCTTTCAGAATGACCTGTGCTGTGCTACCTTACCCTATGGATCTGGATTCAAAGGCATTTCTTTGGATGGACTTTTGGAGAGGCTTAAAAGCCTGTGGGAGGGAGTGGGCGCTGTCCGCGGTGCTGGGCGCTGTCCGCGGTGCTGGGCGCTGTCCGCGGTGCTGGGCGCTGCCCAACTCCATCAGGGAGGAAGGCCGAGACTGTGCTCAGCACATCGCTGGGCCAGTGCCTGCCCCACTCCCCGGGTTTGTAGGCAACAAACCTCAGCCCTCTTCTTGGGAGCACACGGGTACTCATTTGATCATTTGTTTAATTTGATTGTAATGGAATCCTCTGTGCAAAAAACTGTACAGAGGCTTGCTCTAAAAGTACCACGAGAATGGCATCTTTCTAAAATATGGCACAATTAGCCATTCAGGAGCCAGGATGAAAGCACAGCACTGCTAGTCTCTGCCTTGGTCCTTACCAGTGTGTTGCAAAAGAGGGGGAACATTTATACAAGACCACCTGCCTCCTGTTATTTCTGTTTGGCCACTGTCAGAGACTATGTACTTGGGGATCTTCAGCAAAGGTCTGAGAAGTTGTGGATGTTCTATCCCTGGAAGTGTTCCAGAGAAGTTGGATGGATCTCTGAGCCATCTGGTCTAGTGAAAAGTGTCCCTGCACATAGCAGGAAGGTTGGAATGAGATGATCTTTAAGGTCTCTTCCACCCCAAGCCACTCTATGATTCTGTAAATCAACTAAAAAGTTGTCAGTTAGCTATTTAAGCCACAGAGAACTCTCAGTCAGAATTAAAGTAGCCTTCATTTCATTTTGTTTATTTTACTCATGAAGTGGATTAAGCTAAATTAAATTAAAGGCATTTAATTCCATAAGGGACTATCTTTGCAGATACTTAATGTGGCGTAACTTGTCCATCTACAAAGTAAATTTACACGTAGCATTCCAAGAATCTCAGGGTAAACAGGTCTTTAGCCTTTATCAAGAAAACTTTTGTTTGCTGTTTAATAATACACTTTGAAAATGTTTAAACTTACAATGAACAAGGGCACCAACTGTTCACTGGGGGAATTGACATGGAACAGCAAATGGACTATGAATTCCTAGTTTGATATGTAGTAGTTTTCCCTCTGTATGGACAAAGCAGGTTCTGTTGAGGTCCATAAGTATTTTCTGTGGAATTTAAGAACCTCAGTTCTGCTTAGAAACATGATAGTCATAGATTCATAAAGTGAAGTGGGAATCTGAGGCCTGATTTAGCAGGAAACACTGTGCACACACTTAGCTTTAAATACAGAGGTAAGTTTGATTGACTGGTTAAGAATTGCCCTGAATCAGAGCCAAAGTGCTGTGGCTTTTTGTGACATTTATATGGCTTCAGGATATGGATGTTCAATGAAAACTTCAATGACAATCCTCCTTAATAATTCAGAACTCCCTATTTTTCTTCAGAATTACTATCAGTCTGGATGATATAATCATTCTGCAAATTTGTGTGCTGTCTCTGTAAGGACTTGTTTGCAGGAAGTAGCTTGCAGATAGCAGCTTTATTACAGGCAGAAGAAGGTGGCTGTTAACTTTTTTTTTTTTAATTGAAGGTTGCTTGTCTTATATTAAAGCCATTTTAAAGCTATTTTTGAGTTTCCTGGGGAAAAAGGGGTGTGCTTTCCAGCAATCTGTATTTTGTGAGGCCTCACCTGGAGTACTGCGTTCATCTCGGGTCCTCAGCACAAGAGACATGGAGCTATTGGAGTGAGTTCAGAGGAAGCCACAGAGATGCTCAGAGGGCTGGAGCACTGCTCCTGAGAAGACAGGCTGAGAGAGTTAGAATTGTTCATATTGCAGAAGAGAAGGCTCTGGGCAGACCTTAGAGATCTTTCCAGTACCAGGGCTATATGACACCTGGTGAGGGACTTCTGACAAGGGCATGCAGTGATGAGAAAAGAGGTAATGGATTTAAAATGGATTTAAACTGGAAGAGCACAGGTTTAGATTGGATATTGGAAAGACATTCTTTACTGTGAGGGTGGTGAGGTACTGGAACTGGTTTCCCAGAGAATCTGTGGATGCCCCATGCCTGAAAGTGTTCAAGGCCAGGTTGGGTGGATCTCTGAGCAAGCTGTTTTAGTGGGAGGTTTCCCTGCCCATGGCAGGGGGGTTGGAACAACATGATTTTTAGGGTCCTTCCAACACCAATTGTTTTGTGAGTTATGCACAGTTTTTACAACAGGAAGTCTCTCTTAATCATTAGAAGGTGAAAAACATTAATAACAACACTATCCTGTAGTAATGCACAGCTGTTGATTTATTTTGTTGCAGTCACAGGTTACTATTTTCCGGGGAAATAAAGAAACAAAAGGAATCATTGGGTAACACCATGGGAAATCATGCAGTACTTCTTGACTGCTATGAAATTCACAGTTTTTTGCCACTGTGAAGAAATCCTCCACCACTAATCCTCTTAATAGTTTTAAAATTTAAAATACCATTTTTTCCATATAAAAGAATGTTTTGAAACATGAAAAATAACTTATTAACCATAAGAATTTACCTAAGCATTTGAAAATGCCTAGTATGAATGACTGTTTCTCTTGAGTGTCATTGAAATAGCACTGAAAAAATCTGGTTTGTTGCCCCAGAATTCCTGCAGCATAATGGAAAGCAGACGCAAAGACCACAGTTACCTGAGATACGAGGGTTCTGCCAGTTTGGCTTTAGGAAACATGAAGTATTCCTCAAAATGGAACAACTTGGTTTAATGCATATATATTGTTCACTGCTGTTATATGCATTCATTTTTCCAAGTGTGTGCACTGAGGTTACAGACATGTTTGAATATGCTGAAAAACATCAAATAACCTGAAGTTAAAAACCTACAATGAATTTATGCTAATATCTCAGTAAACTGAGTGGAAGGAAAAGACATTACAACAACATGTGTATCTTCCTAAGTGCTTGAGAAGAATGATATTCTCTCCATGTAAAAGGTTATCTCTTGATTGTAATTGCTAACTACACTGTGGGTTTCTACATAAATGTATAAAGAAAAATTTAGGAAGGACAAATGCATTAGATGCGTATTAAAAAAAAAAGCCTATTCCATAAGAAAAAAATATGCTTTCTGGAAAGTTAAATATGCAGTTGAAACAGTTTGGCCTTGAGCAGAAGTAATTTCCCTCATCTTAGGCCTGGGTGCAAGTCAAGGGTTTGAACCTGTAAATGTTTAAGTGCATGAGCAACTTGCATCGTGTTTTGTACTTGGAACTTCCTGGGGAGTGTGTCATGTGAAGGGAAGGGAAACTCATGTGGGCGAGTGTTTGCAGGCCAGGTCTTACACAACAGTGATGCAGCGAGTGCTGGGAGCTGCACTGGTCTAACCCTGCCCTTTCCTGGCTTCAGGGATTGTGGGTCTCCCACAGCTGCTTGTGTTTGCCCCAAAGCATGTATCAAATCTTTTTTGATTGTTTGTAACCCTGTAAAAAACGAGCTACAGGCTTCACTTTTATGTCTCAGGAATCCAGTCAAAAGAGGTCTGGTGAAACAGGACCTCAAGGTGGGGCTGAGACAAATTTGGGATTAATGTCAAGCTGTGCCTCAAAGTCTTGCTTAAGGCCCTTTATTGGGAAAGGTAAACCCTACCCTACAACCTGTTCCAAACTTTCATTGTTAAGCAAATTGATGTAACATTCACGTCCTTTCTATAAAGAAAATTCTACCATGGGAACTATTACAGCTTTTTCCTTTTACTACTCTATTCTATGTTTTAGTACAGGACTATTTTAAATTAATTATCCTCTAATTTGTAGTTGAGGCACTCAGTGGCTGTAAGTGATAACATCTCCACTGTGCAGTTAATGTTATGCTTCTTTGTGTATATAAATACTTCACAAATGCATTTTTCTGTGATGTAAATTGAAATCTGATAGTCTAAACAGGATAATTTCTGTATAGTGCTTAGCAATGCATTCCAGGTGCTTGAAAGCAATTTCAGAGCGAAAAAATTTCCTCAAATTCTTCATATCTTAAAATTTCTGCCAGTCTCTGCACTAGACCTCATATCCTGTTAATAGGAAACACTGAAATGTTTTTGAACGTGGGTTTAGCATGGCTGGAAAGATAGTGAAGCAAATTAGATTTTCTGGATTTTTGTTTGAGCTTTTCAATGCAGGAAATGCAGAGAAATTATAATGAAAAATATATTCCAATGTAAAACAAAAAAAGACGCACAATTCTTTTTATGTTCTAATATACAATCTTTTAAATTCTGATGGTGTGAAAGCAAGAATTACAGGAGTGATTTCTGTAGGAAGTTTTCATTTTTTCAGTGTTTGAGAAGACATGTTGAAGATTCTTAGTGAAGGATCTCTGCATTTTTGGAAAATAAGACCCAGTAAGGGGTGGGTTGCACTGGAGAAAATTTATGAGCTATCTTGAATGTCTTGGGTTTTGGAATTATAATCTTTCATTTAAAAAAATTGGCAAGAGGTGTAGCATTTACTGGGGTTCAAAAGAGCTGTGAGATAAATGAATAATACAGAGTAGGTGTCATGTTAGTGCTGTTAATACATTGTTTTTCTTATTAATCTGTTCACCAGTCAAAAAGAAAAAGACATGGTTACCAGGTGGGCTTTTGCTCTTTTAGATAAAGCCTTAAACTTTTAAAGTGCTCTCTGATACACTTTTATGCATGTCTTGATCGTTATCTCTCCATCATTTATATTATAATGCATTACTGGGTGATCTGGAGTAAATTTAATTTCCTTACCAGCTGCAGCCTTTTCTTTTGGCACAGAGTGATTGTGTTTGGCTGTGTTTAGAATGAGAATAGAAAGAGCTTTTCACAGGGCTTCTTAGACCTGTGGTGTTGTACAGACCCCTGAAGTGGGAACTCAGTGCAGTAGAGACCCTGCAAGATATGAAAAGTGATTTTCAGCTACAGCAGCACTGTTCTTATTCTCCACTCTACAAGAACTCTGAAGGAAATCACTTCTTTTTGTCAATACTCAGAATATAAACCATATTAATACTGCAGGTGAGATCACTGAAACTCCAAGAGTGAGAGAACAATCTGGGATGTTTTTTTATCAGTTCCTCATCCAGGGTGATGTAGTTAAAAGAGAGCAGAAAGCTTGATCAGCAGTTCAGCGACACAGATGCGATTACCAAAAGTGTCAAGCTTAGCAGAGCTCTTGTTGAAGTCAGCAGGCATTTTCTCAATGACATTATGGGTATGTTTTAAATAAGCAGTTTGCAAATGTATGTCCCGTGGGTACATTTCAGAGTCTCAATGGATCATCTTGCTCTTCTCATAATTTCTTTTGATTATACCAGGCTGGTGTTGGCTGTTCTGATGTGTGGGGTAGGTACACTCCAGTGTTGCTACTGAGTCTGTTCCCTTACCAGTAAGCATTTATCCAAGTCCCCAGTGTGACTCAATCTTCAGGAGTGGCTTTGCACTGAGAATGTTTGTCCCCCCGACCTTTATGCACTGTAAAAAAAAAAAAAACTTTAGAAAACAGAGTAAAAGATAAACACAGCATGATAGCAGCAACAACTCAGCAAGCTTCAGTCTTCCCTAAATGCAAATCAGTGTAATTAAATTCTGCAGTTAATGACAGACTATACAAGCCTGATTTAGCAGATCCTCTAATGAAACCCTGGGGACTTGAAAAACAGGAGACTGCTGTCCTCTGAGGTTATTAAGGCACAGCATCATCCTCACCTAAGGTTATGGAGCTGCTACTGTGAGTGAGAGGCCAAGGCCCTTGACATAGCCAAGCCAGGTTTCCCAGAGCAAGTAGGAGCTGAGACAAAGAGCAGAAGGGAAGCACAGCACCCTGTCATTTCTCCCATAGTTATTGCCTGCTTAGTCAAGTTCTTCAAGGAATAACAAGCAAAGCATTTGGGCCTCTTCCAGTATGTTATGTAACAAAAGATTCCTGCTTTTTGTCTGTAATCAGAAGACTAATAATAAATGTGATTTCATGTGCGTTTTTGAGCTTTGAACATGATTTGTGTCCTGTTCAGAGGATAAATACTTTTGATTTGTTTTATTTCACCATGACAGAATTCAGTGTGATTTGTCAGAGATCTGCAACCAGTGCATTTTTTGGAACTGTACTTCAAAGTGTGTAGCCAAAGAACTTAACTGTGGGTAAAGAACCAGTGCCATTTACTAAGTTAAGAGTCCAGAGCACACGTAAGCAAAGCCCTTGAACTTCCACTTTGAAGGCAGGGTTGACACTAATATCTGCAAGCTGTGAAATAGCTGTGACATGGCAAAGCATTGAAGAGATTAACATGCAAATAAGGGCACAAGTCTTGTGGTTTGTTTCCAAATTCCCACATTCAGAACTGTTAAAATAGACTTCTGAAAGTAGAGCAGAGTTTGCCCACAGGACAGGTTGTAAGATCACTGTGGAAGCTTATGCACTGGTGTTAGGTCTTACCACTCTGATGCACTGATTTGACTTCCATTCTAGGATGTAAATTCTAACTTTCAGCACAGCTCCAGTTACACAGGAAAGCAGTGCCAGAGTTCTGTGGAGTGTGAGGTTTGGGACAAAAAGGTGGCTGGTTTTGTTAGCTGTGTGTACTTCAAAAAAACCGAAACCAAACAACACCCCCTCCTCCTGATTAATTAACAATTAACTTAACAATTGGTTAATTTGCTTCTAAGAAAAAAAAACATCTGAACTCGTGGTGGACCACTGTGTCATGTGATTTCTTCACGAGTCTACACTGACTGCCTAAGAAGTTTATTTTATGCCAAGTTTCCATAATCTGCATCCGTGAGGAGGTAGAACAGGTATGTGCAGTGATATTCCATTGCTTGAGTAGTGCCAAGCATCCCCAAAGGGTCAAAGTCTTTGTTCGTACTGGCAGGTGTTTATGAGTTTGACAATGTTTTGTAGAACATCCAGCACAGTAAAGCACGGAACTAAGTGAGGTCCTCATGTGGCCTATCCCAAGAGTGGCTGCCATCACCTTCTTCCTGCAGTCACATCTTCTGAGAGAGAAAGAAGGTGCCAACTGAAGTACACGTTCACATATTCACAGTGTTTTAAAAATAATCAATTTTCAATGAGTAACAAGTAAAAGAAAAAAAGATTGATAAAGCAGATTTTTCAGTGTTACACAACATTATAAATTATCAGCAAGATTTTTATGTTCAGAACTATTTTTGATGGAAAGGATGTAAAATTTGTGTATATTTACATGTTCGCAGTTTCTCTTTTATTGAAGGCTTCTCCAGGAGACAGGAGTGGGAATAAGGAGAGCCACTCAACGATGTTTAAGGATGAAGATTGTGAAAGGGTTCCTTGGGAATGGGGAATTATTCTGTCCTTGTCTAACTTATCCCAAGAACCACATCCTACTTTTCTTTAAAAAAAAGCAAGCCCGAGTCTAATTGTTTTCTGGGAAAATGGGACTGAATGATACAAAGTAATATCTCATCTTCCCCAAGACCAATTCCCCGTGAATCTTTATTCTTTGATGGCTACCCACAAGAATTCCTCAGTCTCTTTCCTCCAACCTGTCCCCAGTATTATGGATAAAGGTCTTGAGTCCATCTAGTTCCCCACTTGCCCCTTTTGTGTTTTGACTGTGGGATGTATTCCATTCTTTTACCTTACTCATTTCCACTGCTTGCTCTGAAGGGTTTGGAATGTTCTCCAGCACAACAGTGAAAGGTATTCTGCACCACAAAGCACAAGATGCCAGAGCTACAGAATCTTAGGAGCTGCCCAATGTGTTGGAATCTGGTGGGAGAGCTCTTGTTTTGAGCACAGTAAAATTATCTGAGCTGGTGAGCCTGACTGAACATCTAAAGCAAAGATACTGTGAGATTTGGGACATGATATAATCATTTCCCTTAATTATGAATGACTGAGTCTGACTTTAATGTCTGTGAGGCCTAAGTTACAGAGCAGGACTCCCATGGTGCTCAGAGCAGAATGAAACTAGAGTACTGGCCCAAAAAATCCCCATAACTTAAACCTTACAATCCAACTGGTAGCAAAAATTAGTCTCCAAAATGACTACAGTGTCAGACAAAGAATTCAAAAGGCCATGGAAATCATCAATATGAAGGCAGATAAGAACTGTGCAAATTTGGGTCTAACAAGAAATCTAACAGCCTGAAAGTAGTCATCTGGATGTAAATTATATTTTTAAAGTTTGTTTCATTAATACAGTGGTTGATTAAGTACTCCTCATGTCTGCTCCTAATTTGTCGAAAATACTTTTCTTCTTTTCTTTTAAGAAAATTTTTCCAAACTAAAACTTATAAAAAAATCTTGCAAGTTCAAAAAATAATCATGACATTCTGCCTATTACCAAAATGAGTAATAATTATTTATATTTGGTGTGTTAGTATCAAGATCTGCTTTCATAAACGGAAAATATTGATAATTACTTTCTTTTCTCCTGAAAAGTTTAAATATTGATTTCTAGGGGTGTGTGTACATGGATTCTTTTGGTCCATTAAAAACCATCTCCAAATGAAGCCATTTCAGTATTTTAAAACCAGCTTTTCATTTCTCAGCCAGCTGACTGATGAGATTAACTTAAGTTTGATGTACATACAATGCTAAAGAAATAACACAGCATTAATGTCTAATTTTCAGCATTTTCAAGTGACAGTTGAATTTTTTTAGAGTGCAATCTGTTTTACAAGGTTGAGCCTCCTGCTGGGGAGTAAAGTGCTGTATCATTGAAGGTAGATGTCAAAGCAAAGTGCTTTTAGGTTTTTTTCTTTCCCCTTCCTTCCTGATAAGGCACAAAGCAGCCTTGAGGGCCTATCCTCCACTGGGAAATCTAAAAGTGTCCCACTTGTTCATCTACAAGTGATGAACTATCAGCTGACACCAGTATTTTATTCCTCCATCCTGAGTTACCCTGCTGAGAGCAGGTCTAATCGGCACAGCTGTAATGGCCCAGAGGTGATGGAATTTCCCAGGTGCAGTCAAAACTAAAGGTTAAGTGGTGTTCTCTCATTGTGTTTTTTGGAACTATCAGAGATTTAGTTTTTCTTTCTTTGGGCTCAAGGGCTTTGTTTATAGTTTAGGTATTAAGTTTATTCAGTGCTGCAATCTAGGTCCTCTAAAGAAAGGTGCTTGCAGCCTTATCCAGAAAAAAAGAGGAGTGGGTGAGGATTTGATTGTTCCAGCATAATAAATTTCAGCAAACCAGCACTAGCTTTGAAGATGTCTCTTCTAAATGGGAAGTGCCACAACTCTTGTTTCATAACTTCCTGAAATTATGAATTGAGGTGGGGTAACTTGTGAAGGAGGCTGGAATAAAGGAGACACCTAGGACAAAGTAACCAATTCCAAAGCTCAGGACAGATTTCTCGGGCCCGGTCCTGGATTGCCACAGCTACACAGGCAATGCTGAGAACTGGCAGTGAAGGAGAAAACACAGAGCTTGTTTGCAGAGAGGAGTTACTGCAGAGTTTCCACAGGGGTAGATATAAACCTTACTTAGTATTACGAAACTGTAATTCTATGTTTTTTTAGGAATTAGTGCCAAGGTCCTCTTGACCTGGGAGAGGCTAGGATGGATTTGAGTGAAAAATGACAAGTAAATTCATAAGAATGATGTCAAGAGGGCGTGTTGGAAGCAGGGCAGTCTGCTGTTTCAAGCTGAAATTACTTCACTAAACTGAGGGGAACTTCTTAAAAAAAAAAAAAAGACTAAACAAGGAGAATAAATGTAAAATACAGGATTTTTTTTACTACTGTCCTCTTTTGCTCTATATGGTTTTTTTTCCTTTTGGGGGGCTGATTAAATAATGCTCTGCACTGAAGTTCTAGAGCCACTTTGATCAACTGGCTTTTCAGATATTGCTTGGGAGAGCTTAGAGATGTCAGATGCAGTTACTCTTGTTGAGTTAAGAGTGCTGGAAGATGGAGGAGCACAGAGAGGCAGTGACTGATCCCAATGAGGTTGGAGCAGGTGGTTTTGCTCAGTGTAGTGCAGAAATACCAGCCTGTCATCTCAAATACAAATTAAAGGAATATTCCCGGGGCTCTCTGGCAGAGGTCTCCTGGGGGTGTGACACTGTCTTTGTCTAATAAAAGCCTGTCCCCAGCAGGATGACTGACAACTTATTTCTCTGTTCTTTATGAACTAGACTTCTCAAACCTGGTACCCTTTTTTACTACAAGCTGCAGAGTTTAGGGCAGAAACATAAACCTGGATTTTCTTTTTACATCAGAAGTGACTAAAGGGTCATCAGACTTCCATTTGTGATTTCAGCAATTCAGATATGGTTTTGAACTTCATTCCATTTTAACAGGAGTTACAGTCTTACAGTGTGATGG
Source organism: Machaerirhynchus nigripectus (assembly GCA_013397975.1). Taxonomy (NCBI): domain Eukaryota; kingdom Metazoa; phylum Chordata; class Aves; order Passeriformes; family Dicruridae; genus Machaerirhynchus; species Machaerirhynchus nigripectus. The sequence continues at coordinate 468,328 of VZRQ01008389.1, read as the reverse complement.
TCATATGTGAGAAACAACTTAAATGCACTGTGGGCAAAGGGTCACCAGACTAACAATTTAAGAATATAATTTAAATAATTCCTGTGAGGACTTCAGTTTAGATTTCAACAAATTAATTTCTTTTAATAAGATATAATTAATTTTAGCCCATTTAATAAAACAGAAAAGGTAATTTCTTAAAAGCATTTAACTTCTCTGATATTTCTTGTCTGCAGAGATAAAACTTGCTTTTCAAAGGAGAATAAATAACTTCATGCCAGTTATTCAGCAGTGAAACTAAGCCACCAAAGAGGTGATACAAGCGATGTATATACAAACCAGTAATCTACAGTGTGAATCTCCCTATTTCTGCCACTTGTTCTGGACCTCCTTGATAGTGAGCAGAGAGAAGTTGGCATTTTTAGGGTACAATTCCTCTGACCTATTTTAGATATCTCTGTTAGGAAGAGAGGAATCCAGCCTCATGTGAGGGCTGTTGGCTATCAAAGAAGATGAGGATGGCCAGCTCAGAAGTCAGATAATTAGAAGCATCTACATTTGACCAAATAATTCCCATCCTTAATAAACATTTTATTTTCTGGAGTGATTTGTTGCAGTGTCCTAGTTTTCCTTTGTGGAAAGTGACCACATAGCCAAGGCCTTTAAGACTGAAATCTTATACGGAGGAAGACTGAAAATAATAGGTGGTAAAAAGCAGAAGCTGCCAAATGAATGAGCAGTGTGGCTACCTTGGCACCAGCCAAGGTGAATGCTGACACACACATCAATGGTTAATCGATCACTGTAGCAATGCAGGATAATAATCAATGCTGCAAGAATTTTCATTTTCCCTTATGAAAAGCAATATAGCCATAAAAAATTAATTGTACTTCCATTGCTACGTAGGTCTTAATTTCTTAGTAAATATTATTTCAGAATAAAAATGATTTGATTTAAGATTAGAGTGCGTGCAGTAGAAAAATATCAATTTATCCATAGCCATGTATTTTTTTTCTGCTTTGTAGCCACAGCAGTTAATTTTCCCGTGCAGCTAAGTACTGAAATGGGTTGGCTTTGAAGCCCAAATGCAGCTGTAAGTGAGATGTGATACATTGTGAAAATTGATCTGAATGTCACAGCTTGTAATATAGAGGACACCGGTTCCTGTTAGTACCTGTAATGTCCTACTCCTCAGCCTCCGGCATGATGGAGTAATCACTTTGAAAATTATCCAGAGTAGAGGGCCATCTCAGACAATTTGCTGAGAATCAGTTCCCGTGTAGGTGTTCCTGCTAAGCAAGTACCTCATTTAGGCTTCATGCTGATTAAGGAGGTCTTTCTATTTACAAAGATATTAAAATGAGCTTGTTCGGTTTTTTTCCTTGTAGATTCAACAGATATTTTGTCTCTGGGGAAGAACTTCATTATTATCTGTTTCATTTGTTAGCAAGTAATAAAGTTGCATTTATTGCCAAGTAACGGGGGAGAGCTCCCTGGTATCTGAGACACTGCAGACACAGAGAATAGGCAGCTCTTGCCCTGAAAGTGGGTGGTCTGTGTGAGGTAGCTTTGCGGGGAAAAGGTCAGGAGTCTGTATTTCAGGCTTCATACCAGCACGAAGACAGTCTTTGTGCACAGAGCAGGGCTGTGCACTTTCATAAGAGCTTCTGGGACAATTTACAGTGGTTCTGCTTGTTCAGCTGGGACTCAGCTAAAAGCAAAGCAATGAAGCAGGCGTGAAGGGAAGCCTGGGGGCAGAAGATGAGAGGCAGAGGTGGAGACAGCTCGAGTACACAGTGTATTAGTACACAGTGGTGGAAATCCAAGCAGCACTGCAAGTGTGTCTGTGAACTGTCAAAGGCTCCTCATGTATTTGCTTCCACAATTGTTTCTCTTTTCTGAGGTGTTTGAAAGACTCTCTGCAGCTTTTCCCCAATGCTCTTTGCTGGAGGGGAGACACTGGGAGGACTGCACAGCAGACAAACAATCCTCTGCTCAGTTTATAGATCAGAGGAGAGAGAAGCTGTCCTCATTGGATGTCTCATTACTTCCCCCATCTCTCTCTGATCCACCTCCCCGTCTGGTAATATGAAGAAAATCTCAAGTAGAATTGCTGCTGGTTTTCTGGTAATACAGGGGTTTTCTCCTTGTTCACTGTAGCAGTATTTCTATTATTTTAGTTTTCACTGTGTGTTGCTGGGGTTTCATGTGAAGACGTAAAGATGTTGCTAATGTTGACAATAGTAATTGCATCTGATTTCATGGGGAGCATCCTCTCCATAGGGATAGCAGACAAAAGAAGGAAGTTGGAAAATAGACCTGTAGGTGTTAAGTGAAATGAAGACAATCACTGAGGTGTCCCAATCAAAAATGAGAGCATTCTGTTTTAATTCAGACTGTTGTGGCACCTTCTGCAGTCCTGCTGGCAACACGTGCTGTAAAACGTGCAGCAGGATCAGAGCTGATCCTAGGATGAGATAGCAAAGCAAGAAATACTAAGCCTGAGTCCCAGTTCTGACAGCTATTCCCAGTGACCTGGAAGGTAATTCCTGACTTGCCACATTTGCTTCCTTCTAGGGCAGCGTGTGGTTCCCAAGAGCCACCCTCTGCCCCATACCCCTGGGTGGATCACTCTGGCAGCTCTAAATAAGAAGCTCTTTTACTGCCAGGGAGGATGTGTTAGGTGTGACATTTAGTCACCAGCCCAGAAAACGTTGGTTTGTCCACTCCAGTTTAAATCATCACTTCAGGAAAAAAACCAAGACATCGTCATTAACCACTATATCCCTGTTCCCATGCAATAACAGAGGAATAAAAGTGGAGGTTTTTAGACAGGTGTATTGCAGTAGTATTTATTGCCTCAGGACTCCACTTCAATGCAGATAATAAAATGCATATCGATATTGGCCCACATACAGCTGTGCATAAGAAAACTCTATTGTGGGAGAAGGGACAGTTCCTCATTCTTTTCTATAAAATGTCAATGAAATCATGAGGTTAGTGAGACCTCATAGGTATGGCTGCAATAAAAATTATAAACGTTAACAATTAGAGCTGTACTTAATTGAGCAGGGTTCCTTTGGTATCTTAAGTGCAAAGTTGTTCCGTGCCAGTGACTGTCACCACAAAGGATCCATCTCATTTGGAGATGCTATTTCCAAGTAATAGATCCCTTAGCAATAAAGAAAACTGCAAATATCACTTTAAATCTTTGAAATGGGAGGCAAGCCTTAACTGATGTGGGGTTTAATTCTCCCTCCCACCCTATTGCAACCCAGGGAACCAATAGATAATACCACTGCTAGCATGTCAGCTCACTGTTAAAAGCAGCTTCTGACAGGAGTATAGCACAAGGCTTTTTATTTTCTGGAGAATATGACATGCAAGAGATGTTCAGTGTTACTCTGCACAGAAGCCTTTCTAAAGTGCATTGGTCTGGGGTTGAATTTCAGCATTTTTATACGAGTAGGAATATCTGAAAAAAAAAAAAAGAAGCAGTGGTCACATATTAAGTCTTTTAATGGTTGGATCGGTCAGTGATAAACCTCTTTTCTTTTGAGAAGGCTGTCTTTTAGAAGAGTACATTGATAAAGGAGCAAACATTTGATTTAACACTCTTAAAACACTCCTTTAAAGTCTCGTACTAAAGTATCTTATTGCTCTAGGCAAATTCAGGGACAATGAACATGTAAATTTATTGTTATTAAGGGAATTTGGGGTTTGGATAAACATTAGGTGGTAATTTCAAGGGACTGTAACAGAATATGTAACTTGCTTTTACATTTATATTTTACTCCAAGAACATGCTTAGAAAGAGTCTGTGCTGACTAGTCTGCTCAAAGAGTGATTCTTCATCTTCAATGGTGATTTTTTTTTAATCCATACATATTGTTCATGTTAGGATTGCCTTTGTTTTACTTCTACAACTATAAAATAATTGTGCCAATGAAAAATCAGGAATAATCCTGACTCCATGAATTTTCTTAAGCAAGTTGGGAAATGGGGCTATCTCCACCCTCCCAGATTAGAACTTTTCTTGAAGAAATACTAAGTTATCTTCTTCCTGATATAAGCAGATCACCAGGGTAAAATTGTGCAAAGGTTCCTGTAACAGAGTGCAATGATTATTAACATGCAGACGCCTTGGTCTGGCACTCCTGTGGTATTACAAGAAAGATGGTTTGAACTTGTAGAATTCACCAATTCTATGTTATCCTGTCCCTTTGAGTTAATTCGGTCAGTAATCAAGAGCTGAAACTTTGTTGATGGGTAACAATCTGCTTTCTAGTAATGCTGGACTCCCATGAAGAGTCAGCATGAGCTGCATTGATTAACAAGATGAGAGACTGCAGCTTGACAGGAGCTCACACTTGTGACTGTAAAACAAAAGACTTATTGCAAATTGCACAGACTAACAAATAAGACAGCGGGAATAAATTGATATTTGGGCATATTGAGATCTCTTGACCAAAATCTCTCTCTGGCATGAGCAATAAGCTACTCTTCTACTCTTCTGTCTCTAAGGGAAAGGAAAACAAACCAGTGTGGCAGAGAAAAAGCAAGGGATGTTCAAGAAATGGTGGTTGATAGCACACATTGGTACCTAAATTATGAGTCTACATAAAGAATTTATGGAGTGGTGACACAAAACATAAATAATATGCTTGGTAAAAAACTGACCTTCTAGAATGTATAAGAAATTCAATAAACTGTATCTGGTAAAATCATATATATATTTAACTTAATAAAAATATATCCAGGAAGTCCTTTGAGTAAGGCCTGAGAAGCTCCATGCCAGACTTTATGCTTCCACTGTTGTCAGAGGAATGTAACATCTCTGATACTCTATATTGCAACTACTAGAAAAAAGTCAGGAAATTTGGAGCATTTTGAAATTAAAAAGCTGTGAGATTGCTCCCTTGAACCCTGGGTACCACTCAGCTTTTCCTAGGCAGGACTGGGGTGACATTCCTGTGTAGATTAAATGCCAGAGGGGACGAGATCACAATGCCTTCATAGTCTGTTGTAGTTTTTGGTGTTGACTGTGAGTGCCTGATATTTGTAATGATTGTGGGGAAAAGAAAAAAATACATTTAATGGAGTTTTTACAGGCTTCATTTCTAAACTGTCATCAAAGTAAATATCTGAGGCAAAAAATAATTAAAGATTGATTATGGAAAAAAAAATACAAGAATTACCCAACTTTGTGCTGTTTTGTAACTGGGACAAACTAATTCCCGGAGGAAAAATTGTATTATAAAAGCAAAACAAAATCAGCAGTTATAGATGAAAGCAAATAAAAAAAAAAGTCATAGAAAAATCCCTAGCAAAGCAAAATGTTCACATTCATGATCAGAATTTCCTGCTGACTTTAGAGAAACAGGGTTAGGAGCAAAGGTGCAAAGTTGGACAAAAGATGTTACTTAAACTGTCAAGGCAATTCTGATGAGTCTGTCAACACTTCGTGGATGCCTAATCTCACATGTAAGGCCAGGGCCATAAATCTGAGCTAATTTATTCATGAAGAATTAATCTGCCAGCATCAAATGTTTATTCTGAGAGCTCCTTTACTGATATATGGCCTTAGTACAAAACAAAAATCTACTCAGTGAAAATATTTTTAACACATTTTGGCAGTAAACGCCTACATTGACTCATAACCATAAAAGTGTCCTCTTGGTCCTGTTGTGAACGCTTGTTATTGATCAGCAGTGCTTCTTCAGAGGTAAGAAATCCAGGTTCAGTAGGGGTGAACATTCTTGGTGCTCCCCATGTCCTCTGTAAATCTGTTCCTGAAAGGTTCTTGTAACTCTGTGATCCTGTGCACAGCAGGCTGCCATGGGTCCTTGGTGAGCATGAAGGACTTTGATGCTACAAATCATGCTGTGTGCTATGTTGTGCTTTAGGTGGGAGGGTGGTTTAATGAGAAGCTTGGCATGACCTGGCAATGGGCACTGGCAGCCCAGAAAGCCAACTGTGTCCTGGGCTGCATCACAGGCAGCGTGGCAAGCAGGTCAAGGAAGGGGATTCTGCCTCTCTATTCCACTCTTGTGGGACCCCACCTGCAGTGCTGCATCCAGCTCTGGGGTCCCCAACATAAGAAGGACATGGAGCTGTTGGAGGAGTCCAGAGAAGGGTCTTGAAGATGATCCAGGCACTGGAGCACCTCTGCTGTGAAGACAGGCTGGGAGGGTTGGGGTTGTTCATCTTGGAGAAGAGAAGGCTCTGGGGAGACCTTAGAGCACATTCCAGTAACTATGGGGGCTGCAAGAGAGCTGGAGAGGGACTTTGGACAAGGACATGCAGTGATAGAACAAGACATAACAGCTTTAAATGGAAAAGGGCAGGACTATATTGGATATTGGAAAGAAATTCTTTCCTGTGAGGGTGGTGAGGCGCTGGAACGGGTTTGCCAAAGATGGTGTGGATATCCCACCCCTGAGAGTGTTCAAGGCCAGGTTGGATGGGGCTTTGAGTACCCTGGTCCAGTGAAAGGTGTCCCTGCCCATGGCAAGGGGTTTGGAACTGGATGGTCTTCAGTGTTGCTTCCAACCCAAACCATTCTATGATGACTCTTTGAAAACTGGGAAAAAAACTTGTCCATCACTCCAAAGAGTGCAGTTTGATCTGATATATCGTAGGTCTCTTTTAAACTCTTCTATATCTCTTGGGTATGTAGAAACTAGTCTCATTATCCAAACCTATCAATTTACCACAAATTCCAGTAGATAATGTTAGATTTTGAAAACAGAGTGGCTTAATTCAACCTTTTATTCCCAAATCGAACAAATTCAAATTTGATCAAAAATCATCTATGCCATCATTCTCTCTATCTACTTTATTAATTTTAACACACTGCAAGAATTAATTGAATCTGTAATAAAAATTGTTTTCCAGAGATAAGGATTGTGCTGTAAGTGTTCAGATGAGTTTTATTCAGTCTCATGGGCATCTTTTCCTCCTTCTTTTCCAAGTTTATGTTTTGGGAGCAAAGCTAGAGGGATTTTGGGTTTCCCCTCCTCACACGCATTCTCTATTGAGTATTGATTCGTCATCCAATTTAAATACAGCATTCAATATTCAGGTGTTTAAGTGGGACATAAATAAAATGGCTTACTTGGCTAAGCCAAAAAAACTATTTTCCAGGGAGCTGTTCTGGTTTATGGTAGGCTTGGCACCAGCATAAACAGGAATTTGGGCTTGTGGAAGAAGGGTTGTCCCAAAGACTGGAGAGGAGAAACAGGAGCTGAGTGCTGTTGCTGCACTGGTTGGGATGAGGGTTTGAGGCAGCCATGCCTCAGCGTGGCTGGGGCTGGAGCAGCCCTCCTCACCACCGCACACAGGTGGGGAAAGGAGGATGGTTTCCTAGAGTGGGGATAGTTACAGAATATTTGGAGTTGAAAGGGACCCACAGAGATCATCAGAGTCCAGCTCCTGGCCCTGCACAGGACAGCCATAAGAATAATGGTGATTTTCATTCTGATGATTGATTTGAGCCCTGAGGATGGTGATGGGAGGCTGATGAGAAAACTGATGAGGAGACTCCAGGGTGCAGGGACAAGGTCCATCAGCACCTTGAGCTGTAGAAGGGGCCTGGAGCAGGGTGAGCCTTGACTTGACTGAGGAGGGGGGTTTTACTTCTCTGTCTCACTGGCTTTGCCACAACATCAGTGATGATTTCAGTTGAGCGAGTGACCTCCTCCTCCTCCATGGCCTCCACACCTCTCAGCAAGCTGGCAGATGCCCTGCCCTCACACCCCCTCACACCCCAGCCATGAACCTCCCCGGCTGCTCACCCTGGCTCTCTGCAGCCCTCATGGGGCTGGGCATGCCCAACCTCCCACTAGTTTGCCCTCTCATGAGAAAAACCTCTCAGGGCTTTGCCTGTTGAGCAGCTTTTCCCCCTCCAGCTCCGTCTTGGTGCCAGGGCAGCTGAGGCTGCTTGCTGTGAGGAGCTGCCTCAGGGAGCTGGAGAGGGGGTGAGTTATGTCGACCTTTCAAATAACAGCGGTGAGAGCGCGTCTCGTAAAACAGAAGGATAAATTCATCTCCACGATGCAGTTTCAGTGTTTCAGCAGCCTACACATTACTATGGAAATTTTATTTCTCAGTAGATTCCCATCCCCCAGCTCCCGGTTCCCCTCGGGCAGGAAAGCAGAGCTGAGAAAGCAGTGAGAAAAGTGTGGAGAGAGGAGAAGGGAGTGGGAAGAGGGAGGGAAAACCCCACTGATGAGGGCAAGTCCCTTCCAGTGTTCAGCAGAGCCTCCCTGTGTTTGCCATGCTGAGGGAGAGGGGCCAGTGCCTCTCCTGGGCACAGCAGGGTGGGAAGCAGTGGTTCAGCCGAGGCCTCCTGGGCCCCTCATCTTGCTCAGAAGGGCACCTCCTGTGCCTTTCTCTGAGAGAAAAAAGGCTTAACTCTCATCCAGAGTGCTCCTCTAAATCCTAGGGAGGAGGGGGAGTCAGTTTTATTCCCAGACGGTGATCTGGAGCTGTGAACAATACCAAATAGGATGATGTGAGGTTGGCTGGTTATTTATTGCTTGATGGATCCTTCTTGTGGATGCCACTCCCCTTCATCCTTCTGATGCTGTTGCCAGATGTTGTAATTTTTGCAATTAGTGTGTGTGAGTGGGTTTTTATTATTAAACTATTATATACTATCCCCTGTATTTCTTGCTGATGCTCTTCCATGAGACATGTGAAGAGAGTGGAACCTAAACTTAGTCCTAAGGTTTAATTTCTCACCTCCAAACTTTTAAGACCAATCACCTGAATGCCTTTAAAGGAAAGGCAACTCTTTTTTGAGGATTAACCTGAAAGTAGCCTGGAAACCATTCCCCATGATAATGTCTCTGTAGTGCTCCACTCAGGTTAAAATGCTGATGTTTTTCATCCCTTAAGCACTTGGCTAATAGAAGGTAATAATTGGGTTGATTATAATGTTTAGTTTATTTTGTTGGTTTATTCTGTTTCCTACTGTGAGAAGCATATTTAAAATGGCTTTAAACTGTTTCATTTTGTGGCTTGAAATCAAAGTTAATCATAAGCCTCTTTTTTCTTCTTAATATAATGAAGTGTTTCAAGTTGTAAGATCCAGCCTGCGTTGTGTGCCATCTCATATAAGCTGCATGCTTCACAGAGTTAAATAACAGCGTCAGGGCTTTTAATCATAAGTAATGGCAAAGACAGAAGCAAATTAAGAGCTGCAGCCAAGAGCAGAATAATGTGTCCTGGTGAGTTTTGAGAATTGATGGATTATGTGCTTATTTAAACTCCAGAAGCACCTGTGGTCTTTGCTCATGGAAGAAGGGCCAGGTGTGGTAGGCACGGGTTCTGCAGGATGTGCCTGATGGACAAGAGGCAAAAAAAAGTGGATGAAATACACGGATGGAGAAGGGGATGATCCAACAGAAATATGCCCAGTTATGTTTTTAGGAGAATGGGTGTAAGAATAATGTAGCTCTGTGGAAGTTACAGGCATTTGGCAGCAGTCAGGAGTGCAAGAGGTCCAGTAATGGCTCCTGAGGGAGTTTGGATGGTGTGTAGAAGCACAAGGATACAGCAGTGTGTAAAAAGCTGTTCTGCAGCAGGCACAAGATCTGCAGAGGAAAAGGTGCCTAAACTTGCAGTGTCCGGGTGATGTGAAGAGATGGGGAGTAATTCCATTCTAGGCAAGAAAAACTCATTTTGAACGTGACATCATAATTGCAGTTGAATTTTAAAATAAATAAATAAAAAAATTTAAATAAACAAAGAAAGAAATAAGTAAAACTTCTGGCAATGTGGCTGAAAATGCCAGCTCTTGCCCAGGAGGTGAGCACACAGCTACGAAGCCCTGAGAAGGGACTTGCCAGCTGAACCTTGCTGATATTTGCAGATTTGTGAAAAAATCAATGCACGCAAAACAAATTGATAGAATTTCAAATAGTAAGAATTTATATTAATATTTATTAATGTACACCTCTATCAAAATATGCTATTTCAGTGCAATTGGTTCATGTTTGGCTGATTTCTTGACTTGTTATCATTTCCAGCCTGCCTCTCTAATGCCTTGTGCTTGAGGCAGTCATTAACAGCCTGGGCAGGGAGGAACAGCCCTCTGGCCACATAAAAATTGTTGTGATTTACTCTCCTTTTGCATGAGTGGAAATAATTTCACTTTCTGGGAAATAGCCTGAGAGGATTTGGGAGTCCTGACAGTAAAATGGCCATAGGTTAAGGGACCTTTTTTACCTGATATGATAAATTTGGGCTAATATTCAGTCCATGCAGTCCAGGAACAGACAAAGTTTCTTCTGCTCCTCTAATGCTTTCCTCCTGCTACCTGTGCAGCACCATGTAAGTCCCATACAGTGTCCTGTGTAGTTCTTGTGGCTGCCAATCTGCAGTACAGTTTTGGATTTGCCTGTTAATAGCAAACCATTTGGTAAACACTGATCAGTCATTTCCTGTCATTACTGGTGGTGTAGAGGACTTTGTCACTTACTGGCACTGTAGTGATCCTTAAGCTTGAGCTCTTTGCTTGCCCTGATCTCTTGTTTTGATCCATTTTTTCTTTTTGTATTTACTCCATAGTTACCTTCTCCACTGTTCTGTCCCCAGCTGTGGAGGATGCTGTGTGTGCTACTGCAGTTTAGCCCATTTCCTTTGCGTGGCTGTATCAGAGCTGGAAGCAGCCCAGACATTTTGTTTGCAATGGCTTTGTGCTCTTGGCTTCTTTGCTTCCCTGGTGGATGCCTCCCTGGTCTGAGCTTCTTTCAGCTGTTTTCTTGGCTTGATGGTCATTCCTCTGCTAGGCTGCAATTGCCCGTTCTGAAGAGACCAAGCAGATTCCTGACTTTCTGTCTGCTGCAAGGAGAAACTGCAGTGTTTCAATGTTTCTGAGCAGGGAACCCATATTTTCCCCTCTTGCCTTTGCTGTTTAGTCTCTTGGTCACTTAGGCACTTCTGCCTTCCTCCATGGATAAATGGGAAGAGCTGGCACCACAACACTTCCCTGTGTCACCACGTTCTGATTGTGTCGACTTTTGTCTTGTGTCTGAACTCAACACAAAAGATGTGCTACTTATTACAACTTTTCTCTTGCATCTACAGTCTGTGCTTGAACATCTCCAGACCTCTCAGCTTAGAGAAACTGGAGCAGTAATCTGTGAGCAGACACTTCCCCGTGCAGTGCTGTAGAAAGTGGATTTAAGTCAAAGTCCTCAATTTTTGTAAGCTTCTTGTTTGCCACTGACAATCTTAATTCCATTATAGTTTTCAATGACTCCCATGAATTCTGTATTTCACTCTCTTCCTGGGATATATGACATGTTATTTCTAGTCCATCGCCTGAACATACATTTTTTTTTATTTTGATGCAATGCAGCATAAACCCTGTAGTGACACATTATATGCCTGCATCATTTCAAGTTTTCCTAATGTTTTACTATGATTAAATCCATAGCTTGTGCTTCCCAGACCTGTTCAGTTCTGCATGTCAGCTGATGTGAACTTTATGCAGGAATTGCTCTTGGCTTTTTGTGAGTCTCCTATGGACACCTTGCATTTGCCCATTGGCCTCAACATGGCTTTACTGTCTATGGTCAGCTCTTGCTCACAAGTGTTATGGTCTGCCTTGTCAGAGTTGTAGGGGTAACATTGCAGCTGGCTATTCAATCCTGCTGGAACAGAATTGGTCATTGACCTAACAGCATAGCTGCCAACATGGTGATTGAACTGTTGGCAGTTCTTTCCTATAGTGTCTACATATTGATGGTCCTTGGATTTGCTGAAGTCACTTCGTGTAGCAGTGTTTAATTGGAAATCTCTATGTCCTCAATAACTGCATACATCGCCTTCTTTCTTCTCTAAATGGTTGTGTTTTTCTAAATTAGAGGGTAGTGATTTTCAGCACGTGACATGCCTGTCTTCCTTTAGCCTCCTGCATCCCCTCTCCCTCTGTGTATCCTGGGCCCAAATGCCTCTGTATTGGTTCTGTTTCTTGTTTTCCTTTAACCTTGGCCTCAGTACTTGTTCTGACTGTTTCAGCTTTAACTTTTTCCCTGTCAGATCACTTACCTTTGCTGCTTGCAACCACTTCTCTAAGATCAGGTGCAATTCAAGCCTCACTCCTACTTGACGAAATCAAATGTCCCAAACATTTCTCTGACCAGGAATCTCTGATGCCAATAGACTTACATGCTGATTGCAGAAAGGTCCCACTTACCACAAGATATGACCTGTCAGCACTTCATTGCTCAGCAGTAACCAACTACACTGTTCCATTTCTTGCTGTATGAAGAAAGCTATTTTTCTCTTGTTTTTTTTTCCTTTCTTTTTTTTTTCTTTTCCTCCTGAATGTTAGTACTTACTAAACACTCTCATTAGCTGTTACTGGATTTGAGGCATTATTCTGGCAAGTCTGTCTCATAGGCCTTCCATTTTTTTCCACAAATACATTGTAAAAGTTCTCATCATTATTCGTGACAGCTGTTAATACAAATTGTTCTTTCTTTCACTGTCTCCAAGTTTGTGCAAAGGTTTTGTGTAGAAAACCACTTTCTTCCAGTTGCCAGCCAGAATCTCCATGTGGCTGCTTTAGTCGATGGTGTTCTATCCTGTTATTCTCACTGTTCTTTGCTACATTTCTGTGCTATTTGTACATTTGTTATTTGCTATATTTTCTGTGTTATTTGTATCAATTGTTAGATCATAAGAATTCCCATTTTTAAAACTGAACTCACTTTTTACTCAGGGAAATCTTGCAAAAATACAATTTCTTATATGAAAGCCATGTGAAAGTGTATTGATTTTCTTACATCTTCCCCAAACTCTTTTCAAGATCTGCTTTATTCTCTTCTGCTTTCATGGTGTTCAGCTAATGTGGTAAATACATGGTTCAGTGATACATGAGGTAATGGAAAGCTTTATTCAATTTCTGGAGTGAAAATTAATTCATTAACATTTTCATCCACCATTAAATGTCTGTGTTTTCTGGGTACTCGTCTTTCTAGTCTTTTGAAATTGATCTCACAAGTTTTCATTCCTTTAATTTTTATTTTATTTTCCATACATGGCTCGAGTAATAATTTTTTAGCCTGGACGTCTGGTTCTCTTCAGTCCACACCAGTCTTAATTTTTGCACAGACCAGGGGAAAAGTGATGGTACAGACATGTTTATTGTAGGGAATGAGAGCTTATTCAAAAAACAGAACTCAGATGATAAAAGCTGAGGCTGTCAAGAATTTAGTCATGTGAATTAAGAATTATAGTCCTGGGAACCTTGGATCAGCTACAGCCTAAAACTCAGGATACATACATCACATACATGACTTTAATATCTTACTTTTTAATCTCAGTCTGCCAAGTACCTGCACAGATTGTTTTTGTATGCTGAGGTTTGTCTCTTTTTCACAATGGAACAATCTTCTGCCTGTTTCAGGTCAGGAGAAATTGTCCAGATTCCAGCAAGACTGTTCCAGTAGGTGCTGCTACCCTTAGCAGGCATTCATCAACTCTTACTGAAATAAACACACAGCTGCTGCTTCAGACAGAATGGTGGAGGAGTATAGAGGAGAGAGTTTATATTTCTTTTCCATAGAACCTCATGGCTAGACTTTTCATCTGTTTAAAGCATGAGGTCCTCTGCCCAAGTGGCTTAAACCCATTGTCCCTTCCTGGATGTAGAAGAGCCTTTTCTCTTTCTCATTTAAAATTCTAACTTGAATGCAATTTGGGATTCATGAGCACAGGTCACCACAAGACCCACTGGCCAGCTGATTAAACTGCCTTCGTGTAGTCTTGGGTTCTGATCCTTGATCTTAGGCCTGTTTATATATTTTGAATTAACCAGTTATTGTCATTCAGACTGACACTGCTTGTTTCATTGTATTTTTAAATAGCATACCTGTCCTAGAGAACCAGGTGATAAACTGTATCTGTCAAATCAAAAACTAAATAAATGTAAATATCCCTTAGGCCAGAGAAATTCTCAGTTTATCTTGCTATTTTTGCAGTAATAACAACACTTAGAAAAATCAGTACCTCTATTTCAAGAGGAGTTTTATCCAGGAGAAAAATGAGCACAGGAGAAATGTGTGCAAAAGAAATTTAGTCTTGTCAGTGGCTCTCTAAAATTCCCCTTTGTTTAACCTTTATCTGCAACATACCTTTAAAAAGTATTCTCTTCACACCTGATTTAAGAAACCTTAATCAGGTCTTTGTCACTTGAGTGTATAGCAAATAGAAATTGGAGAGAAATCACAAATGCAGCGTTGTATGAACACAGCAAATAACCTCCAGTGAGGTGCTTTGATTTGACTACACTGGCACTGACCTCAGTGACCTTGGGCTACTCCTGGAGACTTCCTGTGTCTCTTGCTACTTGTAAAATAAAAAGACTATATTCTGTAAAACGTGTTGAGAGGCACAGAGTAACATAATGAGATACTTCACTCTGCAATTACTTGCTCTGTTACTGGTTCTGGGGTGGGGTTTATGCATAGATGTGCACATTCTGGATTAAAAAGTAACTAACATTTATTTCAATGCAAATGCATTTTCTGTTTATGCCATGGTCTTGTTATTAGTTGTTATTATGTTCCTCTCCTATCTTTTTTATATTTGCTTGTTATAATCTCATGCACATTAAGGCAATAATAGCCTTTGTATTACCAGTTTTTATGTTTTTGAGAGAATGTCAGTATATAGGGAACTGCCTCCTATCTTACAGCCTTGCAGTCTTGTGTTTAATGGAAAATAGAATATTCAACTACAGTATTTTTAAAGTCAGTTGTTGTCCGTGATGCTAATGAAGGAAATGGAAAACTCAGTCATTGGAAAAGCAAATGGCAAATAAAAGCACTAGGAGTAAATAATTATTAGATCTCATGATTTTTAGACTTTCATTATTTAAGTTCAGCACTGTAATTAATTCATACCTGCTCAAAACTTGCAGTCCTGACTTTCTGGTATATGGCTTATCATTTATTCTGTGACACCTCTGGGTACTACTTGGAAATATAATCATAGAATCATTAAGGTTGGAAAAGACCTCCAAGACCGAATCCAACCTTTGCCTGAACACCAAACTAAACCAAAACACCAGGTGCCACATCCAGTCATTTCCTGAATGTTTCCAGGGATGATGACTCCTCCACCTCCCTGGACAGCCTGTTCCAAAGCTTGACAACCCTTCCAGTGAAGAAATTCTTCCTGATGCCCACCAACCTTCTCTGGTGCAGTTTAGGGTCATTTCCTCTTGTCCTGTCACTTGTTGCTGGTGAGAAGAGGCCAACACTCCCCCTGCTACATCCTCTTCTCCAGACTAAACCACCCTGGCTCCTTCAGCTGCTTCGCATAGGACTCACTCTCCAAACCCTTCACCAGGTTCTTTGTCCTTCTCTGGACTTGCTCCAGCACCTCGATGTCTTTTTGCAGTGAGGGGCCAAGAATTGGACACAGCACTTGAGGTACAACCTGACCAGTGCTGAGTAAAAAGGGACAGCCCTTTCCCTGGTCCTGCTGGTCACACTATTTTTGGTATAAGCCAGGATGCCATTGGCAGACCTCCTGTCCAGAGCCTTTCTGCCCTCCAGCAGATAAACATTCCCACCCAACTTAGTGTCATCTGTAAACTGACTGAGAGTGCACTTGATGCATTCTTCCAGATCATTGATAAAGATATTAAACAGAATTGGCCCAAATCCCGAGCCCTGGTGGGCACCATTAGTGACCACTTGCTCTCCCAGGAGCCCTTCTCTATTTGTAAATATCAGATCTTAAAATATTACCTTGTATTTATAAGATAATTATTTAAATATTTATCTTATTTATTTAATGAACATCAGTAGCTTGATAAATTGGGCAAACTATAAAAATATACCAGCATGTACTATACAAATGATAGGACAAGGAGTAATGAGTATAAATTCAAAGAGGGGGAATTTAGTTTTGATTCTAGGAAGGAATTCTTTACTGTGAGGATGGTCCAGGAAGGTTTTGGATGCCCCATCCTTGGCAGTGTTCAAGGCCAGGTTGAATAGGGCCTTGAGCAACCTGGTCTAGTGGGAGTTGTTCCTTCCCATGGCAGGGGGAGCTGGGACTAGAGGATCTTTAAGGTCCATTTCAACCCCCTAACATTTTATGGTTCTATGATTCTATGCACACACAGGTGGAAGAAAACACTGGCATATAATTTTCAAGTTCTTCTCCTGTCTGAAAATCCCCATATGAAAACACACTTCATGAAAACATAATAAATCTTCAGTAGAGTTCTGAAACTTGACTGCAGCAGGTGCTACCAAAAAGATAATAGATCCTCGAATATCTTCTCATTAATTCCAGGTTATTACATACTGCACTAGACATATGGCACAGCATTAGTAGAATTTTTAAAAGTACAGTTAGGCAGAGAGTGATCATTTATCTCCATTTTCACATATTTACAAGGAAATGTTCACCCAGCATAAAAAGATTCTAATTCAGGTTGAACAGTACCTATGAGCCCAGTTCCCAAACCAGAGCTGTGACTTTGTCCAGTGCTGTGCAAAACCTGCACAAGGTTCTAATCCAGGTGCTCTAGGATGGAAGTACGTACAGTGATGGCCTTCTCTGCTAGGATAACCACATGTATGGGAGAATCCATGCACTGAGATAGGTTCCTTTGTCCAGGAATGGGCCTTGATGGAGACGCTGAAAATACTGAGGGATCTTCTTGTACATCATGACCATTTTTAACAGGTGTTGTTTTTCTCCCACATCTCCCTGGCTGTCAGATGCCAATTGATGTTTTATTTTAGCCTCTTAAAATACACTCTTCAGTTGCAATTCATTTTAAAAGCTACCACTGTCATAAGGAATAATATTTCAAAGTACTTCATAATGGGTGGAGTGCCTGGCTGTCTGCTTGTGTTACTTAGGTGGGATTTTTTATATAGGGCTGAGGATCAGTTTTAGTTTTAGTTAACTGCCAAAGCTCAAATAGTGCAGAATGGCATTTCAGATATTTAAGTCCCTTAAAACAGAGTAAAGACCTACAAATGCTCTTTGGTCTCTTGCTTGTGAAAATACTGTAGGAAAAAAACACCATCCTGAAAACAAATCATGTCAGGTTAAGGACATTTTTATTACAACACAGTGATGTAAATGTTACTGTTTTATAGGGTCTGTCTGTGTTACTTCTGCTGATGACTGAGTTATTAAATAGTTTATTATGCTTTTGTTTTAAATATTTTATTTCCCCTCAAAAAATGAGTGCAGCCAACCAACATTTAATGCCATGCATCATTGACGAGGTAGAAATATTTGAACATTCTGATCTGCTTCAGACAATGGAGAGCTCAGTTTCAGTCTGTATTGAACCCCAGTGGTTTTTTTAAAACTCTCTGTATTTCATGCACTCTCAGAGCATCTTGAAGGTGTGAGCAGAAGTGGTCCAAACCAAGTCTCATTGCTCTCCTGGTAATGGAGAAGTTCTGCTGCGCCTGCCCTCCAGAAGGGACCTGCTTTCAGACTGCATGCAGCCATACCTATCTCACACCAGTATTTTTTTGTATGTACTGCCAAGAAACAAGATGATTTTTCCATTGCAAATCTCATCCTTCTTACAAAGTTTGCATGTGCAGAGAGAGAACAGGTTTTTTTGCCTCATTGTAAAATGAGGCTTTTTCATGGTCTCACCAGAAAGAGTTGTTTTTTGTCTGAACTCCAACACTTTTTAGACACCCAGGAACTCTGAAAGCTAACCAATAGCTCAGTCCCTTGAACACCTCTGAAATAGTAATGTGGATATTATTTCTAACTTGCCTCTTTTTATTTGTATTTCTGAGTTTCTGTTAGAACTGAACTGGCCAGAATTGCTGAAACACTGTAAACAAAGTCGTTTTTACTCCTCTGTGCTGTGGTCCAGACTTCCTCTTGCCCTGTACTGCTGTTGTTTGAGCTTTTCAAACTCAATTAAAGTTTGAGGCCAGTAGAGGTCTGTGGGAATAGACAGGCCTATCTGTGTTCTCTCGAGGAGACAGAAGCTATGGCTTCAAAATCATTTGTACTCATCTGTGGACTACTGGACCATGCAGCAAGATGAGCTGGATCTAATTTGGGGGTTGGCACATGCCCACATTTCTGTCAGCTCCCTTGGCTTCCAAGGCTGCTGTGGAAGGCAAAACTATACCTGATCTCACCAAAAGTCTGCTGGTACAACCTCAAGTTGTCCATGCTTCTGTGATGGATTTAGACCAGCAGAATGAGCTTCTATTGGACAATATTCTGTGTCAAGTAGCTAGAAAATTTTTGATTGGGTGCTGTGAGTCTTACAGACAGGTTTTCTGTATTACTGAGCTGTGGTCTGAGCAAAGAAAAGTGAGGTTTGGAATTTCTTGACTACTTAGCTCTGCTTGTAAATAGAGGGCAAGGACACATTTGTGTGGGTTTTGTTGCAACAGGAATTTTAATAAAACGAGTGCTACTAAAAACTGACAGGAAAACTTCAGCTTTACATTAATAAATCTGGCTTATAATTTTCATAAAATAAGTAATACAGAAGGTAAAAAGTGATAGAAAAATAAAATAAATGTGTTTCCTAGAAATAAAGAAGCAAGAGATACAATACCAAAACATGTCCCTAAGAGTATGCTTACCCATAGGGATTTTCCTTATCTGTTCCAAGTAAACCAGCTAAATAACTTCTACCTGATTTGCTTTGGAGACCTCTAAGAGCTGGAGCTCCTCCTTTCCTTTTGTTTTTAAAGAGCAACCTGCTTTCTTTTTGACAGAAAATAGAATGATCGAGCCTCAATCAGTCAGATCTTTACAGGACCATATTTCTTTGCTGCTCGTGATTTCACACCAGGACGTCACAGGTAGTATGATAATGTTAAATAATATCTTTCCCCTGTCCTTCCTAAGGTCGCTTAATTAACACTTTTATGGCATATCTGTATTGGATTGTATTCCTGGCTTTAGGCTTTGAGCAGTCTGCCCCATGTTACAGCCTTTTTAAAAGATGTTGATATGACTTTAGAAAGTACTTTATGGGACATATTAGCAGCATGCAATAATCTCAAAATTTGTAATATGTAGCTCACCACAGCCTTTTCTCAGGAATATATGTGTATATGTATATATACAGATAAAAATTAGATTTTCAGTGAGTATATAGGACTAGAAAACCAAACCTGAGTAATGCTTAACTTCCTTTCACTTAAACCTTGTTAGGTTTGAAGGGCAGATTTTCCATTGTGGGAGTCTAGTGCTGTGCTGTGTGCTCTGAGACTTATTTTAGGAACTACTGGACTATTTTCTGACACAATACCTGACTTTAAATGCAGCAGCTGTGTGTCTGTTGCCTACTTTTGGCTGTATCTGTGATACCAATTGCTATTGCTCAGCAAAGGTACAGTTTTAAGGAGATATTTCTGGTTTGGCTCCCACGTCACCTTAAAACTGATGCCTCCGTCAGATTGCTTCATAAACCTGTGTTCTGTAGCTGATCAATGAAAAAAACCAAAGGAAACTTAAATACATAATTCCATGAAGAACACCTCCATAAATTTTGGTCACTTTGCTTAGGAGTAAAGGAAGTTTCATCTCTCTGGATACAATTGCACTACATGCCCTCTTCAAATACTGGAAGGTTGTGATGAAGTCTCAATGCAACCTTCACTTCTTCAGGCTGAACAGCCCCAATTTTATGGTCTTACTCTTCTCTGTGGTAAAATCTCAAAAAAACCCACCTCTTTGATGTCTTGGGTTGGGAAATTGGTGTGTATTAAACCATTTAAAATGCTTTAATTGTTTTGCAGAGTATTTTCCTCCAATATACCCATCAGTGAGAGAGTTAACCATGTCTGCTGAGAAGAATCAGCCTAACTGTGAGGTGTTTTCTGCTCTGGTGCTCACTGTGGTTGAGGAGCTGAAGATACCAGTTCAGAATTAGGAATTCATTATGCACTAATCTGGCATGTTTCAGGCTATATATATTTTTGGGCAAGGCAATCAGGAGAATTTATGGATTTTTTTTCTTCCCCAGAAAATTCAGTTAGCCAGAAGTATCCAGAGCCACATGGGCTCTTCGGAAACTGAGGTTGGTTTAATGGCTTGTTTTAAAGCAGTCCTTGCTACCCTGTGCCTGTTGGCCTTTGTCCTGCAGCGAAGAGCTGCTGGGGCTGGGGTCTGCAGCTCCTGCTGGTCTGGGAGGGGTGTCCAGGTGCTGTGCCAGTGAATGTGCTGAGAGCAGGCTGCTAGACTGTGACTAATTGCCTAATTTTTACTACTCCTGTGTACTGATGAGAAGGGGAAGGAGCTTTAGTTTCTGCTTTTCCACAAGTGTATGTTTGCTTTTCAGTGGGTGGCTCTTCTTTCCCGACTCTTTAACTGATGGATGCTTTGGCCAAAAAGCCAGAGCTGTGCAGGATGTGCCTCACCCTCGCTTCACTTCCAAGCCTGATGTGATGGAGTGAGTCAAAAGAGATTATCTGTTTATCCATAGTAAGGGTCCTTATAGATGAATGTGTGCATTTAGGATCTCTAAGAATAAAATCCAGAGGAAGATTGAATTACATCATTAAATTAGCTGATAACAGGAATGCGTCAGGGAAAGCTGGTGTCTTGCCAGCTGGGAAGTTGACTGATTTGTTTCCAAATCAGATTTTCTAGTTCTTTGAAAAGCTATTGAAAAATCTACTCCTGCATAGGAGGAGGTTAGGGAAGGTTGGTCCTGTCAATACATCCTAGAGTTTTTTCCTTGCATTCATTACTAAAAGCAGTAGGATTTTTAAGAGCAACTGTTAGCTAGTGTCAGTTAGGCCAGAGAAACTTCACAGAAATTCAGAGGATTCTTGTTTGACTGAGCAAATAGACTTGATACTTACCCTGAGATCTGCAAATACTACAGTCTGTTACTGATGCACTAGGTACACATAAGGACTCTAAGGAATTTATTTTAATGTTCCAAGTATTGATCGAGTAGTAATCTGAGTTTCTCTAATGTTGACATCAGTTTACAAAATTATCCCTGATAATGTGCTGGTTCAGAATAATAGATTTTGTGGCCTAAATCGGATCATTATGATAATCTAATCAGAGCTTCTGTGCAACACAAGTCCACAGGGGACCTGGTGGAGCTTCTGTGTTAGTTTGACTGGCAAATTTTACTTGCAGAGTGTAATTACCTCTCTTACCTCACATAAGACTGGAATGCTTCCTGAGCATTTTTCTGCTCTGTGATTGTACTGGACCCCAGCATATGACAGTGGCTCCAATAATCTGATGAGAAAGGAGAAATCTGGAAGGTTTTTTGCTTTTATTTCACAGAAGCTTGTTCCTGTTTGTTATTTTGTCAGTGAGATAATTTGACCTCCTACAGGAAGTCAAGTTGATAATCCTAGAGAAGCCTAAGACAGATAAACAATTCAGACAAAGATCTTGAAATCTTATCAAAGTGCTGATTGGATAAAACAAGGGCTTGGGGTTTGGACTGAGGTTCCTTATTTAAGAAACTTTGATAAGTAATTTGGAGATGGTAGAGAGAACAGTCTTGATAGAGAGGGGAAACAAAACCCAAATGGAAACCTCGGAGTTTGTAATTGGGCACTTCAAAAGAAGACATTTGGCTTCTTAAAAGCTCTTGATAAGAGAGAATATATGTAATCCATCTTGTGTGATTGTCCATAGTTTCCTTGCATAAGCATCTTGCTTTTGCTTCACCGAAGCTGTCTAGGGTCACTGTGTCTATTCTGTGGCTCTCAAAGGAAAATTGCTCGGAACTGAACTCAATTAGGCCTGCTTGGGAAGCACAGAAAGTTCATAGAGTCATGGAATGGTTTGACTTGGCAGGAACCTATGAAGATCATGTAGTCCAAACCCCATTCCATAGGCAAGGCCATCTTTCACAGGATCTTGTTGCTGAAAGACCCATCCAGTCTGACCTTGAACACTTCCAGGGATGGGTCATCCACAGCTTCTCTGGGTGTCCTGTTCCAGTGTCTCACTACTGTCATTGTAAAGAATTTGTTCCCAATGTCCAATCCAAACCTACCCTCCTTCAGTTTGAAACCACTGACTCTTGTTTTGCTGCTACAGACTCTGGTGAAAAGCCTCACTTTCTTTTAAGCCCCCTCTCCTTAAGTATTGAAAGGCTTCAACAAAGTCTCCCTGGAGCTTCCTCTTCTCCAGGGTGAACAAGTCTATCAGCCTGTCTTTATAGGAGAGGTGTTCCAGCCCTCTGACTTCTCCTCTGGACCTGCTTTAACAGGTCTGACCACAGACCCCAAACTATAGCAGTTCTGACTCCACAGTGCTCCAGGTGAGGTGTCACCAGAGCAGAGTAGAGGGGGAAAATCCCCTCCCTTGACCTGCTGGCTCTGCTCCTTGTCATGCAGCCCAGGACATGGTTCTGGGCTGTGAGCACACCTTACTGGGTCATGTCCAACTTTTCATGTCACTCTCAATCCAATCACAATCTATGTGCAGGACCTTGCACTTGCCCTTGTCAAACTTCATGAGGTCTGCACAGGCCCACTCCTCAATCCTGTCAAGGTCCTTCTGGATGGCATCAGAGTTACTAAAGGTTATGTCAGAGCAAGATCCAGATAAAAAGCTATATGAATTGTGACCTTTCATTTTAAAATAGAAGCAAACTCCAGGTCTGCTGTTTGCAAAATTTTGAGCATACCCTGATTGCTGCACTCAGGACACAATTTTATTCATGCTAATAAGTGGTGAACACCTACCAAAGCAAAGCATGCAGTGATACGAAGGGGGACTCTAGTTCCCAGATGTAGCCAGTGGGCAGTTTTATTTTGTCAGTTGATTTCTCCACGGCTTTGCTCTCCTAGTTTCAGTTCTGTGCAGTTTTTCTCAATTTGCCGTGCAGTGGAAGTGTTACGAATTTCTGATTGATGCCACCAGACCTGTTTCTCACATTATTTCCTGAATAGCTTCTTGCGACTCTTAACTTTGAAATAGTTTCAGAGATGTAGTTTTGCAATACACACAGATTCACTTAAACTGCTTAAGGCAACACACCGTTCCTGCATTCCCAAACAGCTTCACTCAGCTCCCATTTGTCAACAGCGCTTCTCTTCCTCCAGGCTATTTCGGGTAGGAAATGTCATTCAAAACCAGGACATTCTAGCTATGTGATTCTGTGAATAGCTTTAGTCACGTATCACAGCACCTCCCTATTGATTAGGTACTTGTTCCTCCAAGGTGATTAACAAACGAATTTATTCTGCTAATTGCCAGAGGACTTGACCCCTGACCTGGAGTATTACCATAGATTTCAGACAGGACAATGCTCAGGATTTCTTCTGTGAGTGGCTTGTTAGAGATCCTCTGAGCTGTTGGCAGTCTGCACAATCAAGGGAACAGTTCTCTCCTGAAATGTCTTCCCAGCAAATGTGCTCTGCGTGAGGAGCAGCAGGAGCTCTTTCATAGGGAGCAGAGGCAAGGCATTTCCTTTGGAGTGCTTATCTTGATTGATGATCCACGAAATGTTCAAGGCATCCTCAGTTAACCCCAGCTCTGGGTTCGACACTGGATTCCAAGTGCTGGGCTTTATGGGTTTACCTCCATCTTAGGCACTTTCTTTTAGTGTCTTATCCAGGATTCTAGGATCTTCTGCTTATATCATATGCAGAAATCAGAAATTCTGCTTTACAAAAGTCACCATGATGACTTCACTTATGAAAAAGGTGTTAGCAATGTGGTTAGGTAGGCAGAATTTCTTTGCTGTGAAAGTAATGAAACTCTTTTCCACCTGAAAAACTCTTCTACCTTATCTATTTTTACTTGCAAGGGAGGAGAATTTTGGTGATAATCAGCTCTGTGGATTTCCTCAGGTTCAACTTTCATGGAAGGGTAGCAAATAAAAAGGGTCACAACATAACTTTATGTCTCCTGGCTCCCTAAAAACCTCCAGTTTGCCAGTTATCTTCCTAGGTAAAACAGATTTTGGAAAGGGACCTAAACTAGATTTTACTTGAATGAGAATTGGATGTTTTACTCTTTTGATTCTTTAAAAGACAGCTGTATTTTGAGAATAACAAACTAAAAGTTACCTACTGTGACTTTCCTAGAGCCTTTAGAGGTTAAGTATCTTTTTGGATGTAAGGACTATTTACTCTTGGAGAGCCTCCAGGAAGGATAGTCTCTCAAACTATCTTTGCCAGTCCAGTGTTCTTGATATTGAATTTAAATGTCCCTATTTTGGGTACACACTCCTTCAGGGAATACTTCATGATAAAAAGAGGCAAGTTCTCATTCATTAGTTTGGTCTTCAGGTCTTAGGAGTTCCAGTTTAACATTGTGGAGCTGGAGAAACTTTATGTCTGAAAAAATGAAATGGAAGATGCCCACTGGAGAAATGATCTGACACTGCTGGAGATCACCAGAGCTTTGATATTGAATGTAGTTTTAGAGCACCTGGTAGAATGGAGTTTGAGAGTATTTTCATTTTAGTTTAACTTGTAGGTCGTTAGACTTATTGTTGTGGTAATGCTGTGATTGTTCCATCAGGTCCAGCTGATGTGTAAAATGTTGAACATTATTAGGGCTTTTGTCTAGAGGTGGACTGAGATCTGAAAGAACACTGGATTCTCAGTATTCCTTACTTCATCCTGCTGCATTCATGAACTCAGAAGTGCAGCTTATATGGGGTCAGGAGTCACAGAAAGTGAGTGGAAAACCCAGCATTTTGAGGAAGCTTGTCTTATTCAGTGAAAATTTTGTTACAAAGAGATGAATCTGCTCAGTCACTTCTTGTATTGTTTTTAAACAGGCTGCAGTATTCAGCAGCTTGCTGGAGAGCATTTCATGTTACCTGTATTTAAGAACTGCTGGACTGAGTTACAGATCAATCTCGTCCCAGCTGCAGGGTTCTGCAGGGGTTCATCTGTCTTCCTGTGCTTAGGGAAGAAAACACTCTCTTACACAAATACCTTCCTGCCACTGCCATCACAGAGACAATTTATGGATATAAAGGAAACCTGGAGGACAGTAGTAAATGGCAAAAAATACCCAGAACTTTAAAATCGTGTCATGCCAAATCCATTTTACTTGTTTGGGGCTGGGTCTATCCTCACTTAGTGTAGTGAGTGTGAAAACAGGAGGAATTATGCTGTTGAAGTCAGCAAAAATGATGCCTATTAAAGTGAGAATAGAATCAGATTATAATCAACTGAGAAATATGTATAATGAAAATCAACTTTAAAATACCTACTCTGACACATGATGGTTTGAAGGCTCTGAGTTTTTTTGTGGAATTTTATCATTTCAAGTGTGCATAGCTTCCACAGAACAGGAAGATTTTTTCCTGTACCCTTACATGCTGCAATCTCCTGTCAGGATCTGAAAGCCAGACTGTGGACATGCTGCCTTGCTCATCCACAGGATAAACAACAAAAAAACCAAGAAACACAGCTCACCAACACTGACAGGAGAGAAGGAACTCTAGAGCTAAAGGGAAATACAAGGTTTTACTTGGTTCATTGCTCAGTTGCAATCCAGGATCATGATGCCTTAGTCACTCTTGGGATGTGTCTGTTTAATGTTTCAAAAATTCTAATGGGATAGGTTTCACACTCTTCCTGGGTGATGCTACAGCATCCTTAGAAATCTTTTCCCTCTCTTACCTTCTTGTGAGATCTGTTCTGTCCACCACAGACACAGCAGTTTTTGCCTCTTCCTTTATAACCAGCTGTTACAAAGCTGTTGGGATTTTTCTTCACCCCCTCAGTTACTTCTCCTTCTGCATGTTCCTCCTTGTTTTTTCTCCATAGTCTCTCCAAACTGATCAGCATTTTGGGTCTCAATATGGGCACAGAACCATAAATGCTAAATTTAGTGAAAATCTTACTGGAAGTGTATTTAAAGCTCTTCTGTCTTTCACTGGCTCCATCATAGTATTTGCACTTCCCAAAAGCGTGGTGTCACTTGTCTCATACCAAGTTTAAGAATTGTTTTACTACAAGGTCCTTTTCCTCAGAACTTCCATCTATCTGTGAATTCCCCAACCCATATTTGTGTACATCGTTATTCTCACTGAAATGCAGTTTCTTGCCCTTATTGCATCATTTTTTTTATTTCTCCATCTTAAAATCTGTCTGAATTTTGACACTCTGATGTTGACTAGTACTATAAAGTGTTGATCAGCTTTTTCCAAAATAAGGAATACCTGCCCCCTGTAATGATCTGGATGCATTTACAGGTGGAGCACTCACATTTATTGACCTTGCAGCAGGTAGGGGGAGTGCAGTTGTGCCCTTGTCATGACAAAGTAGATGGTGATTGCATAATGTAGGTCTGCCTCATGTGGGATGTTATCATCCCCTTTCCAAGCCAAACCTTGGTGGTCCATTAATGTTAACTGCAGAGCTAAGACAAGTGATCTGCTCAGCTTGTGATATGGAGGAATTCATCACTTTGCAGAATTGTACCCAGTTATATTTTATAAATAAAGAGATACTACAGCATTTTCCAAACATCTATTAATATCCAGGAGATACAAGAGCTAGTGATAAAAATCACTGCAGCATTACCAGTTTCTTCACAGGGAGAATGTTGCTGTCATTCTCTGGCTGAAGGCAAAGCAGAAGAAATTTATTTTTTCTGTAATGCTTTCACCCTCCAAAGAAATCAAGGTGAAATTAAACCCATCATAGCTGTGCTGAAAAGTGAAATTTACACGAGGAGAATATGAATGCAGTTTGTGGGGAGACTCTGTTTTCTGCCCCTAGGAAATACAATGAAAATACAAACCAGCTGGCTGAAATTGGTTTGTGAGTGGTTTTGTAAGGCTGTAGGCAGGCCTGACGAGTCTCATGCATGAAGTATAAGATCACACATTTGGCTTCCACCTCACACTCTCGGTTCCCTTGGCTTGTGCATCTTGCATTTGAAACACACGTGGTGTCTCCCCTGTGCTGTGACCCCACAGGGTGTGTGCTCTCCAGCTGCAGCCTGTCTGCATGTTTCTTCTCTTTCACTGGGCTGTGATGCATGGGGATATATCCACATTTGACAGAAGAGAGACTCCACATCTGAGTATCTCTATAGATTTAATCTTGGCTTCTTCTTACACTTGATTCTGAGTATAGCAGACACTGCCAAACGGGTTTTTCAGTCGTCTGCCAGTGGGATTTTAAGTACTCTGATGCTTGTCTACAGATGGTGCAGTTTTGGAATTGTTATGCAGACACTGTTCTTCTTTTTTTATTTTTTTTTTCTCGTAGTAGCTTAATCCTCTGTGAAAGAGGATTTAACTAGAAAACAGTTCTCTTCCTGTGAAAAAGCTGATTGTGGTATTACCCTGTCCTTTCCATCACCTTTGTGGCTGGGGCCAGCTCTGTTTGGTTTTTCTTTTGCATTTACTGATGAGTGACTTCACACATAAATAAAGCCAGACTATTCTTTAGGGATCTTTGCAGTTTTCACCACCCTCAAGTTAACTGGCCCGTACATCCCAGTGTCACAAAAAAATTAATGGCTGAAAATCAAGGGCATTTGTGCTCTCAAGTCAGACAAGGAACTGAGGCCAGGTGTTCTAGGTAGCTTGAGGTTTTGCAGACATTTAAAATGTATATTTGTTTCATATTCTTATGTGTTTTCAGTGCCTTTATTTATGGCAGTTGCATATATACTACAGAAATGATTATACATGCAATTTAGAAACCATACTTGGTTTATTTTGATTTTGGCATACTTGAAAATCATTTAATACACATGGAAATACTTCACAGAGAGTACTGGATAGATTCAATTTGGATTAGACCCCAATCATATCCCTTGTTCAGAAGCTATGGTGTTTCTTTTGTTTTGTCTTAAGGCTGGAAAGCTCCCCTCACTTTGGCAAATTCTCCCCAAGAAGGTGTCAGAACATGTGGTTACTGAGGGCCACTCAGTCTCAGCTCTGCCTTGTCCTTCTCTGGCCACACTGCCACAGTAGCCACATGGAACAGCCCCAAAGGGCTTTTCCTTCACAGTACTTTTATGTGAGATCAGTGTTACAGTCCTTTTAGGAGACTGACAGACACAGGGCAGGATTAATTCATGACTGATTCAGGATTCCTGATGGAATGTAGACATATGAGGGGTGGACGTATCACATCTTAGCTGATCATCCCAGTTTTCTGCTGAAATTTGTGGAGATCCAGTGAGTGCTCTTAGCAAAGCTTGCCAGCACTCATCTCTATTAAATAGGTGCTGAAATAGATCAAATGACTCCTGACCTACAGTGGTTATTACTTATAAAGGAAGCTTATGTAATGAGCTTAGCTATAAATATTTAAATTGTAGGAGGTTAAAGGTGTGAAATAAAGCTCAGCTGGAACAACTAGGTTATGGCATGGCTAATGGCTCAGATGATTAGAAAACTCTGAGTTAACTGTGGACTCCAAGCTTTGTTTCTAAGGAAAGTCAGAGGCAGTGTTGGCTTGAGATCCTTTTCTGTCACTGTTGGGTTTTAGTTGTGTGACCTTGCAGACATAATTGAGGATGCAGTTTGAAAATGGGCAATGCGTTGGAGATAATAGCTGTGTTCATCTAAATATCACAGAGGAGAAGTTTCACTGTGCAGGAGCAAATCCATAGAAGTGAGTACGTGCCCACGTAGCACACTTCACACTGGCCTATCTGTCCTGTTTCCACAGCAGAGGACAGTCTAGAAGGGGAAAATTTATGCTGTTGTGTTGAAATGCAGGATTTTTCTTGCCTGCTGAATGGTTTACTGCATGCTGTTAGTGAAGTTATATGAAGAAGTAAGAGTTACCGTGTTGCTAGCTGGAAAGTCTGAGGCTGGTGCTCAGTATTGATTTAGCCATTGTCCACAGGATCACTAAGAATTATGCCTGCTGTGGTTCTTATGCTTTCATCGTAAAGCCTTTATTGAGCAGCCTTGGCCAGTAATACTAATGGATGGAGCACTATCAAGCTCACTGCTCTTGTAGGTCAAATGAAGTCTCACAATTTAGTAGATGCTTGGTGTTTCCTTTCTTAGTGATTCTGCTCACAGTTTTCCTGGAGCAAGTTGTAACAACTAAGTTCTGTGAAAAAAATCTGGGTTTTCCAATATCGTGGCTTCGAAGACTCTGCACAGGTGAGGAGCCTGAACTGAAGGTCACCAGAGGCATTAGGAGCTCTCATATACACTTTTCTCCTAATCCTCAGAAGAGATCTCTATTCTAGCCCTGGATACAACTGAAGTAGGGACTTCAGAAGAGTTTCTGGTATTAGCACTGTGTTATCAGCTATTCTGTTGTAAATAGTGTTTTTCATCAAAGTTTTTGGAGTGTGGGAAAGCTACTTGTGAGTGGTTGTAAACTGCAAAACTAATGGACCAGATAATTGCATAACTGTGTCATCTGGCATTATTAACAAGTGTTTTTAAGAGCTTAAATTTTCCTGTGAATCTAATGAAAGCTCTAGGTCAGCAGACACTGCATTAGTATAGTTGCCTTTGATTCCATTGGAATCAGATATCAACATAGCTAGATACCTAATTCCTCTTGTGAACTTCTCTGATTTATTTGCACACAACAGCTTTCTTGCTTTCCATGTTGTGTTCTTTGCTTTTTCAAAAGTAAGGAAGAACCACTGATACAGGATGCCCAGAAAGAAGGGCTGCTTTTAGCTGAAAAATGTATCCACACGAAGTGAGTGGATAGATGCAGAGGAATGCAGATAGTATTTCTGGTGATGGCAGGGTCCATGAACTTGTGGTTAATTCCTAAGAAAGGTATTGGATCTTAACATTTGTTGATCCTGAGGGAAGCTGGTAGGCTCTAAATGTAAGTGTAAATTTGAGATAGGAACCCCTTAAGAAATACAGATCCTTAATGTGCTCTTTTATGTTTTAATCTTCTAAAGAGATTTTCCTATTCCAAATAATTTTATTACTTATATAACAGAAAGAGTCTGCCTGTTGCAGAGAAACTTGGAATATGGGGTTATAGCATTAATTTTTTAGGGACATATATCATTAGTCTATTGTCAGAAACATCTTCCATAACACTGGAATGTCAGCATTTCCATACCATTGGCATATCAGCATTTCAGTGTGTTTGTCTAAATGGCCACTGGTGAGTCAAGGTCCTTCAAGACCCTGGTGAACACTCTGTGTTTATCTGCACATGTGAGCTTGTGTGTGCTGTCTGGTACATTCATAAATAGCTCTGGAATTATAGCATTGGCATCCACCTCTTAATAAAATAGCCACGAGCTTTTCCTTCACTACAAACAGCTTGAGTGCAGGCTCTGCTCTACTCTGTGGATTTCTCCAGTTTTGCTTTGTTTCATGTGGAGGTATTTCCTAAAAAGAAGCATCTGTTATTAATAGCATCATTTTTTGTGGTGTGAACTGAGACCTCTAGAATTAGTACAAACAGAAATAAGTTTAAAAAAGATGCAAAATAAGAATGCTGGGGGGAAAAAAGAAGTGCTTGATTTTATTCTACAAAAACCTCACATACTAGACATGTCCAGGGTTTAAATTGCAGGGGATTTTATTTTCTCAAGATCAGCTTATTAAAATATATTTAAGCATCCTATGTGAACAATCACTGTGACTGAGAGCCCTCTAAGAAGCTAGCAAAGGGCAGTCTATCATGATGCTCGTAAATCTTAAATTTAATATAAATGTGTATCTAGGAGCAGAGAGGTCTGAGACAGGGAGGCAAAAAAACCCCCACATTAATGGCCTTATGTTAAGTCTAGCAAATTAAAATTCTCAAATGAAATTATTGTCTGACCTTTTATCACCCTTGGACCATGCTCAAGTGTTTTAGTGAACAACTTAATGGCAAGAGTTCTTCTGCCTTCACTGAGGGTTTCATCCTGCCTGTGTTTGAGATATGCCACGGAAGCCTAACAAAGGCATTTGTCTATTCTTTGAAGTTGATGATGAACCTTGTAGTCATTCCCATACTTCTTTCAGTGGAGAAGATCATGCACACAAAGAGAAATAAATCTCCTTTATGTTTTCATAGTCGTACGGCTTCATACTTCAGGAGATGAGGTGACCTACTTAGGGAAAAAAAAAAAGACAGCAAAAGAGAAGTAAAGGACAAAGGAGCAATAACCTAGTGTGGATTCATGAAGAGTTATAGCAGAATAAACTGATCATTTCTGTTTCTGGAGATGTGTTTCAACCTGCTTTCTGCTTGGAGCTCCCCACAGCTTGGTTCACAGACATCTCACGGAAAGTGAACGTATTAAAGATGTTAAACTTGTGATTAGCAGGCAGCATGACAGGCTGGACAGAGGAGAAGCTTCGGAGCCTGGAAAGAGACAGTTTTACTCGCAGCTCTGTGACTGGTTTTGATGTGTGTACATTAGTTCTCTCTGTTTCTTTTCTCACCTCCCACCTCTCTTGCTTCTGAAGACTGTAAGCTCTTCAGAGCCAGAATTGGCTTCCACCATGTATTTATATGTTGTCTGGCACACTGAGACTCAGATCCCAGTTGTGGTTCCTGTAAGCTGCTGGAATATAAATAATAAAACTATATTTTATTTCACTGATTCTAACTCTGTGTCTTTTGATAATTCCTTAGCTGTGCTCAATTATTTTACAAGATTGCTGAGACATTTCAGGGAGTGCACGCAGTCCTTGCCTACCAGTTATCCTACAGCTGTCAGAACAGAACCCCAGTGGCTGCAGCTGAGCTTGGGATGGAGCATTACCAGAAATAAAGTAGAAGTGGTCCCAGAGGGCCTTTCAGTAGCGACAGGTGCCGTAGTGGTGAAGACCTTTCTGTAAATGTGTTGCAGTTTGTTGTTACTGAACTGATAGGGGAAGTGGACTTTTTGGCCAAACGCAGCATCTTTCTCTTGCTGAAGCAGTACTCACATCGCAACACATCT
The DNA here is from genome assembly GCA_013397975.1 of Machaerirhynchus nigripectus. NCBI lineage: Eukaryota > Metazoa > Chordata > Aves > Passeriformes > Dicruridae > Machaerirhynchus > Machaerirhynchus nigripectus. The sequence goes on along the minus strand of VZRQ01008389.1, from coordinate 436,513 downwards.
CAATATTCACAAATATCCCAGAGGATGTGCTGAACAGTCTCACAAAAGCTCTGAATCTTTGCAGTTTTGCCACTCCTTGTTTTTGTGCCAGCTGTGTTTTAGTATAAACAACGCAGTTGCTTCTCTCCCTAAAAGTCCTTAAGAATGAGCTTCAACCCATAGTGGGGCTGCTCACAGGCTGTCTCACATCAGGGGTTATTCAAACTTGACAAAGGAAACTGCCTGGCTTCATTCAGGGAATGTTTTGGGGCATGCACGAGATCCACAGAGTTTTTGCTCTTTGAAATTGGCAGCTTCAGGGAGATTCAATCTCAGCATTCAGTTCAGATATCTTAGAAAGGAAGCTCAGTCTCTATAGCCAGTGGAGAGGGGGATACCCTCCCCAGAGTGTGATTTCAGAGCTTGTAAGTTTTAAGTTTGCTTAGTTCCATTGTCTGAAGACCCCAACTGCAGATACTATGTGTGTTTTTCTAATGCTCTCTCTTATTTGCTTCTTTTCCCCCCAGTTTCCAAAGAAGTTGAGGCACCCAGGGTCACGTTTGTGTGTTTCTGTCTGATTTTGCCTATTTCAGTAATTTCATAGCCAGCTCTGGCAAAATGGTGTGAGGGTATTACTACAATTTTCCTTAAAAATGGGTAGTTTGGTAAGAAAAGGCACAATTCATAGAACTTTAAAGGGAGACTGCTATGTAATTTTTTTGTCTTATCAAGCACTAGAGGCCTTCTAAAACAAGAGCTCCTGTAAAATGCACACCTGCAGGACAAATTCTAGCTGGAGCTGATACCTCATTAGGCGCTACAGGATTTTATTATTATAGATTAGTTAAATAATAATTATTAATTTATGATTAATTAGATAAATTATTGTTAATAATTGTCAATTAATAATTATTAATTAATAATCAATATATTAATTATATAGATTACTTTTGTCTAGTTGGAAAAGTTTGCTTCACTAGTTCTGCTTCATAAAAACACATGTTGGGGGTTTTTTTGTCCTGCTTTTATGGTCTGCTTTTAGGCCAGTTTTGGGGGCTTTTTTTGTGAGTGGCAAATACCAGTACTGCCATCTGCGAGCAGCAGTGCAAAATACCATCTGCTGTGGATGAGTCCCAGTGCTCTGTACCCATTAGAACCCCACCAAAGATGTTTGTTAAGATGCAGTGGAAGGCTTCAGGAGACAGAAATGCAACTGGAGCAATGTTTTGTGCCATACGTGATCCCACTGACGCCAGGAGGATTATCTGATGTTTAAATTAGCATACAACCTGACCTCAGCTGTTTAACATAAAGCAGTAGGGACAAATCTATTTCCATTAATCACGGTGATGGTGGACATAAAATGCCTGCACTAAGTCATTGTGATAATTTAAGAAAGCAAAGGTTGCTGCTCTGATTTGAGATCGTAAGAAATAAGAAGGAAATCTGCAGTAGGGAAATTGGAGAAGTGAGTGGTATCAAAAATTGCTTTCATGCAACGCTTTTTGTGCTGCATTAGTCTTTTTGCATTGCTTTTCTAAATGGGAACCAGTGTAATTCCAGCTTGAAAAGAACTGTACCCACTTGTATTAAGTTTCTGGCCTGCATTGCAGAGCCCTCTGGCAATTATATGAATAGACCACTAAATTTAAGGATTCTTCTGCCCTTTTGACATATATGGAAGGTTATTGCATTTCCTGTGCATATTTGCTGTCCAAAGAGTAGAAAGAAATTTGGTTATTGCAGGTGGTCAGTTCATTCAGACTCATAACATTTCTCAGCTTGTAATGTAGGAGCCTAGGCAGGAAGATAAGCAAAGAAATAGTATTTTGAACTTCTCCCTTTTATGGGTCATCAACAGAAGCAGGTTTTGGAAAGATTAAAATGTATTTTGTAGTTGCAATGTGCCATATATTTTACTGCATTGTAGTACACTTGTGGAATGACTGGTGGTGCTTTGAAATGTCTGTAGTACTCATTTCTGCCAGACTCATGAAAGATGTGCATAGACAAGGGCATCACAGGTAAAATTCAGAGTGCAGGAGGAGAGTGAAATATTGCTCCATTGTGGAAATAGAAAAGTTTACTAAAAGATCAAAATACTGCTCATTTAGACAGCATGCTGTGGCTGTACTTTCTTTAGAAATAAACAAGAAGCCTGGTTCTCTAGATATAAATAATCCCAGGGATGAACATAATAGCTCATAAATGTTCTACTCCCCTAGCCAGTACCCATCTGAGTTTAATTTGCTGGGTTTGGGAGAATTCAGTTCTTCTTTCAGTACACAGAGGCCTAACATCCGAAACCTGTGAAAAAACTCCTAGTGGATTTTGGATCAGGCCTGAGTTCCAGGTTTAGCCTGCTGAGAGTTTGGAAGCCCTGCACGTTTCCAGACTGGACTGAGGCTCCAAACTTTGCCATGCCAGTGCATTGTGTCAGTATGTCTGTGTGCCCCAGCATACGTCTATACAGGCGCTGAGGTATTTGGGAGCATTTCCAAAGTGAATCTGGAGAGCTGGCAGTCAGCTTCTCTCTCCAGTCGTGTCTTGGTGTGGATTAAAGTGAATTGCCTGAACTTCATCTGCAGCAATGTGGAGGTCTTGAGGGTAGGATGAGGAGGCAGCTGTTACCTGTGCCTTAGAAAGAAGGAATTGCATCTGATCTCCTTTGTACAATGCCCGCTGACCTTCCTTCCCTGCTGCCTTGTCCATGCCTGGTCACCTACGAACAGATCATTGTCACGCTGTCACAGGCCAGCTGTGGAGATGCACATTTCCATGCGCATTTCCAGATGCAAGACTCCTCCTCCTGAGGAAAATGTTTTGCTTGGCATGGCCAGCCCAGGTTCTCCACTGGTCATTTTGAGGTCATGGATGGTGCACAAGATGCCAGCTCTGATTTACTTTGCTGAGAGCTTGTCCAGCACAAGGATCAAGCTTGCATCATCAAGCTGAGATCAGAAGGGTGCCTGACCTGTGTGCCCATTAAGAGCTAAGGCAATTAGAAGAATGTTCTCCAGGACTCTGGGATGAGTTTCTGTTCAGAGGACTGAAATAACCCATATTTAAAGAATTGGAGTATGCTGCAAAAGGCAGAGTGGACTTCTTCTGCCTGCACTGAAGCAAGTGATAGCTCAAAGATGGTTTGCTGCCTGGGTTTCTGTGAAACTGATGATTTTAAAGCTGTTCAAATTCTATTGAGTAGTTAATGATGCTAGGGCACTGAGACCCATGGAGAAGTAAATTTGTGAATTGTTTTAAATCTAAATAAGCAAATATGTTGTCACAGCACAGGAAGCATTTCCATTCTGTTTTTTATAAACTACCTTTTCCTCCAGAACTGCCTTTCCTCAGTGCTGAAGACAGAAAACATCTCAGCGATTTGGTCTGATGACTTTAAGAAAAGGATGTGATTTGTTAGACACTTCCTCAGCCCACCAGTAATCCCAGAAGCAGGAAAATGTCTGGGCATAGGAGCACTGCTTCTGTACTCCTGCCTTCCCATGGTGTGCTGCCCTGCACTGCAGAGCCCCCTGGCCATCCTGTGTGCAGACAGCCTGGAAGCAAGAATTGTGGTTCTGTTTGTAGAAAGGAAGTGGTAGAGGGGTGTTGCTTGCTTTGTCAGCTACAAAACCTGCTCATCTGCTGCCTAAAGAAGCAGAGTTCCCAAGAGCAGGAGGAAGACTTTTACTGATACACGGTAAATGAGAATTGCTGTGTGTAAGGGGGAGGTACAGGTGTCTTCCTCTGCTATGCCCTGAAGTTTGGCAGAGCTCTGGAAGGGATACTTAAATGGCAGACTCTGATGGGCAGTATTTTTTTTTTACATACAGCGCCATCTGTGTGTAATGGGAATCAGTCAACCTCATCCTCAAAACACCTGAAAAGCTCAACATTGAAATGCAGTTTTGAAATGGACATTCTAGTGTAGACCGTCTCCTTTTAAGAGCACAGATTTAGTGGTGGCTTGTCCCAGTACAGTGGGTGACCTTCCCTCTCTGTATTTCAGCTCAGAGGGAGCAAGAGTGGCACAGACTTAGGAACTGACATTCTGAGAGCGTGTCTGGCCAGGGCTGTGCTCAGGAGAAGGGAATGTTCGTGCCATGAAGAAGTACAAATGGCAGTGAGGCTTAGGAAGCAGAAAATGTGATGTGGTGATAAGCTTGTGGAGAGCTGCCTGTGTCCCAGGAAGAGGATTATGGGGAAAACCCCTCTGGAGCAAGAAAAGATATCTCCTAGAGAGAAATGAGGAAGGGCACTGCCTGGAGTAGCATGAAGGCAGGATGAGTTAGTTTCAGCTGTTTCTTCTAGGTGTCCTGAATTAAAACACAGGGTTCTTAAGTCTCAGTTCTGCTTTTGTTTCTCACTCTCCCCAAGGAGCAAAAGAAGTTGTAAAATACTGAGAAGTAGTGAAGGTTTTTTCTTAATAGGGAAGAGAATGATAGAGCTGGAGAAAGCAAGGAGTGAAAGAAGGATTGTAACTCTTCACAGGGTAAAGGTGAGGATGGTGGCTCATGAGGTAACCATACTATAAAGCTGTGTCCCTGATCTTGCAAAGATTTCCATGCAGACTGAACAACATTTCTTACAGAAGCTGAGCATATGATCACATTATTAGGCTGTCCCATTTCTCAGGATAAGCATTTTTAACCTCGGGTGCAATTCTGCTACCACTGAACTCAGTGGGGAACTCTGCAGGTGCTTTGCTGATGCAGGATAGATGTTTGAGTAAAGGCTATAATGCAGGAGCACTCATGTTTTCCTGCAAAAATTGGGTAGCAGATTGCAATTCTGGAGTGTGTTCTAGCTTCTTGCTTTCCCTCCCCTCCAGCTGTTAATTATTCTTTCTGGTTTATATCTTAAGGGAGGAATTATTTATCTTTTTCTATTTGTGTTTCAGCGAAACATTAACAATCTCTTATTAACTGCCTCTGCTAATTATCTCAACAGTAGGAATATTCCTGCTAATCAGTGAAGCTGTGAAGGAAGAATATGGAGCAGGAATAATTAAATCACCTTTTTTTCCCCTTTCTCTGCATGCTGCACACAAACAGAGTAAAAGGGTGGAAGATCTTGACCCCGCTATGCAGAAAATGCAGTGGTCAAGATCTTTTGTAGGAGGGCAGATGGTTTGAAATGTTTCTGTGGAGAAGTTTGGGGAGTGTTGCAGTATGCAATAATTCACTTTTTGCACAGCTCTCTCTCCTGTGTGCATTGACAAAAAACAGCCACATGCTCCTTTGAGTGAAATATTTCAACCCAAAGATTTCAATGTTTTAAAAACATTTGTATGTAGGAAACCAAAGTGGTTTAATGTGAGTGTCAGTGCTCCTCATCTGTAATGAGTGCTTACAGGAGTCCTCTGTGATACCAGGAGGAAATTTACAGGAGGAAAATTATTATTTACAGGAGGAAAATTAGAAATGTTACCCAGCATGTTACTGGTGTAATTAAACTGAACAAAAATATAAAGTAGGAGTATTTATTGTGCAATAAATAATGAAGTTATTTATTGAAAAAGCTAAGGGCTTCTAACACTTACCTCCTAGAAAAGATTTTGTAATGGCAGACTTAATAAATACACCTTTCCCACAGTGCTGTTTGCCACAAAACTTAAATCCTTTTTGTTAAGTAAGATGATTGAAAGAAAGCTGAGTTATGGAAATACATGACTGATGAAGAGAAGGTGATATGAGTTATTCTAATGTGAAAGGCTCTCCCCTGTCTCTAATGCTGACCTTTTCCCAGTGATATACATTTACAATGTTACATTTTACTTGTTAGTAATTTCAAATATTCTGGTGGTGGAGTTCATAACTCTTCGTTTGAATGTGTCTTTTGAAGTAACCATGACCATTTTCTGAGAGACAAGGGAGTCTGATCATTTTTCATATGTAGGCATAACTAGGACAAATGTCTGTCCTTGGGATCCAGGTGCTTTCCTGACATTAATCTTCACAGCCCCCTCTGGGTAGGTGGAGTTTGTTATGCACGCATTTTATTCCTGGGGAAGTGAAAAAGAATCAGAGAAGCTTGCCCAAAATTTAATCCTGGTCTGACTGAAGTTAATAGGAGGCAAGTGCTTTGGTAGAATTTGTTGGAGGCACAATTTCCCATGCAGTAAAGATGCGTTTCAATAATCAGGAGCTCCTGTCTCTGCATCCAACAGCAAAATCACTTGGCTCTGGCCTGTTTGCTGACCCTTCTTGTACGTGTAGACCAAGCTGGAGCTCTCACCTGTGTGAGATGGACTTATATTTTAAATGAGGCCAAGATGATGTTCTACCTTCTTTTCCTATTTTTGTCTTTCAAAAAAGTCCTCACAGCAGTCTGTTAACTTGTAAAATTATACATATCTTTTCTTTTCACCATTGGAAATATTCATCTGGTATTTGTGACCTTGGCATAGGGAAGCAGATAAGTCTTGGGCTAGTGTTAATCATGTGTAAAGGCATTTGTAAAGGTATTTAAAAGGATACCATTCTCATTGGAATAATCAGGGCACTGTCTGCAAAGTAATGAAAATTTAAAAATAACTGGTTGAACAATGCAATGTAGAAATGAATAGGCTGTAGGAAAACCCACATGGTGTCAAGATTGTCTGCCTATTCCTGACACACTTTTTATGAAGAGAGGGAATATTGACATATTGGCTCTAACTTCAGATGCTTTAATAAAACAATGTCTTGCTATATAGGCTCAAAGATTACTCCTGCCTCTGTAAAGTGCCTGTAGTAGATTTTGCTCTCTTTTTCTGTTGCTGAGTATTGCAATCTAGGGGCCAAATGGCTCTAGGCTATTAGAGTGCTAAGGCCAGAGAAGAAGCACAGTTTGCAGAATGAATCCCTGTCTCTGCACACCTTCACACCGTCACCCTCATCTCATTGCTTTCCCTTTGTCATCTTTTGCTGGGAAGGAGAGGCTCGAGGATTTGTTGGGCAGTGCATATGTACTGCAGAAAGATGTTCAGCAGTACATCTGGGGTTAAATCTATCTTCTTCAAAAATTGGAGCAGTTCCTTATTTCTGAGAGCACAGCCCTGGGCAGTGCACGTTGTGGATCATGGGTGGCATCCACAGCAGCAGCAACAGTTGTTGAACAGTGACCTGAGGGAGAGGACGTGGAAAGAGGGTGAGAGTCTTTCCCTCTCACTGCAGAGGACTATTCCTGTACTTACCTGTTTACAGACTGCACCCAGCCCTGCACCAGGGCACTCTTACTCTGCTAGCTGATTGCAGTACTTTGACTTTAAGGCCGAGGTTCAGGTAATCAGCATCTTTTTCAATAGCTTCAGAAATCCTTAGAGCATACCATGTTCTAGAGGGTACCCAGCAAGGCAGTCAGAGCTGAGAAAAACTAAGGCTTCAAGGCTTCAAAAACTTTGTTGCTCTGAGATGGGATGGGTAATAAGTCTTGGAATTATCTATTCTGTGGCAAGCCATGGAGTAAAATTAGTTTGGTTCAACTTAAATGATTTATTTTAATTTACTTTTTTTCCATTCTTCATCCAAATTTCAAAATCACTTTATTTTGGGATTTAAAGTGGTGTTACATTCAGGCTGAAAGTGGCTGATTTATATCTTTTACCTTAAGCAATAAATCCCCCTCCACCAATGTCTTTGAACAGGGAATTTTCTTTTAAACTAGATCTTTTACCACCAGCAGTTTTAACATGGATGGCTCAGCATTTTCCAAGAGTTTCATGAAATAGTTCCTGACCAGCTCTCTTGAGTACCTGATAAGAGTCAGATTAAAAAACTGGAATTGGACAAACTTTCCAAATGAGAGCTCATTTCAGTCCCTATGCCTTCATGTATAGAGTGATTTCATACATTTTAAAAGAAACATCATTATCATCATCTGACATTTTTTCATGCTTTTATATCCTTACAAGCAAATAACTTTTTATTATTATTATTACTAAAAGAAAGTTCTACATAATAGAAGAATCCTAGATTATGTTTGACACAGCTCTTCATTTAAGTTGCTGTGTCTTTTTTGAAACATTTTCTATTGTATTTTGGTATTGCTTTGTGTTTTACTGACTATTCAATATATTTCCCACAGAGACCAGTTCCGTGTGTTTCCTGTAGTGAAGACTGTTCAAAGAGGCTATAATCCTGTAATAGTTTATAGCAAAATCAATTTGATATGCCTTGAAAAATATTCTCTTGTATTACAGTCAAAGGAAATGTGTGTGCAGAGCTGAGAATTTATACTTGTAATGAATTTCTTGAAGTTGGAAATGCATGTGCTTGTGTAATTGAGGGCCCTCTTGTATTAGACTTAATTTTTCCTTTTCCCAGCTCTTTTGAAGGAGAATCCCGTTTTATCACCGCAGTTAGTTAGGAAGGTTTTTAGGATTTTAAACCTCTATTTCAGAAGAAGCTCTCTTGTTCAGCAGTATTTTGTGCTCATTTAGCTCCAAATGTTCTGAGTGCCTCGATGGAAGTAATTGGGTGAATTATTGCTGCGCAGCTCTGTGTACAGTACCTGCCTGGCAGCACATCTTTGAGTTAATATTTAAGAACTACTGCAGCACCCTCAAGTGGTGATGCCGACCTGTATTTATAGTTGGTTTTTTCCCAAATGTTTATTTCTAGGTTTATGGATAATTCCAGTGTTTTGGGCTGACCTGCTCAGGTACTGTCGGTCCCTGCAGTCCTTACTCGGGTGAAATGCCCACTAAATACAGTTAATCACACTGGAATCTGAACAACAGTCTCGGGGAAGTTTTCCTTGGATTGTCAAATGACTTTATGGAGGGCACAAAGCGTTCTCTGTGCCCTCAGTAACTCTGGCTTCTGGCTAGAATAAATAACCTGAGAACCCTGTAGAAAGAGAAACCAGCATGTTGGGGTTTTCCTCCAAACTGTGCTTGCAAACATGGAACAACTGTGGCATAAGAAACCCAATTCCCTGGGCACACACACCAACCCCAGTGACATCCGTAGCAATGGCTTACGGAGAATGAATGCTATTTCTTAAGGAATTTTTACTATCTTTGTGGTGTAGTTCTTTTTCCATTAGCTGCCTATTTTAAACAAGCAGCTGGGCACCAGATCAGATGAACAGCCCTGGTTTGGGGCCTTGTTGCTTCCAGAATTAGCAAGTGCCAGGTCTCCTGATGTTTCATCTCCTAATTCTGCTAAGCCTTCCCAGTAACAAGAGTCATTACCCTGTAAAACAAAAGGCCAAAGGATAAAGCCTGTGCACACTCCTGCCCCCAGTACAGATCTACAGGAGCAAATCACTCAGCTCCTCTGGTCTCATCCCTAAAACACTGACGAGAAGTTTCATCTCAGAAATTTACTCTAAGCCTTAATGGGTGTTGTCTCTACTTTAAGGGCCTTAAGTGAAAACAGACATCAAAATGCTTACTCTCTTGTCACTTAAAACAATGTGTGCTGGACAGACTGCACAGAGTGGGGGGAATGGAAGTGCTCCCTCACCTCAAAAGCTGCTTTGTGCCCTGTGTGCTAAGGCTGTGGGTTAGCAGAAGGGCACAGCTGCCTGTTTACCACTGCAGCTTCTACCAGGTCTGGCTATTTTCTGCATCAAATTCACAGAAAAGGTTTGACAAGCACTATAAAACAGGACAATTTTATTTCTGGAGGGTAGAAGATGATCCAGACTCTTATTTATAAAATTGTATTGATCCAAACAATTTTTCTTCAGATTATTAATATTTAATTTTAATTTATTTTTTCTTTTTACCCTCTCTCAGCTATTTGACATAGAAAATAGAAATCACTACAATTGTAAGCTTTGTCCTCCTGTCTTTTTTTTACCTCTCTTTTAAAAAAGACTCAGTTTCAGTGTGCCATCTAGGTTGCCATCTATATAAGAGACTGCATTGTGTTCAGAAGAGAAGCATGTCAGTAGAGGGCAGGGCCCAACAGTAGTGAGTTTCCAGAGGGATCTGATAAAGAAATGACAGCTATTTTCTAATATGAACTATATAATAGACAAAAACTGTGTGTGGTGGAGCATATTTAATTTAATGTCTGTGCTCTGATCTTAAATGCCTGCTGTCAGCTTAGAAATCACAGTGTAATCTTTTTTATTTTTTTTTCTATAGGAAAGCACTACTGGTAGCAAAAAAGAGAGAGGTATTTGTGAACTTGCCTTAGGCTGCTCCTAAAATAAGCAGAAAGGTGCAGTCCCACCATGGCTGCAGTACTAGGCTGGGATATGCTGGCAGCCCACACTGCAGCTGACCCACAAACCTGTTTTGTGACATTTTGGGGTACGTGTGGGGCTTGCAAGGTGGCAGGGCAGGCAGCTTCTGCTGCCTCTTAGGTGGCCTGGCTAGAGAATTGTCTGTGGTGGAGAGGGGAGCTAAGCTCAGCATGAGAACCCCAGTCAAGGTTCAGTCATGATAACAGGGTATCCTCAGCCCTGGATCGTGAGCTCAGTGCGCAGAACATCACAGATAGAGCAGGGCTCCTCTACAGCTCCCTGGAAAAGCAGGCAAAAGATGAAATGATTGCCAGCATACTTATTTAGAAATAGGCCTCTGCGAGTGTTCTGAAAGTAACCCTATTTCAGGCTTAAGAGACTGGGAAATTCCAAAGATTTGAGCCCCTTTCAGGTGTTTTCCTTCCTTTCCCATAGGATCATGTAATCATAGAATTGTTTAGTTTGGAAAAGATCATTGATACCAACTGCTAACCCACCACTTAACCGTGTCCCAAGTGCCACATCTACATATCTATTAAATACCTTTAAGGAATGACTCCACCACTGCTGTGGACAGCCTGGTCCAGTGCTAGACATCCCTTTCCATGAGGAAATTTTTAGTGATATCCAGTCTAAATCTCCCTTGCTCAACTTGAGGCTGTTTGCTGTCACCCTGTGTCCTGGAAAAGAGACCAAGCTCCACCTGGCTACAACCTCCTCCCAGGGAGCTGTAGAAAGCAATAAGGTCTCCCCTGAGCCTCCTTTCCTCCAGGCTGATCGTCCTCAGCTCCCTCAAATACTCCTTATAAGGCCTGATCCCTGATACAAGCCAGTTTCCAACAATTTCTTGCAAATTCTTTAATACAGAAGAAGATTGAATAAAGTTTAATAAAGAAAGCTCTGTGCGTTTCAAGATGAGGCAGGTGTTTTTGGTTGGAAAATCCCAGGTAATTTAAATTCCTGCATGTCCTATTTTACCCAAAACACAGTTTTGCCCCATTTTGGGGGTGACTGTCCTACTTTCTTGTTACGCCATCTCTGTTATCCAGCAAATGTTTCCACCTCTGACAAGTTGTTGCCTGCATTTGTCACAATGCGCCGCAAATGTCGGTACCATGCGTGCCTGATCTTCAAGGGCCCGTATGTTTCTGGGTGACACAACTAGGCCATGCTAATTGCTTTTGTGGCGTCATCCACTTCCAAAAATACCAGGCAACACCAATAGAAGGATATACACATTTGAATGGGGATACTCTTTTCTCAGTAAAGGAAATTTTCACGAAAATTATCATCCCCTGAATCAGTAGCGGATTCTGTTTTACCACGTTACTGGATAGGCAAAGACGTACTTAAATTGGTGAATAATGGCTAGAATAAACAATTCCCACAGAAAAATGGTAAAATTCACTTGGCCTCGTGAAGCTGAAGAAGGTTATACTGTGGTTGTTCATGTGAAATTATTGAAGATGTAGTGTTGAGAAAAAAGTTAATGGTTTAAGAACCCTAGACTCCAAATAAATAGTGATGCTGGTTCCATCTTCCCATCGTTGATAATGTTCCTGGAGAGGAGGCATCAGCCGGTGTAGCAAGTGGTGTTTCATCAGAAGTTACTTCCCTAAGTCATGGTGGCCTATTTTTTTCAACAATTGCATTCAATGTTGGTGCTTTTACAAAATGCAGCTCTGCTTGTGCTGCTGAAGTTGTGTTGCAGAAACTGTGATGGACTCAACAGCTGCTTTTTGGACCCGGTTGTGAGATTTTTAGCTGCCTCATTGCTGTTTGCCTGCTTTTGTGGAGAGGAACAGAGAGGATCTGAATGCTGCTGTGTGCTTGTGTAACTTGGAGGGAATTAGATTATTTTTCTCTGGAAGAACAAACCTTTTTCAGAGGTTTGAAATTATCAGTTGCAGTCAGAGTTTCCCAGGATTGCCTTTGTCACACTCTTATTCAGATCATGATGAAGCAGCTTTTATTTTTTTCACCTAGCAGAGTGCTGAATTGCTTTTATCTGTGCGGTGAAATTATTGAACATCTCTAAAGTTAGTTTTCATACTTTCTTCTGTTCACTTGACATGCTTTTATGATTGTTTGGCATATGCAAATAAATATACACCTAGACCTATCTCTGAGTCAGGAGTGACTAGATGTGTGCCTGGCTTGTTTCCCAAAGCACTGGGTTTGTTTGTTTTTTGAAGATATTACTTATCAAGCCAATAAGATCTCTGTCAGCTTAACTAGCAACTAGAAATAAAATGCCCCTAAATTTAGGTACCTGCAGTGGCTACATCAAGATTCATGTGAATATCCCCTGGAATTTTCCAAAGCAGCAGATCGTATTGATTATACCATCACTGATCTGATTTTGATAATTCCAGTGTGTATTCCAGTATCTCACGTTGCTGAATACCCTTGCAAAGCTTAGTGCCTCTGGCATACATTGAAAGAGTGCAGTAAAATTAAAAAGAAGCACATATGTTGGTGAGTTTAATCCAGGTACATCCTAAGAGGTATTTAAAATGAAAACCACTCATTGGTTGACCCTAAAAAGCTTTGGTCATAAACCTGTGTTAAATTGGTAAAGATCTGATTTGTTAATCTCCTATTAGTACTCAAATCTTGTCCTTGTGTCTCCTACCTTTTAAAAAATGAATGCACTCTTTGGCAGCCATTTATAATACTGTATATATGTTACATAATGGCAGTTGACCAGAAACATTTACAAACCTCTAAAATAACTTCCATGAGCCTCAGCCATTTTAGACTTTATGTTACTAAGACAGGTGAATTGGACAAATGGTGTAATTTGTACTTAGAAAACTATGAGCAAGCCTGTGAGCTTTGTGCCCTAATCAATTTATGAAGGCAAATAGGCAGGAAAGAAAATGCACCAGCACTAAGAGTGAAGAAGCACAAACATCTACCAATTTAAATTAGTCCCAAATCCAAAAAGGGATTATTTACTTTCAGGTGACTTCAGGGGACTTCAGACAGCTAATCTAGAGCTGTCTGAGCTCCATAAAGTCCCTGCTCACAGCCCACTTAGCTCCAGATGATTGGAACTCATCAGAAGCTTTTCTGTTCAGTCTGAAAACTTCCTGAAGTACCCCCAGTGGCAGTCCTGTACGTTCAAAACCACCCGTGAACACATCCCATGGCAGCTCCTGGTGGGACACAGAAACTGGGCTGAGTTGTACCCACAGCCCTCAAGATTGCCTGAGCCAGTATTTATTCCTAGAGAATATCCAACATGCTCTCTCACAGGGAGGGGTTTTACCAACCTCCATCTTTGCTCCTTTCTCTGTAAATGCTGCAAGAGAAGAATATTTGAATATGCTGAGTCTGTGCCAAACTGGAGGAAGAAACATGTCTGGCAGGGCCAGAAGGAGAACAAAGGAGTGGGAGGATATCAGGTTAGCCTAAAGTAGCCTTTTTGAGATGTCCACTTGTCTAAATACACATTTTCTTCCTGCATATTCGTATTTCTCTCTAGGGTTTTCTTTCAGCTGGGGGGTTCCAAAATTGTAAATTGTGTCATTACATCCCCTGAGTATTTCAGTAAATCTAGGTTTTATTTCTCTTCCAAGCAACAAAAAAACCTGTGAATTTAGTGATAGCTAGTCTGAGGAGTCAGACCTGTTTAAAGAAAATCTTTGTATTATAAAGAAAAGAATTTAAATGAAATTATTTTGTCTTGTCTGCTCCCTTTGAATCCTGTGGCATGCATTTGAAATGCTAACTCATTAAATTCCTTCTGTTTCTCAAAGATTCTGCATGCACAAGTTCTTTTTGGCAAGTGGAAATTCAGAATTTCTCCAAGGATTTTGCTTCTGCATGCTGCCAATTTTACAGTGGTAAATTAGAAAGGAATTGCACCAGCTTCTCCCAACTTGGGCAATTAAGGATGGATGTGCAGATGTGGCTCATGCACATAAATGGGGCAGGCACCCTGTGCATCCCTTTCAGATCTAGAGCTGAGCATATCTCTTGCCTTGAGTCAGAGTCTCTCTGAGGTGACAGAGGGATGCTTTTGCAAGATGGTTGCTTTTCTGATAGACCTGCAACAGCCTACTTTGCCTTTCTGAAGACAAATATATTCCCTTTTCTTACTGAAAACACCCTTGAGAGATCAGATTAATCAGGCAACCTGGTTGCTGTCAGGGCATATCTAACTTGAGTATCAAACACTGGCAGGTTACAAAGCAGAGAGGAATGTGCATGGTGGAGACCAGCTCAGCAACATCAGCCAAGTCCCACATGGATGCCAACAGCTCATGGCATCCAAAGAAAAATGTATTTATCTGTAATGCTTGACTTCCTGGCTTCTCTTGAAGACATGGAATTGGGATCTCATCCTAACTTCTCTCAGATACAGCTTCCAAAGACAGAATGTTAATTAAGACAAGAGAGACAGTCTGCAGTACAAATTTCTATTGGTTTGAATGGCAGTACCAGGTACAGGGGTAGGCCAGGACCCCGATGTGGTGTGCAGCTGTACAAACACATGTACCTCAGTATTTTCTTTTACTTAGGCTTTACATAACCATTTTAGCACCAGAATTGCACAACCATTGTTCCCGACTCCTCTCTTCTGTGTTGGTTTCTTTTCTTTTCTGCCTTTCATCACCTCTGCACCAGCTGCGAAATCATAAAAAACCATGTGGGAAAGACCTTCCTGGTCATGTGATCTATAGGTTTGCCAGTTGGCAGGATTATGCCTTACAGCACATTTTCTAATGCCTCACACAGGCTATTTATAAGTGCCCTCAGCATTAGGACTTTCACCCATTTCCTTTGGAAACAATCCTGCTCACACTACCAGGAAGAACCTGCTGATATTCAGCTGCGTGCTCTTGATTTCATTTAATTAGGCCTAGGTGGGTATCGAGACTCTCAGGTTGAAATCACCTGTCTTACTGGCCACTGAGAGAACATTTTTCCACCAGGTATTGGAATTGCCCTCTGGAGCAGCTGATCTCCCTGGTTTTGAAAATGATCCCATTGTGTGGCTCCAATTAACCTTGTACCACCCCAGCCTGGCTCCCCGCTCCCCAGGCATGTTGGTACTTTCCATCTCTGACAGTTTTTCGTCCATTTTTTCTCTGCCTCTTTGACCTCACTTGTCTTCATCTCATTTTTCTCTCTGCCCTCCTGGTACGTCACTGTGTCCCTGCCTCTTCTATATGCTTTTGATTTTTTTCTTCTTGGCTCCCTTTGGGCACATCTCTTCTCCTAAAAAGCCTTTTCTTCCTTTTTCCCCCAAAAACCTGTATCCTGTAAAGCCACCATTGTCTGTTGTTCCCAGTACTTGAGTATCAGTGTTTTATTTTCCCCACAAAAGGCATCACTCAACCACTTGTGGAAGATTGAATTATTCTTGTGGTGCCCAGAAAACTAATTTTATCAGTGCTTCTCTTAGTCCAGCCTGGAAAGCTATCTTAGGGATTTGTGGTTTATCTTCTTTTTGATCATTATAAGGCCTGTGAGATTATTTTTCTGAATAGTGTGTGATTCCAGAGAAAAATGTGCTTCTCTATGTCCTAAGCTCACTCACTGTCCAATGCTGCATTTCTACATCACTTGCTCTGAGATGCTGCTGGCACAAATAATGAGCTAAGAAAGTGAACGGCTCAGCATACTAATTCCACAACAAATACTGCCCCTCCTCAGGCCTGCTGTCATTTGTCTTGACACAGTGCAGTGCTCCTCCCAGCACACCCATGAGATCAGAATGAATGATCAAGTGTATCCTCAGGGACTGCTGAACTGGTGCATTTGACACAGGAAAGGGATTTTCTGTTCTGGTTTGGTTGGGTTGTGTTTTCAGTGGACACCAGGCAGCAGATGTATAGAAGGTGTAAGCCTGGGGCCATCAGAGATTCATGAGCTGGAGGTTTTTGTCTTGGCTGACCATGGTAATAGGAGCTAAAATATTGTATCTTTGTCTCTCTAGTGCCTAGAAAGTTGCTATTATTAAAAAACCAGATGTTTTATATTAGTAAATACAGTCATTTTAAGAGAAAATACTAACTTGGCCACACTTTGGGAGTGACATAAAAAAATAACCAGGAAATTCTAAAATTCCATTAAAAGTTCATTGGAAAATGAAAATATAGTAGTTTAAATAATAAAAAATGTACTTGAACTATTGAAATTTTTTTTGTTAAAGAAACCCACCTAATAACTATCACCACTTGAAAACTAGAAACAAATTTAGCCTGTCTGCAACAAACTCTGTATTATTTAGATGTCAGGCTCATAAATTGGTTTGTCAGAGCAGAAGAATGGAATGTGAATAACAATGCTTGAATTCCCTGACAGATAGAACTAATATCTAAATAAAAAATATCCAGAAGTAATATTGCTGGATTGTTTCTTTACCAGTTTTATTCTGAGCTGATTTGTCTGAAAACAAATATTTAATGTAAAGTTTTAAAGGCAGTAGGGCTTGGGTTTGACCTGCTTTTGACTGTGTTACATTAATAGTGCTGAAATATGGGGACACTGTTTATTTATACAACATGGGGGAAAAAAAAGTGTCATTTTTATCCGAATGCTTTAGAAATGTCAGTAAAACATACTTTGGTGCTGCAGGGAAAATGTCTTAACCAACACACTTTATTTTGATGGAAATGTCACTAGTTAGGGATCAAACCTCCCTTCAAAACTTCGGATACTGAATTAAATATACAACTAAGAGACGCTTGAGGACACTGTTTGTTTTGAAAAGCCTTGATTTCTGTCTTGGGATCTCGTTGCAGGGTTTAGGGAAAGGATTTTACTTACATATAAGATGTGTATTTAAAGACGAGAACCTTACATTTGTACTTTGGAAGTATTTTGCCTCTTTACACACGTTTCCCAATGCAAATTGCTCGCTTCTCCTCAAATCTTGCCATGGGCTGGAAAGGTCTTTGCTGCAATGTCAGTCCGGTTCCTGATGTGGTGTTTGTTCAGTGCCATTCTGCTGCCACGTCTCAATGTTTCCTGTGTTTCCTTCTCTGGGCTCCATGCTTTCCATGCCCCACTGGTGTGCACATTTTATGACAGTATCTGGTCACATAACCAGGACGTTGTAGAGGACTCTGGGCTCCAAGTCATGCACAGATGAACAGCAAATTAACCACGGACTTGCAAGTGGAGGGTAGAGGTGCTTCCAGCACTGAGCAGTGCCTCAGGAGCACTAATTAGCTCCTCAGGAGCCTAGCAGGCAGGCAGGACTACCATAACACATGTTTGCAGGGGACAAGCTACATCCTGAGATAACTTGTGCACAGGCAGGCTGGAGTGCTCTCCAGAGTCCCTAATGAAATCATCTGGGCCCCCTATGACTCAGAAAAAGCCTCCTGATTTTTTCAGCAGTGGCATCTACAGACTGATCCTGGTGCATCTTATTGCAGGGGGTTATTCAAGGTATTTCTGCCTCCAACTGCCTGCCCAGCCCTTCTATACAAGGTCACTCTGGCTGTAGCAGGGTGACAAAAATGTGTCTTGCACTGCCCAACTTGTGCAAATTGTCTTCCTTCACCCACTGTGATACCCAGAACAGGATATTAAATTGTTTCTGCTGTCCCTGATCTGTCATGGAGGGGAGAGCTGGAATCAGAAATGCCTTTAAATAGCTGTAATTATTTATTTTCAGGCAAATGAATCACAGCCCAAAGCTGCATGATCAGGATATTTTGGTGGATGAGGACCATTTGGCTGTTTGTTTTTCACTGAGGTTTTCAAGTGTTTGACATTGCAATTTTGTATTTCCTTAATATAATTTTTCCATGAATTGTGTACACACATACATGCGCAATATATGTGTGCATGACTAGGCAAACTCAATTATGTGAAATCTTGGTTCTTAAGAATTAAAGCCACAAACAGTGTATTTGGGTCTGAATTGGTCCTTAGAGGCTCTTTTGGGTTTGAACTGGGCTGTGATGCTGAATGTTTTCTTTTTTCTGTACTTTCTTAGAAACTTTTAAATTCAGATATTTAATCTTTGGTGTTTTTTCCTGCCTAGTGGTTTCGTCTCGCCTTTTTGTGGCTTTCTTTGATTATTCCTTTGTGTCCTAGTTTTTCCTCAGAAGTTAAAAATGTATTATTTCTTTTAATTTTATTCTCCTTTTCCTTTTTTTTTCAGCACTAGTTGTCACCAATTCTAAATATCATAAAGCCACTCTTAATGCAGTTCAAGGTGGAATTTAGGTGAGCTATGTGTCCAGATTTTTGGTAGTCAGTTTGTGTCTGAAACAGAAGTTACAAGGGGTCCAAGTGGCTTCTGGAAAGTTACCTCTGTTGTGATGTGTGTCACTATGACTTAGAAGCCAGACCTTTGCTTCAGAGCATTGTGTGCTCATCTTGTTTTTTAATTAAATGCCAGGATCTCAGTTGTGAAGATCAAAATGATTCCTTCTTTCAAGTTCCATCAGGAAGGCGATAGAGCGTTTGTTTTTGTTTTCTCTCTTGATGAGATAAGGCTCCCTTTTCATCTAAATGTTAAGGCTTTCCATGCCTGACTTTGAAGACACAAATAAAAAGGAGTGGATGAAACTATTCTGACGCAAAGAGATTTTTGATCAGGCAGTTGTTGAAATCGTGGGTGGGGGATAGTTGCACTTTAGAATATTGTATACATGAGCTACTGAAGTGGTTTTTTTTTTTAAGACTGATGAAATTACATATATCAGAGACAGTATTATCTTAACAGCTAAAACTTTAAGCAAGAACAGTGTTTCAGCTCATAATTTCAGCCCATAAAATCCACTAGTTAAATTATAATGAAGTTTGTGAGCTCTTCAGCAGTAAGTCTTCAGCAGTGGAAATGGGCATACACTGGTTTATGCTTTGTGTGATATGATCCCAATATCTCTGGTAAATTTAGAGGTCAAAGGGGAGGATTTTGGACAGCAGAAGAGGGGACAGCAACTCTGCCACTTTCCTTTAAACCTAAGCATCTGTTGCTATGGAAACCCCGGTGCCTGATGCTGGAGCAACAGGATTGTCACCCTGTGTCCCGAGCACCCGTGCTGGGCTGGCGGGGCTGGACCCCGCGGGCAGCTCCGCGGTGCCGGCCCGAACAGAGTCCGGTGTCCCCTCCCGGAGCGGCGACCGCGGTTCCCGGGCCGGGGGAGGGGGCCCGGCCGCCCCGAGCAAAGGCCGTGGCGGGGGAATCCCGGCGCGGCCCCGGCCCTGGATGCGACCCTGACCCCGATCCCGGCCCCAGCCCCTGCCCAGCACAGCCCCGCCCGGCCCCTGATCCGGCGCCGGCGCCGGGACCGCGGTTGTTTATCCCCGGCCGGAGCCGCCGGGAGCCGCTTTGGGCGGATTTCCACTGAGGGGCGCTGAAGCACGTTTTAATGCAGCAAAAATGTATTAATACAAAAATAGTAAGAGACACGATTTACCGGATTATTTTAAAAAGCGGCAACAACAACAAAAAACCCGCACCCCCCCCCTTCTCCCTCCTCTCCCTGGCCGTGGGGAGGTGGGGGAAGGAGGAGGACGGGCGGAGGAGACGGGGACAGGGCAGTGCCCGCTTGCCGGGCTGAGCCGTGCCCGCTGGGGCAGGGCAGGGCAGGGCAGCGGGGGGGCTGCGCCCCCACTCCC
>VZRQ01008389.1:380175-416603 GCA_013397975.1 Machaerirhynchus nigripectus | reverse complement strand
TTTTTGAGTTGTTTCCCCGGGAAAAAAAAAATAGGCAAAAAACCCCAGAAGGTACCGAAAAGGCGATGATTGTTGAAGAACCCTCCTTCCCAGGAAGAGCAACGTGCTTTGAATGAGGCTTCCCAGCCTCTTCCACTCCGTCTCACACACTCTGTCACTCTGCCTCTCGCTTGTGCACACTGTTGGTATGCGACCTCGGAGGCGACTGCTCCGCCACCTCTGCCTGGGGAGCCGCTGACAGCCAGCGATTGAGCCAGCCCCCCTTCCTTTTTTTTTTTCCCTCTTTTGCAAACACACACGCACACCCCCAAAGCACATTTAATGCTGATCCACTCAGGCGCCATTATCGGGGGTACGTCTTCGTGGAGTGTTTTGGTTCCTTTTTTTTCTCTTCTGTTTTTTTTTTTTCTTTCCCAACACCGGATGGTGCAGCATTCCCGGGGCCTGTGGTGTTACAGCTCGATTGCGTTTTCTTATTTATTTATCTATCTTCTCTCTTCTTCCTCTCATCACTCCCCCGTCTCTGCTCTTTTGATCCCCCCCGCTTCTTTCCGGGTGCCGGTGCAGAGGACCGGGGAGCAGGATCCCTCGCTCTCCCTTCCACTGATATGGGACTGACCCTCACCCGCGTGTAGCATGCTGTAGCCAAAAAAAATAAGAGAGGAGGGGAAGAAAAAAAGAAGCGGCTCTCTTTCCCTCCCTCTCCCTCGTTTCCCGCGGATTGACTTCATGGCTTCACTGTACCAGCGGTTCAGCGGGAAGATCAACACCTCCCGCTCGTTCCCGGTTCCCCCCGAAGCGAGTCACCTCCTGGGCGCCCAGAGCAGCGAGGAGGACGGCGCTGCCGGCAAGACCCCGCGTCCATTGCAACAGGAAGGCAGCCGGCCCCGCTTCCAGTACCAGTCGCGAAGTGACTGCGAGGAGGAGGATGTAAGCGCCGGTGTCGTTCGCGTGCGGTTGGGTTGGGTTTTGGGTGCCCCCCCCTCCCCGCCCCCTGTCCTGCGGGATGGCTGTGTGCCCCTCTAGT
The DNA here is from genome assembly GCA_013397975.1 of Machaerirhynchus nigripectus. Classification (NCBI taxonomy): domain Eukaryota; kingdom Metazoa; phylum Chordata; class Aves; order Passeriformes; family Dicruridae; genus Machaerirhynchus; species Machaerirhynchus nigripectus. Next base: position 415,576 of record VZRQ01008389.1, on the reverse strand, counting down.
CTGGTAGCGATTTCTTGCGGTTTGTCCGCTCTTCCAGGCGGGTCTTTGCGCTCCTCTTCTTCCCCTGAAGTGCCGGGAATAGTACGGGACGGAGCCCGCTAGGAGTCGAGCCGAGCCAGGACCCGCCCGCCCCCGCGCTGTCCCCGCAGCTCTCCCCATTACCGGGCTCCTTGCGCGGCTCTTCGCTCCCGTGGAACGGGGCTGGGGGACTCGGGGACGTTAACAAACGCCGAGTGCCAGCTTCGTCCGCCTGCCCCCAAGCTACGCGACAAGGGTCCCCAATCCCCCCTTTTTAAAGTATTTTAATTTTTATTTTATTATTATTCCGTGTTTTACCCCTTAACGCTCTACCGGGGCAGAAGTCTTCACCTTGTTCCTCCCTCTTCGCTTTCCTGTCAGCCTCCCCCTAACCTGGCAGCAGGGAAACTTTTTAACCCCTGAGTAGCCGTCTCTGGGTCTCTCTCTGGCCCCCCTCCCCGCTGCCCCTCGGCGAGCCCCCGCGGGGAAGCCGCAAAGTTCGGCCGCGCACCTTCCGCTCCCGTGCTGCTTCCGAGAACAGCGACTTCAAAGGGTGTATCTGCATATCGCCTTAGTAACGAGTGACTAATCCAGGCCGCTGGCTGCCTGCTGTGTCCGATGGAGTTAAACTAGTCTGGGTCAACGGCCCCTACTTCTTTCGGGGTGACGAGGAGGGGGAGGAGGACGGGGACGGGTTTTGAAAAGCAGAAAGACTAAGAGAACAAGGGCCAGTGATAGATCAAAACATGTGGCTCCACATCGCTGGCTGGTGTTAGGTTTGCAGAGGGATTTGAGTATGTTTTGCCTCTGTGGAAGCACACACAAGGGGAAGCAAATGGCTGCAGTTGGGAATAATGTTTGTGCCTGTTAAAAATACTTCTTGCCCGAGTGGGACGCGGTAGCTTTGCAGCAGGGTTTAGCTTTGGCTCTGGGAGCCTTCCCAAGCAAGGCACAGCTTCAAGCCACAACAGCAGGGCTGCTTTACTCAGAGCAGAGAGTTGTGTATGCAGGGAGATGTCCTCGGATTATGTTTTAAATCTCTGTCCATTTTCCCGTCCCTTCATAAAGACTTTTGTGTTCCATAGAGCAAGTGCACTTCTGTCCGCGATGGGGCCAATCGACCTAAACCTCTCCCTGAGGTGAGAGAATGCTGACAGCCCCGGGGGACAGCAGTGACAGAGACCTGAATTGACTCTTCCCTGTGACTTGCTCACCGGCAACGATCTTGGCACTGCTGCTCCTTGGCCCTGGCCAGCTGCAGAAAGGGACCGGGCCCCTTTCCCGGGCGCCCGCACCCACTCGTGACCCTCTCCCGGTGTGGCTGGGGACACGGGGCCCTTCCCGGCAGTATGCTGGGCTCTAGGTGTCGCTGCGAGCCAGCGGAGTGCCACCTCCAGGACTGGGCTCAGGCACATTTTCCTCATTGTTTTTATTTCGCTTTCCTGGATTTGGAGACAGCAGATGTCTGGAGCCGCTTCTCTGGTCACCAGAAGCGCTGAGTCCGGAAGCAAAGGGAAGCCTGCAGTTTAGCTTGTGCGAGTGATTTGTGCAGAGAGTCTCCAAAACAATATTAATAAGAATATTCCTAAACTTCTAAAATGAAAGATTTTTTTTCTTTTTTTCTTTTCCTTTTCTTTTCCCCCCTCAATTGTGTGGGTGAAGAGTACTGCTAGGCACTGCTGTCTGTGCCTGCCTAGGTGTCTTCTGCAATGAAGTGCACAAAGTGTGGCCAGAAACAGGGATTTGGGGTGACTTCTACAGCACATGGACACTTCGTGTGAACTGTTTTTAAAGGGGACAACGCGTCTGAGAAAGTCCCCAGGACTAGGTCGGCAGTTCACAGGTGCTCCCGTCCAGCAGAGACTGGGCAGCCTGAGCTGGTGGTCTCCGGCAGAGGCTCATTCAGGTCGGGAGGATGAAGTCACGACGAACCAGTGGAAATGGTCGTTAAATCGTGTGTTTCAGGGGGCGGGGGTTCCGCCCAGGGGAACAGGCGCCGGCAGGAGGGGCGGAACCGCTGGAGGTGTCCGCGGTGCTGAACAGGAGAGGAGAGGGGCAGGGGAGCTGTCCGCGGTGCCGAACCCGTCCTGTCCCGGGGCAGGGGAGCTGTCCGCGGTGCCGAACCCGTCCTGTCCCGGGGCAGACGGAGCTGTCCGCGGTGCCGATACCCTCCTGTCCCGGGGCAGACGGAGCTGTCCGCGGTGCCGAACCCCTCCTGTCTTGGGGATAGGGGAGCTGTTTATTCTGCCAAACCCTCCGGGGACTGGTGCCCAGGCGAGCTGGCAGTGACCTCTTGTCCTTGTCCGTGGCGAGATGGGCAGAGACAGAGGTCTCGTTTCCCATCCCCAGTGGCAGCAGTCAGACTCACTCGGGATGAGCAAATGCAGCCCTGGGCATGAGACCCCTGAAGAAAAGGGAAAAGTGAGGCAGAGAGCGGGCAAAGACCAAGGAAGAAGTACAAGGAGAGTGGTCTGTTTGTGCAGGGTGCCAGGAGTATGTGCTATTGCTCATCATGGGGAAAGGCTTAAGGACACAGCATTGGAAACTCTTTTCTAAAATTAGACTTCTGTTTTCTGTTTTGTACAAGTGGGACATTCACACTGTCTTTCATCTTTCGACATCAATGTAGTAGAAAAGCCTAGAACTTAAACGTATAGAAACAAAGGGGTTTTTCCCTTTCCACACTTGGAAATATCAAAACGTGAGAATGAGGCTGTTCTGTTCCTAATTTTGTCATGTGATTAATAAAAGGGAGGGAACTGAGTGTATTTTATGGGTTGCTGATGATGACTTTTCCTATTGAAATATGTGTGCTGCATTCAGCACTGCATTTTTAAACACCAGCACAGACCTCAACACGGAACAAAACAGAGGGAAAGACAGGATCTTGCCTTTGAAGGTCACAGTATTACAAGTAAGCATTCTGTCCACTGGAAGTACTACTGGTGGAAAAATACTACGTGAAATCTATACAGAGTTAAAGAGGAGGCAGTAACTCCCTAATAAAATTCAAATCAAAACCAATAATGATTTTATAAGACAACTGCTGACCTACAGACACCACTGAGACACACTTGAGAAGATTTTTTTTTGTAACATAAAAGTACAGCAAAGTAGAGGTTGCAACATTCTTTCGAATTTTAAATAGTTTTTACTATGTTTCAACCCATGGCAGTTATATGAGAAAATATATATATAGCAGACCTAACTACTGAACAAAGCCTGAATTAAGTCACACAAATGTTTCATGTTAATGGTTAGTCTGATGAGACAATCAGGTTATTTATGGGAGGATTAATAAGGAAACTAGGTTCTGTATAAATGACCCCAGAAAAGCACTTCCTAGTTGGCTCTGTGGCATTGTTGATATTAAAGTTAATTATTGGAACAGCTCTAAACAAAATTCTGATGAAATATTTACCTTTTTATAAGATTAGCATTTCACTACATCTATTTAGATGAGGAAACACTCCTGAGAACTCTTGGTTCAGTTTAGTGTGGTGGTATAGCAGGTTATGAATAATGTTGTTAACATAATTTTATTTTTTAGGTTGATGAGATTACCTTTTAGATGGTCATTTTGATTGGCTTACCTTTTAGACTGATGGGATAAATGCTTTGCATATTGTACAGTGGAAGGGATTTTCTCTGACACGTTGGCTTGGGAACTTTTCCCCCCCAAAATAGAGCTTCTTCATCTTTTCCAAGCTTCTTTCTTGGCATCACAGTGATTAATGAGTTTAATTTTTGCAGGCAACTGCCAGGAGGTGCTGAGTAAGATGTATCATGCTGATTGTGTGTAACGCTGCTCCTTTTAATTACTGGGATGATAACAATGCATTAATCAGGTGCATAAAAAATTCAACACTTTCCTGTAGCATGGAATATTGATCCATTTTATAAGGCACTGACTGTAAAACAATGATCACAGAGGTACTTTTTAAAGTAAATTTTGTATGATAGGTTATCTGTTAAAAATATGGAATCCTCCAGTGAAACATACACTTTTTCATATAAAAAGCCACATGCCACATTCTTACAGGTTCCTTATGTAGCCAGAACTCTTATTGGCTTTAATAGGAGACTTAAGCATATTAAAAAAGCCAGTCCCAAAGTACGAAAGCTTTCATTCCTGTGAATATTTTTTCAGTAAATGAATTCTGAATATTTCTTTCTTTTCTGCATTTGCTTAAAACTATGTTTGGCCATATATTATACTTTACTAGTTCCACAATTGGTTATTCAGACTGATTTACCTTTTGAGAAATTTTTCATACAGATATAAATAGAGATCATTTTGAGATGCCTCAGTAAAACTGTGTTTTGTGCTTGGATAAATTAAGGACTTAGTAAATCAAATATCCTTTGCGAACAGAGTGAGTCTGAGAATGTGAGAATCAAAGCCATCAGTGTGAAAAAAAAAAAAGTAATTTGATTTGTCAGACTTGCTGTTGCATGTAATTGAAAGTGTTAATTTTCAGTTCATTATTTGTGTAATGGGAAGAGATATTGCCTCCTAGAAATGTGTGTCAAGGACGGTGTTTCAGAAAGTTGGAGGCCTGAGCTGCAGGCAACAGGCATTTCAAAAGTGGGGTGTTTTTTTCTCCTAGAGAGAAGAGTGAATTGATTGTGGAGAGGTTTGTAGGACTGCAGAAATCCTAACTTTGTCATAAGATGTAATTGTTTGAATTGTAACCAGAAGTCTATCCATAGATCTGTACTGCTGTGTGTATGGGCAAAACCAACTGTTTCAGTCTGTGAGAATCTCCTGTTCTGCCTCTTCTTGGTGAGTTCTTGGATGCTGAACTCAGTTATCCTCCAGCCATTAAGATGCAGAGAGCTGGAATGGTTATTTCAGTGGAAATAGTTAAGCCCTGCTGACATCCTGTAACTCACCTTTTGAAATGAATAAAAATTGCAGCTTACTTCCTTCAAAAATCGTACTTATAAACTTTATTCAAATCATGAGTTATATTTGCACAGAAACCCATCATGTATTTTGTGATTACTGAACACTGGACACTCTGATCTGCAGGTGATACACTTTTTATACTTTGCTGTATGGCTATATCTATCATTAAACCAACTTACGATTTTTGCTGCCCGTTTAAAATCCGCCTCTGTTTCTGCAGTCTTCACTAGCCATGGTGATGATGCACACACTAAAAAATCTGCCAGAGAAAATGTATTTTTAAGTACTCAGGATAACTGTGTGAAGAGGCTGAATCATCTCTCTGATAGTAGTGAACTGTGCCATAGGTTGGGATGCCTCACGTAGAGTACTCGGCTCACGTTATTTCTCCTTCTGAGCTGGGAGCTCGAGTGCAGAAAGCAGAGGCTTGAGCCCACAGTTGGAGCAGCTCAAGTTGATTTCTGAGGGGATTTTAAATTCATAAGAGGTGGGGGAAAAAATCTGTGAGTATGTGCTGTTCTCCACCTATTTGTATATTTTTGTTTCAGGAAAGGCCAGACTGAAGGCAGTCCTTAGAGTGTGTATCACAGCTTGGAAAATGCTCTTTGGGAGTCAGAAGATTTTTGTCCCTTGAACTAAGAAGCTTTACATTACCTTGGGCTGGTATATTTATGCTTGTGTTGGTGCAGCAAAATCTCCTGTCGTAGCTCATTAACTGCAGGTTGTTTTTGCCGGGGCTTTTGCCTGGTGTGCTGGACGGTTCCCAGCACGCTGCCTTGAGGTACGAGCGTTTTCATCCCGTGACCAAGGGGTGGCAGCGTGTGGTGATCACACCGTTCCTATGGAGCGCTTGGCTTTTCCCTGCTTTTATAGGGAAGCACCAACCACCCACTTGTTTACATACTCACACCTACTCGTGGGGGTTCTTTAATCCCTTACTGCTTTCTCTGGGTCTGATGGAACTGATGGCAGTTTTGTAACTCTCTTTTTCCTCTTCAGGGAGAAATATTTGTTTTCAAAGCTCGTAAGAAATGGTTAAGCAGTAGTTTTAAGTGGCCCCTTACTCAGACACGGGGGAACGAGGGAAGAAACAAATCTTTCTTCTAAGGGAACGCTTTTCTCCTTTCTCCCAAAGGAAAGCAAAAAAAAGTGTCAGTGTTTTCCCAAAAGCCTCTTTCACTCGTAGTGGGTTGTGATACAGTGTATCCTTTCAAGAGATAATTACACACAGACAATTTAGGTTTGTAGTTTCAAGGTGTTTCAAAAGATTTGTGGTCAAATACAAAGAATAGATACTGGAATATATTTCCTAGTCATATGCACAAATACTTCTTTGGGATCAGCTTTTTTGCTTATATATGCACCTTTGAAAATGTTATGCGTATTCATTAAACTGTGGGTGTTTGGTACTGGTAAGATTCAGTGTGGGTGAGTTAACTGAGTTAAAGCATATTTTGAGTGTGTGCATTCATCCGTAGGAACAGATCCCTGGGCCGTAATCTTTACTGCCAATACATAACTATAAAAGAGAGTCAGAATGAGCACTGGGGTCACGGATGTTTTGCAGCACAGAGCGGTGCAGAAGGGAGCAGAGGGAGAGTGTGGTGGTACAATCCAGTAAGGTGTTCTGAAGGGAGAATGGGCAGTGGTTTCTCTGTAGTGGAAAGACAAGTCCTTCCCAACATATCCACCTGAAAAGAGTATTTGGGAACCTAAATTTTCTACATGCAACCAGAGCTTTAATTACATCTTATTTTTTTGAAGCACTTTAATTTAGAAAAATTTCATAGTTTATTTTGTTAAAATAGCACTTGAAAGTCTTCCCAAAGATTACAGCAAAGATTAATGCAGTTTTTAAGCCTCAGGGAACTTGCAATGTTGGCCAAGGGGGAGAGGTAGAGAGGGGTCTGGTACTCATTCACTCTGCAAGCATTTAAGTTTACACAGAGGTGCTGAAGTGTGTGAGGTAATTTGGAAAAGGGCAATATTGTGACAGCTGATAAAAGCTGAATATGGTTTTTAATTGTTTATCCTTTACATAGTGTAAACTATTTTACTCTAAACAAGGTGCTTGTTAGTAGAGTTCAGCTATTACATAGATTCTTCCATGAGCTGCAGTCTCTGTGCCTTTTAAAACTGCACTTTTTATTATCTTCATTTGCAGATGGAGAATTGGAGGCTGAGGTGACACACGGATGGTTCATCTCAGCTCTACAGCAGTGACGGTCTGCTGTGGCTCAGCCTTGTGAGCTATTGCCATTTCTGGATCTGGGCCCCAGGGGTTTTAAGACTAAAAATTGTTCCAGTTATCACCATGGATATTCTTACAGGTGTAAAACTAATTGTAAAGTCTGGCATATTTAAGTCTTTGCTGTATCTAGCACTCATTTCTGACAGTTTTCCTGTGACATTTCAAATGTCTGATGTTTCCTTTTAGCTCTTCAAGGCTTTGGAGTTTGCTTTGAGCAAAAGGAAATTTAAAGCATCCAAAGGGAAGGACAGGAGTATCTTAATGCTTTCATTATAATATTTCAGGGAGGAGGTGGTTTGGGGCTTTTTATATTTCTTTTCTGTATTTGTCAATAGCATCTGCTCCAGCATTTCAAGCAGATTTCAGTCTAGGCAGACCTTAAAAGCAAATGCAAATTTCTCCCCAGGCTTTCTCTCTTGGATGTACAGAGCTACACGAAATGGAAATGCAGCAGTGGGAAGTGCCTGGTAACCTCAGCTCCAGTTATACCACAGTCATTAATTTTAAAGGGTTTATGACAAAACTATGTATGTGTTCCTTATTTTCCATTAAAATAATCTTGAACGCTCTATAAAAGAATGTAGCTGTGGTATTTTGGTCAGAGGAGAAACGAAACCCACCCAGACTGAGCAATTACAGATGTTGCTGCAGTCTCCAAGCCCTAGATCTGAAGACACTTGGTGAGCAGAACCCGCAGGAGGTTTACACAGGATCCCTGTGCCTGCTGCTTTCCTCCTGTTCTGGCAGAGGCAGAAGGAGAAGTCCAGCATCTGGGCAGCAGCAGGAGGCTTGTTACTGCCTGTTGTCCCTTCTCAAGGGTATAAGCAGTGGTTTGCAGAGCCCAGTTTGTACACTTTGTGTCTGTGAAGATGAATTCAAGTGTCCTGCAGTGCCTCTGGCTAAGGGGGACTAAAAAAGACTTTTATTTATAAGGCCAGCCTTTGGCAAAACAAAAAACATGAACTGCTAATAGTAGCAAAACAGACATTTATGCTTGTACCAGGGCCACAGAAAAGGAATCTGGTGGCAGCTGCTGCTGCTGGCTGGCTGGGTGGTATAGGAGATGGTTCTGGGGGGGATGGCTCTTCCCATTTGTTCCCAAGGCTTCTGAATCCCTTACAAGCCATAGGGGTGGCAAGCACAGCTCATCTCCTCCTCTCTCCCATCCCTCAGCCCTACCTCATAGGAGAAGAACTCTGCGGTTTTTTGCACTGCTGGGAAGTCATGAGTCAGTTCTTCCTCCCTGTCTCACAGGTGGCTCCCGGCAACCTTATCTCTCTGTGCCCTGGCGCCCAAGGATGGATATCCCAGCAAAACCCCAGATGGCTCCACTCCAGCCACTTCCCATTGATATTCCCTCTGGCACTGCAAAGTTCAGCTCCTGCCTGTGTCTGTGCCCTCCTCTCAGGATAGGCAGGTTGGGTTATCTTGTGTTTCAGGGGAGCACAAGGAGACTTGAGCAGAGAGCAAAGAGGATGTTGGGATCTGCTTTAAATAGTGTTTGACCTCTTGCATAAGAGACTGATTGTCCCAAGATAAGTTTATTGCATACACAGCTCTGAGATTTGCACAGATTGCTCCTGGGATTATGTTTCATGTGACTGTGGAATCCTATCTTTATTTGTTAGTGATTTATTGCTAAATCTTTCCTCATGTTTCTGTAAAACCTGTACTAAATATGATTTGGTTTTGATTTTGTTTTTTTATTTCTATTTCATCTAGGTGCTAGAAAAGAAAAGCAATATTTAAAAGACCGAACTTCTATTACTTTGCTCTTAGGGAAGCTGTAGAAATCAACAGCCATGTTGCCATAGACACATAAATGCTTTACAGTGAACCAAAGATTTCTACTTTTACTACTCTTACTGCTAGGCATACTGAATCTAAGCACTTTATTGATACAGTTCCTCTACCTGCTCTATATTAACTTCTTTTTCATTTTTTTTCTTTTCTTTTTTGATATTTTTTTTTATTTGGGTGTAATCCCAGATACAAGAGGACACACATGGAGAAAACACTAAAGGTATTATAGTGCTTCACAATGGTGTCTCTGATAAAGTGGGTGCTGTTGAAGCAGCTTCTTTGTTCTGTTATGAACTGCAGCACAAACACTTGTCAGAACACATACAGCGAGTCATTGCAAACAAGAGTAATTAATTAAAACTGACAGAGCCAAGGTTTAGGATCACAGCAACCCCATCTATTGTTCTTGCCTTGTTTATACTCCCTGTGTTTGAGGACGGTGTGATTGGAAGAGGCTTCTTCAAGGAGTGGGTGATTCTCCCTGATTTCTGGGCACATTTATATGCCTTCTGTTTGAGGGGGCATGGACCTGTGGTAGAGCACTGCAATAACTGTTAGGGAAGTCTTGCAGCTCCTGGGTCTGCCACTGACCTGCTGCATGACCTTCAGCCAGTTATTTACCCCTGTGAGGCACGACCTGCATCTGTTGGGCACCATAAAGGAATCAAGGCCTTGACTTCATTTGTGGCTTCACTGTGGTGGTGCAGGATTAAATAATTTTTGCTTTTGGCCGAAAGCTTTGGGCTAAAACGAACCCATAGACAAAAACATGAGATTATTAATAATTAGTAGTGCAGTCATTAATTCTGACAGTGGCAACATTTGTGGGAGCATTGCTAATAACAAAACCAGGCCCTGATTGTGCTTGTTTATGGTGGGCTAAAGGTCTCCCTCATTACAATGTTTCACAGGCAGTGCCAGGAACTGATAATCACTATAATGCACATTTTTTCTTTCAGCTAAGAAAAGCTAATAAGCATCTGTAGTTTTGAAAATGTCAGATTGAGCCAAAGTGCATGCAATTAGATAAGGATAATGTAGCAGATAATAAGAAGATACATGATACTGGGTAAGCAGTTATCAGACTGTTGTGCTTTGGCTGCTAGAGTGCTACGTGTCGTGTAAAAGGGAGCGCTGGTTGGTAGAGGGGAAACATGCCAAGAGTTGTCAGGAATGGAAACGGGAGCTAATGTGGTAAGGTGACAAGGTTGGTCCTGGGGGAGTATAAACATGGATGTCAGGCTTTTGATAGATGGAAGGGTTGTCTGGGTTAAAAGTCATGTACTTGGGAGGTGAGAAAGGCCACTGAGAAAAAAAAAAGGAAGCAAATATGGAAAGGAAGATGGGCAGGATGGAGTCATTTGTGGTTGCTGTCTCTAATGTTTCTTTTTTCCTTTCTTTCAAAGACTATCTGCCTTGTGTGTGTGTGGTGTCTGGGCTGTTCTGGTAGCTGTAGTGTGCTAAAACCTTTCTGAGACAACTTCTTTGCCCAAAAGGAGAAACAGCCCTGATGCACTCATTAAGTGCGAATTTTCAATCAGTGTCCTCAGTTTAATTTGCCTCTGGGGGAAAGAATGAGGCAGACTCTGGGAGCAAGATTAAAAAGAAGAGGATGAGAAACAGACAAGGGACAAAGAAGGGAAAGAAGAAAGAGGAAAACCATGAGGCACAGAACTGGATGCCAGCTCTGATACTGGAAGAGGAGGAATTTTGCTTCTAAATTTTTTTTTTGCTATAGGGCAAAATATTTCTTGTGGCTGAGACAGACTATTTCCATATTTTCCCTTTACTCCTACTCAGCCTAATCTAGCAGCTAGTTCTTGACAGGAGGGCAGGTTCTTTGTAATCAGAAAGAATAGGCATTTTTGTCTCATGTTTTTTTCCTGAAATGTCTCTTCTACTCTTATTCCACCTTTCATGAAGCATTCTGATGCCTCCAGAGGAAAGAGATTAGAAGCCATTTCTGCTGTGTTTTGGTTATATAATAACTTTTACCATTTTTTTTCTTTTTGGAATTCACAAAGTATTTAATATCTTTATAAAATACCTGACAGAAAATCCGTATAGTTCTCATCCTCTCCTTTTCTGTAATATCTTTAAGAAGATCTTTAAGAAGGTATTCTACAAATAATTACCTTGTGACTAGCTGTGTAGTGTTATACCTGCAGTCTTAGGGAAAAAAATTATTATCCTTATGATATATTTGAATTGTAATTAACAAATTTAAGGTATATTTTGTCAGAAAACGTTGTGCCTTTAAATTGCAGTTTACACCAGAATATATTCTTTTTTGGTGTACTTTCAGCCCTGATTACCTGTGTTTGTATTACAGGGTTGTGTAGAAGTGTGTGTCTGATGTTTGGAGAGGTCTCTAGGAGAATCATAGAATCACAGAATTGTTTGGGTTGGAACGGATCTTAAAAATCATCTTTCCCATGGGCAGGGGTACCTTCACTGTCTGTGGGCATTTAAACTCAGGTTGGGGCTGAAATTCTCTTCTGTTTTATTTTTACAGTTCAACCAATAGCAAGTTAAATGCTCCTCAGTAAGTTCTTCTCAAGGCATTGGGAAAACTTCATCTTAGAGGAGAGGGAAAAGAGAGGAAATCCACTGTCTCCTCTCATGTTGGGTCATGAGGGAATACTTCCTTTCTCCCACAGATACAAGGGTGCTCATAACAACTGCACAGCTCTGTAGTGACTCTCTCCTTTTTGGATGAGCTAGAAAGAAGTGCCTCATGGGCAGAGAAGGTGAAGGTTAAGAGCAAGGTTAAAGCCAGTTTAATCCAGTCTGTAAATCTGCATGTGAAATCCCTCAAATTATAACTGTGTTCCTTGACTGTCTCTCCCTGTGTGTGCTAAGCTGGAGCTGTTCTGGAAATGGGCTTTTGGCAGACAGCACGTGGCCACTGGGCTGGAAGGATGTGTGAGAATGCCACAGTCAGCTTTTTAGCTGTGCAGCTTAGTGTAAAATGTAGGGAGCAGCAGTGTGAATCGGAGGGTTGAATTTGCTCTAAAAGTTCCACAAAAGGCTCCTCTTTTGCTGAAGACAGATTGTGCCAGTCCAACCTGAAAAACTGTAATTTAATTTGAAAGCACCCTTCTGCATTCCTTTCACCTGATCTCGATTGTTGACAAGCCATAAAATTTCTCTGTGGTCCGCTGGAGTTTAATAGATGAGAATTTCCTAACTTCATAAAATGATTAAAAGCACTCCAAATGTATGCTATTAGCAAGGACTCTGTGAGACAACTCAATCAGCAGGCTTCAGAGGCCTTTGTGAAAGGTCTTGTGAGCATTGCTTGAAAGGCAGATTGCTGAGATAGGTAATAATTGAGGGAAAGACTAATAAACTGCAAGACTTAAAGTAACTTAAATAAAAAATGATAAAGGATGTGTGTAACAGAGGTTTTTCCTGTTTGCCACAGTGCTGTGAAGATGAACTGTGCAAGGATCAATGTCTCTAGCAGGGATAAGTGATAACTGTGGGGCTCATTTTGGCAGCAGCCCACTCCTGTGTTTTTCTTTAACCCAGCACCTTGGACAGCACTGAAAAGCAGAAAGAAGCAGTTTGGTTTTGTGTGTACTGCCTGTATCTCATCTAGAAAACTCATCTTCCTCCAGCATTCTGGATCATAAACCAAAAACTGAATCCACTTTCATCCAATGTTTGTAAGTAATGAACCATTTCAGGACTGTTCTGTTCTGCTCAAGGCATTTCTACAAACAGAAGAAGGATGATTTATCAACTGATTGTAAAATACATGTTGGGCATTAAGGATTGCCTTTCCTCTCTCCCTCTCCCTCCTTTCATACAGGCTGGCTGTGACTTTCCAAACAAGCAAGAAAATGTGACTGTTTTGTTTTTCTATTCCATTTTTTTTTTTTTGTGAATTCCAAGCAAAGGCTAGTTAAGGGGTAAATGGGCAACCAGATGTTGGAAACTGAGGCTCATAACATCAGTTTGGATACCCCGAATTTCTAAGATTGGGTGAAGAAATCTGGTGGCTGCTTTTAATCAAATGGGTTATTTGAGAGTTTGTCTATTGACATTGCTGAACTTTCCGATGAAAACTTAGAATATATCTCATAATGCTTACTTCTCTTTCCTTGCTCTGGAGCTCAGAGCAGTCCAGCAAGGTACAGCACCAAAATATGTTCTTTACATCACAGTGACATGATCTTCAGAGTTTCCAAAAGTAAATTTGTGTGCTTACGAAAAGGCGAAGAGGCTTTTTTAAATTTAATAGGTCTTATCTCTTATCAGAGCAGGAGATTAGAATTTTCCATGACTTGGTCTCTCCCTTTCACTGATAATGGTGGAAATGGAGATCCATCCTCAGGATATCTATCTAGGAGAAAGTTTTGTTTTCAGACTGAGGCATTTCCAGCATGTTTCTTGGTCAGCTTCAATAATCACTGATTCTCATTTATTCAGGCCAATGGGCCCTTCTCTGGAGACAGTAAAGTTTTTTAAAATGAAGGATATTGTTGGAATAAGAATTGATGGCTCTAATCTGGTCATAAATTGTTTTAGGCAGGAAATACCAATTTTTTTAAGATCTTGAGCATTAAAGTATTGAAATAGTCTTCTAGAAAGGCTGGGTGAAGATAAAAGTTTTATCTAGCTTTAGGCTAGATCTCAGAAATCCTACTTTTTTGTGGCTGTGTACCTGCCCTTGGAAGCAGAGAAAACATAGGGGCCACTTCTGCAACTAAATCTATTGAAATTTTGCGTGAGCCAGTGAAGAGGTTTCTGCCTCCAGCTAGGTAACAGGAACTCAGTTTTGATTACACAGGCTAAATATCTTATCAAAGAATCTCCTGAAGAGGTAAAGGTTATTAGACTCCGTGTTTGTTAAAAAAAAAAAAAATCACAGTAGAATGGGTTTTACAGGGCCGAGTCTGTCCTCTAAACATACTTTTAAGATAGTTCGGTCAGGTTTATTTGAGAGTTTATTTGATTGCTGCATTTCAAACAAGTTGTGTCAGATGTCTATGATATTTCTCTAAGCATTTCCAGCTACCTCCCCTGTAGGCCAAACACTTTTCCATTTCCAGAGGCAAGATGTCAAGAGGTCTGTCACTAGGAGGGCGGCAGCATCTATAGACAGTTACTCCGCAAATGTTCTGTGTGGGAAAATCTAATTCAGAGCAGTTCTTTTTCTCTTATTGTTGTAGAATTGTACATCCTTTTTTTGCTTGGCTTTGGTGTTTCTACACAGAATCCCAGAGTCCTTTATAGATAGAAGCTTTGCCTATCTCCATAACAAAGACAGTTTGCAAAGAAAAGCCTAAGGATGAGAAACTCAGAAGAATATCAGACAGTTTGTTTCCTGTTATAGGACCACTACAGTGTATGAACATAATCTCCAGACTATGTGAGTTGCAGATTTTGGTATGTGAAGAGAATTTAGTAGCTCAATACTTTCAAACGATTGAGAACACTGGGCTGAGTTTATTTTACTGAAAATCTTCCTTTTTTATACAGATCACCCCCAGGCCGCAGGAGCAGTGCAGCTCATGTGACAGAATAAACACCCAAGTTCATTAAGTCTCTCTGTGACTCAGAAACAGGCAGAGCAAGAGTTCACTTCATGTAGAAACACACCCAAAGCCCTTCAGTGGCTCATTGCACTGTGTGGGTTCAGAGTGGGTTTAACGTGTTGGAAGCTTAGGGTATAAAACACAAATTGTTTTAGAGACCCCCACCTAGAGGAGCAAAACTGCCTGTTACTGTTTGCCATTTGTCTAGTGAGAAACCTGGGATTGCTTCTCAGCCTTGTTCCAGACCCCATCTCCCAGCATGAGCTCTTGGCTGTTGCTGCAGACCCAGGAGGGGTCTCCTCTCTCCTGTTCTTTCCAAACACAGGAAACATGGGAGGGTTGGAAAAGAACCTGAGGAAAAGTGAACATGGCTGGGTGGTGGTGGTGGGAAGAGTGCTGGGGTATAGGGCTCTGCTCCTCAGCAGATGGTGAGTGAAAAAATTACCCAAGAAGGGGTACCACAGGCAATGCCAGGCAATTCCTGTTGGCTTCTTCCCCTCAGTATCCCTAGCGCTGATTTTTCAAGCTCACAGAGGGCTCAGAACATTGCCAGTGTAGGAAAGGCTGTGAGCAGCTGTGTCCTTTGCTGCGTCTGGCCCTGAGCACTTGTGAGAACTTGACCCACGGCACAGACCAGTTTAATGCAGCCCCTTCTTCAAGTCAAGTGATGACATGCATACGTGTGAAGATGTTTAATGTAGCAAGACTGCTCTGAGGCAGCAGATTTCTTAGCAGTTATTCCAGCACTGGGAGAGGACCCTTGTCCTCTCCCTCTCTGAGCAGTGCAGGAGGGGAACAGCAGAAGTGGTGCTTTCTGAAATGGGTGCTGAGGGGAAGCGGTGATGGTGATGTTTTATCAGTGTGGTTAGAGGCAAAGGATGCAGGCGACAGCTTTGCACAAGTGCAGAGGAGTGGATTGGGTGCACAGGACAGCAGTGATGTTGATGGGCTGGAAATTGCTAAAGTAATCTCCAGGTATCCCATCCCAGCAGCAGAGGGAAGGCAAGCTGCACGGGAGCAGTACATCAGCCAAACCCATGGCTGTGGCACGTGGCTGGGAGTTAGAAAGCTGGCTTCTCTTCCTGTGTGGCATTTAAGTTTTTGGGAACATTTAAATCCCTGGGTTGTATTGGGCAGATTTTCCAGAAGATTTTGGTTATGCAATAAAAGCTATCTGATATTGTTTCTACACTGCTGTTAAGATGAAGTGTTCTTATTATATCCTATAATCTTACTTGAGCTTTCTGTTCTTGATGGTTTTTCTAAGCCCTGGGCTAAAAGACATTGTGATAGAAATTATTCACCCAACAAAATGTCCAAACTGTGAAGCACTAAAACTCTTTCTGGTTTTTTTTCTGCTTCTCAAGACAGCAAAGATCAAGCAGTAGAGCTTATACTGCTTGAAAGTGCTAATATGTGTTGAAGACTCAGGATTTTATGGTTATTTGAGCTGGAATTTCACATGCCACCAAACACACAGTTGATCTAAATCAGTGCCTCCCCAGGGCCGTGTCTGCCCAAGGGATGAGGGTCCCTCGTGCCAAAGCTGTGTGTGCAGGGCTCAGTGCAGTGCTCCTCCTGTGGAAGAGCTGAGGCACTTTGTTGTGCTGATGCAGTGCAAGCTTTCAGCTGCTGATCATTCATATTAGTCAGAACTAATTTATCTACTGATTACTCACCCTGCTGTGAACCTTTGGGTGCTGATAGAGGTTTTTCAGGGCTTCTTTACAAACCTCAGCATGGTATTACAAGATACATCAGAGAAATCACCACCATGTCAGGCACTCCAAAAATATCAACAGCGCTGGACTTATCGTTGCTAGTCAATCCCTTAATTCATTTTTTCTTGTATTCATTACTCTAATTTTCTTGTGTGCTTTGTGCATCTTTAATTAAATGAGGGCACATCACTGTGGTTGTGGTTTGGTTTTTTGCACAGGACCCCTCTTCCTGTGCTCACAGTCCTTTAATGAAAAGCTCTCCAACATTTCATTTTCTGCCTGTTGTTTAATGTATGGCCCTAGGCCGTAATCTGCACTCTCTTCAGACGCTGTTTAATTTTCTCTAGGGCTCTTTTCTTGCATTTACTGCCACAATTTTTGAATGCTTCTCAAAACCCAATGAATTTGTTTTCATGGGACAGCTGCTGAACGTGAGGAGGGGTTTATTCCCCTGAGCTAAGGAACAATTCTTAATGTATTCTAAACACTGAGATGTAAAGACTATTTTTGTGAGAGTTTAAAACACAGATCTGTGACCTCAGTGGCAGTGCTGACCCTCAGCATTTCTCAAATAGCATCAGAAGTCCCAGAGGTGAACATTTGTGAAGTAAGTAACCCTGTAGTGCTCACTTAGCAAAATTGAGCTTAAATGTTTTGCCCAGTGTCACAGAATCTGGCTGTATGAGAGACAGGGAAATCATCTGTGTCTTCAGCATGCCTTGCTTACTCATGAAATTGTTCCTCCTCCATCTTTCCAGCTCAGTACTTCACTTACTGCATGCTGCTGCTTTCCAGTCATGCATGTCACCACGGGCCCCACTATTTCCCCCGTGAGGCCTTTGCATTAGAAATCCCCGTGTGCCTGAGGACAAGTTAAGGTTGCATTGGACTGTATCAGTTCTGTAGAGACCCCCAAAAATGTGCTGTGCTTAGAGTTAAAGCAAGACTTGTAGGGAGAGGTAATATTTTTTATTAGGGTTGCCGGTCTTGTGGGTAGGCAAAATTTGAAGTGCATTTGCCCTTCAGATTCCTCTAACATCAGCTGACTTCCTCCGAAAAACTACACCTCATTTATGTCCCCAGCTGAGGCTGCAGAAAGAGCTCCCTCTTACAAAGCAAGCAGGGAAACAAGAGGTGGCATTGTATGTCAGCAAATGGAGTCCCCAGTGGTTCATTAGTAGATTAAATGCAGGAGAGTGACCACAGACCTTTGAGTTAATGGAGTAAATGAAAATAATTTTGTTCTCATCCTCTCTAAGAATCAGCTGTTGTGGGGAAAGAGGTCCCTTATGTCTCTGGTGTCATAGCTGTGAGAATGCTGGAAATATGTAACAAACTGGGAATGCTGTATGCTTTTCTGATAGTAAAGGGCGTGTTTTAGTAATTTCTACCTGACTCACTAGGAAATTAGATCCACAGCTCTGACCCCTTTCTGCTGTCTGTTCCCTTTTGTATCCATCTGGCTATCTTCTGTTCGCATGCATTAACAATAAATTATTTTGGTAGAACTTACCTTTCTGTCGGTATTCATACGGTTCCTGGCACAGAGGGGATGTGGTTTGTGCTGGGGTGATTAAGTAAACTTAGCTGAGCTGTTTCCAGATAAACTGATGTCTTTCTAAACTCTCTAATTTCAGTTTACATTAAACTGACAAGGTTATCCTGACTTTAGGGACAGTGTTGGCAATGACTATATAATTTAGACTAAGCTAAAATAGAAGAAGAGAGTTGTAGCAATCTGTCCAGATGGGTGAAATCATCTTTCAGAAGGTTTCCTAATCACAAATACACAGGATTTTATGGGTGTGTTTTATAGAAGTCCTACCACCTTGTATAGATAATTAAAGAATCCTAGGAGCAAACTTTTAAACCCAGGTATCTGACTTTCCAAGACCATGCTAGACCCCCATGGCTGAGAATTCTCTGACCTACATAACCATTTAAGCTGATCCATGCAAAGTGGACCAGCTCACATGGAAAAGAATGACAGTATCCCCTCCAAGCATATTTCCAAAATCTTTAGCGTGGATATACGGGGATGAAATTTTAGGAGGTCAACAGTGGAACAAAAACAACTAAGTGAAAAGAAAAATATCCACAAAAACATAAAGCACAATTAATTTTTTCATGTTCTTTCTTGTTATCATGCATATCATTCTAGAATTTTGTATTCTAGTTGTTACATCACGCAGTTTTCCTCTACTGAAGCTATTAAAAAGATGTTTATCTTTTTTGTATCTTCAGTGTTTTTATTGCTGAGAAAGAATAATTGAAATCTTGTCTCCCATCCATCTTTCTGCTCTGTGTGATACTGTATCTGTGTTGAGTTTAGGCAGAACTTCACAGCTGAGGTAACATACTTAGAGGATTTTCCTACTTTTAATAAGACAGAGCATCCTTAGGGTTTTAGAAGAGTTCCCGGAGGAGTCAATAGGAAGAAATGTTCATCATTGCTTAATGGAAAACAGAAGTCCTCCTGCTAAGAGAGAAATGCAGCACCACAGGATTTTTTATTTTATTGCTTTATATTACAAAAGATCTGTTTCCAAAGTCTGAAGCTCGAGAAAATTCAGATACCTGGAAAATAGAAATTTTCCCTTGTCATGAGTGGCTCAAAGGACTACATTTGAGGAGGAAAAGTAAAAGAAACAGGTTTAGGAATGAATGAAGAAGAAGTTATTCCTGTGTGTGCTCTGAGGAAAACAAATGTATTTTGGGAAGAAGATTTGCATAGAGCTGGCCACAAAGCGAAAAACAAGCCCAAAGTGTGGTCTGTTTGGAAGTAAGGTTAGTAAGGGTGAGACTCTGGAGACTGTTAAGAATTCTGTCTGTAAAGAAAGTTTATGGCCTGTAAATATTTAATGATTTGTGTTCAGGAACAATAAATTGTGGATTTAAGATCAAACAGGACAGTATTTAGTACTATGTCCTATGCTAAAAGGAGTAGTTCTGAACTACTTGGAGAAATAGCGTAGATCTGCTCATGGTTTCCATGATTATGTTCAATTCATCTGATCCCCTGGGCACAAGAATCTGATGGATTAGAGCTGTGATTCCAGGTTTGGATAACAAACCAGTAAAGAGCTCATAGTTCTGAGAGCATCAGGCAAAATTTAATATTTCCCAGTCACCCTGAGCTCCTCTGTGGGAAAGAACAGGAGTTTGCTGCATTGCTGGGAAAGTGCTGGCATATTTATCGCAAGCAAGGGCAGCTTGCACACCTCATGTTTGCAATGAGCTTGCACTTACCTGGAAAAGCAGAAATCACAGAGTTTAGGCACATGAGCTGTTAAGTGGCAGTTCTCAGGCAGGAAGTGCCCTGTAAGGCTAAACTAATCCAATTTACTTCACATTTCCATGGGCTAGGAGTGTGCACAAAGTTACTGCACATTAGCAGCCAAGTGATGGTTTTATTGCTTGCTGCAGTTTGTCTGTTTGCACCTGAGCCCCAAGGAGCAATCCATGAACCCCAAGGAACAATCCATCCTTTAGCCTGTTTGTGCCTCGCCCAGTGGAGTCTTGATCTGTGAGTGGCACTATGACAACACAGTGATGGACTGGTCACAGCGGCTGAGAGCAATCGGCTGTGCTGCCTCAAACCTCAGACTAAACTTGTGATTTTCACTTGAATTTTTAGTGTATAAATCTTCAGTGTCCCTGTCCCGATCCTAGTCATCTTGTTCTGTATTTCCTGACTAATGGTGACCTGTTGCTTTAACATCCCACTAACAGTAATGTGTATTTCTCCTCTTCCCTGAGACTGGGAGGAGTCTCTCATCTCCTCTGCAGATGGACAGCTCATGCGTCTTCTACCCCTTCCCAGAACAAATGCCTGGGTATCCATGAGCTGATTATATTTGCAAGATCTCTCCTTCACCCAGAATTCATAAGGATAAGTTCCTGGCATGGCATTTCATCCTGTCAGACTAGACTGGATTGTAATAAGTTAAGAAATGGTGTACTTACTAGAGAAGGTAAACTTAATTGCAATCATCTAATCTCTTCTGGTTGTTCTAGTATCTCACAGATCAGATGTGGTTCATGGAACACTTCCTTCCACCCATCCATCCATCCATCCATCCATCCATCCATCCATCCACCCACCCATCCATCCATCCATCCATCCATCCATCCATCCATCCATCCATCCATCCATCCATCCATCCAGCCATCCATCCATCTCTTTTAGCTTTAGTGATTCGGAACAGGAAGGTGCTTGCTCAGGAAATGTTGCACTTCCTTTGCCTATGGAATAAGGGGAGCTGCTGCTGCCAGGGTTGTGGCAGATGCTGGGAGCCAGAGCTGTGCTCCATCCTGTCCAGGCACAGTCCAACAATGCAGGGAATGTTGGTGCTGAGTGTAGCTGGAAGGCATCTTCGAAACAAAGTGCTACCTGAGGCTGAATGGTTCTGAAGCTGTTGGACTGACACCTTCCTTCCGCAGGTCATGAGCTTCCAGGAGCTACGCCAGCTTTGAGCTGGGACACTTTGGGTGTAATCATGAGCTGACCATGCCCCAGTGACAGAGAATCCATCCAGGTGTTTGAGTCACGCAGCCATTAAAGACTTTGCTTTCAACCATGTGCCTCATTTTTCACCTGGATTTTTCTGAATTTGTCTGGCTTCAGATTTCAAGCATTGATCTCTGCTGGGAGGCTGAAAACCTTTCTCTCATTCAATATATTTGGTAGGGTAAGAAACTAGTGCTTTATAAATGTGGGCCTGTGCTAATGTCACTTTTTTTTTTAACTTCTTTTCCTACATATGACATTTAATGTCATTAAGAAAACCTCTTCTTTTGCTGCTGCAAATGTTTGGAAAAGAATTACTGCAACTGTGGAGGTAGAGCTGCAACTTCTGTAGGTGTAGCCATGTCTGATAAAAGGTTATTTTGACTGGGTGCCATTAGGAATTTAGTCCTGGCAGCACAAATCTCACTATGGGCTCCTCATGGCTGCCAGAGTCAGGAAGTTTGTGTTTGCATGGCCAACCTTGCTGAACTTGCTGCTGGGACTTAACTGCTCCGGGGACCTGAACCTGCTAAAACAAAGCGAGCGTGGGCTGCAGTCTCCTGTCACTGGTATGAAGATATACTGTGTTTCTTAATTTATTTCTCCCTGATCCCTATCTCTTGTCATGAAATTCAAATTAATTCTTAACACTTAGAAGTCAGAAAATTTCCTGTTTATTGTCTCTATGGGACTGATGAGAATGGAAATTCTGTGGTATGATATTGCTGAATTTTGAGTGACAATCCACACTTCCAGTAATGTTTGCCTGTTGTATTTTTAACAGAAAATGAAGATTTAGACTGTACTGCTTTTTAATAATAAAACCTATTACAAATAATAAGAATAATTAGCTTGAACATTAGAGTCTGGTGTGGGAAAGAACTGAGTTTTGCTGGGCTTTGGCATTTAAGTATCTCTGTGGAGCTGGCCTAGAATCTTGCACCTTGGCCAATAAATGATGGATTTGTGGCTTCTGTATGCAACCCCAAATGAAATTCAAGGATAAAAGAAAGAAAATGGAGGAGAAAAATGAGTAAGGAGAGGAACAGCCAGTTCTTTTACACAAAATGTACTATAGGTATATGATAAAACACAGCAGCCTATCGAGAGAAAAAGCAGAAATAAAAAATACAATAATGGTTGCAAAAGGACCAAGAGAATAGTCTGGGAATATGTGCAGAAAAACATTTTGACGGAAGCCACTACTGATGCAGAGAGAGGGATTAATTTCTCTTTCCTGTTAAAGGGCTAAGAGGGTAGATGGTAAACTAACCTGGATAATTTTGGGTATTTTGAAATTGAAATTGAAGCTGCTGGAGAAGCTGATTTGCAGAGATCTGATGATTCACCAGATAATTTCCAAGCCCTCAGCACTGCAGCTAATGCTGGTTTTCCTGGTGTGCTTAGGTGTGATTTTTAAACAGGCGCTTCACAGGATGGCCCTAACGTTACTCCACTGGGAAAAACATTTTCCAGCTGAAGTTCTTAACACAGTTGAAGTGATGAGGAGAGAGATGAGAGCAAGAAGGTTATCTCCTATCCTTCCAAAATGGGCTTTTCTGCATAATACATTCTTGTGTTTGTCCAGTTTGACTTTAAATTATTCAAACTGTGGGCATCCCTGAAGTAACCTGTTTTGTAACTAGAATCTCAATGAGCCCCTCAGTTCACAGAACCAAGCCCTCTGCATGCCTCTGGAGAGCTGCATGTGCTGATTTGGGATGGGATATGGGCCATGGAATATAAATTGTTCATGGCCAGCCGCAGGGCTTGAGAATGACCCCGTGATCTAAGCTGTGGATCTCAGCTTAAAGCAAACCAGCTGACCCTGTGTGCATTAATCTCTCTCTGTAGGCATTTTGAAGTGCCATCCTGTGAGGGCTGTGAGGGCCGTGGGTTTCAGTGGAGCCTGGGTTATAGCTGCTCTATGGGGACACCTTTAATGGGGTGACACATGGTGTGGGATTTGGCATTACTCTGCCATTCCTCTTGCCTGCCAGCTTCCAGGTCGATGTAGAGAGTAGTGAACTCCTTACTTTTTCAGAAACAAAGTCAGTGGAAATCCCCAAGGAAGCATTGGACTCCACATTGATCAGCTGGTGGTAGCAAGTCAGCGGGGCTTGTTTTTCATCTTCAGCTGTGCATGTCTATTTTGCCACCTGGAACTGTCCTGGGCAGCTTGCTTTCCCTCCTGGGAGGGAACATTGTACTTTTCTGCTCCCTTGTTGCTTCTGGGACAGTAAACAGGATATGGAGGCTCTCAGAGGGTTCCCATCATGATTCCTGTTGCATCACAGGACCAGGTGTGCTGCCCGTGTGTCTCGTGTGTCACCTGGCAGGATGTGCCTGTGCTGTTCTATTATACATGTCACAAACAGGGAGAGGAGCACCCAGAGCAATGCACAGCCTAATTCCTCTGTTCCTGCTGCCTCCCAGGTTCTTCCTGCCACAGGACAGCAGGAGAAAAGATCTTTATGGGTTCACCAGTGCATGGTGTGAAATGTCATGGAGAAATAGAGGAGACAAACATTGAAATGAAAGATGTGTAGCATGATTATTACCAATTCCCAGCATCTGTAAAATCAAGCCTCTGCAATTTAAAATTTGATTAACTTAATCAGGAGATTAAACAATTCTAAGTCCCTTGAGGCCTTTATGATTTGCTTCTATAATTTCAGGTGTTGAGCTTCTAAAAGAATGCTGAAGTCACCAAGTAAATTTCAGTACTAAAACATAGCGGAGTGCATACTCCCTCACTCCAAAGGTCAAAAGAGTTTCTTTTTTCATCTGCTTGACAATTGTTAGTAGCTATTGCCTGGAGAAAGAATATTAGACAAGTATAAACAGACTGTGTAGCTTCCCCCACATGTCCTCCCTGCAGCCTGTGGCTTCTTCTGTGCCCAAGGCCCCGTCACTTGATTTTTCATTCAAACACATATAAACTTCTGGCATTCACAGAATCCTGGGGCACTGAGCTTCAGAGATTAACTCTCTGCTCTCAGAAAGGGAAAGGAAAGAAAGAAAGGTTTCTGTAAGAAGAGGATAAAGTGAAAGAAACACTGCTGTTCCTGCACACCTGAGCCCTGGTGTGCCCCTCTCTTCTTCCTCTACCCCTGCAGTGAAGCTATCAGTTCTGTGTTTCCACATAGGACCTGGCCAGCCCCTATCCCCTTTCATTTCTAAGAATCAGTAAGGTAAACCTTTTTTTTTTTTTTTGGGACACAGTGGAATAGTTCCCCTCATGTCCTAACTCAGTATATCAAGGAACAGGGCTCCCCTCTGCAGTCTAAATTACTGCCTAGAAAACAGAGAAACTGGGACAGAGGCTGACCTTGTGTCTAGTCAGAGCAATCCCTGGATGCCATGGAATAAATTTGCCAAACTACCTTAAGTAAGAAATTTATTATTACTTACCAGTGAGGTGAAAAACCCATTTGGTTTCCCTAAGTGAGGGTGACCAGTGAAGGCCCGGATATTCTGGAGGTCTCTGGATTGCATTAGCAGTATGTTTGGAATACATGGTGTGGGGTGGAGAGGTGGGGAGGGCAGATGAGATTCCTGAGAATTTAACATGCTACTTCCCAAGAAGATGTGTGGGGGCCCAGCCTTGCTGTGCTTTTGCCCCCATGCTGTGAGTTTGTGCTGGAGTGGGAAGAGAAGGAATCAGTCTCTCCTAAGCAGTGTGACTCAGGCTTCACTTTGATTTCCACCATCCAGGTGAGAATTGCGTAAAACTCACGAGTTTCAAGCTGCTATAGAAGTTCTCCAAATTTCCAGGAAAAGAGGCGAAGATAAAAGGAAAGGAAGAGAAAGAGAGTAAGGGACAATGCACACAAAAAAGAGGAAAGAAGAGATGTGTGTCATTGCTTTTCATCTGAGTGGCTTTGCCACCAGGCTGGCAGGCTCGTGCATTGTAAGGCACTTTTCAAGTTATAGGGTGGTTTGAAGCCGTGTCTGGTATCAGAGACGGGAGTAAAAGTATAAAGCTGTCTGCCTTCTGCCCTGAAATTCACTCCTTGCCTTGGCTGTAAGCCACTAAACCACAATTAAAATAGCATGAACAGGATGTGTCACTGAAATGAAGATCACAGTGTTCCCTCAAACCCTCTGGTGGTGCCCTGCGGAGGCCGTGTGACAGAAGGTGAGCCCAGTGTATGGCTTGCTTCCCTTGGGCACCGAGGTACAGGTAAAAGGCTTTACAAGCACAGCCAGGAATTTATGGCAGGAGCAGATGAGGAGACAAAAACAAGAATATAAAGGAAGTGACAGAACTGGAGACAAGACAATTACAAGTAAATTGCCTCTTCTCTCCCTCCTTTTCCAGCACTTTAGTGCTAAGAACAGGCTCAGCACTGTCAGCAATAAAGAAATGTTCTCTGTCTCCAAGCCATTCAGCATGTCTTCGGTAAATCAGCAAATTGACAATCGTTGCAACAGCAGAAACCTTCCTTTGCATTGGCACTGCTGTGTGGACTACATGAGCTGATGGAGCCACACTGTGTGGGACTGCAAATCCAGGGCCTAAGCCACTGGCCCTTTCACTGTGCAGTTTCAGTCCTGGTTGGTTGGAGACTGGTGCCACACATAAAACATTTTGGAAGATCCTTGTTTTTCTGAAACAATCCTTGAAACCTCATGATGTTTGATCAGCCTCGAGGCTGTTCCTGATAGTGGAACAGCCCATCTTCCTGGCCACTAAGATGGTTTATCCTCTGGTTATGGAGTTTTTCTGTAGAAAACTCTGTTGAACTCAATTGCCCAAGCTTGTAGTAATGTCCAGTTAGGTGCTCTGGCTTCTCCCACTGCTCCAAGTGCTAGTTGTCCCCACATTTGCTAGTTCTCTGGCATCTGCTAACTGATGGCAGCTCTTTAGCTCCATGGCAGATCTGAACATCTTTAGAGTCACACTGACTTGAGGCTGTGCCCACACGTCCCTTAAGCATGAGTCAGTTGTGCCCTGACCCCAGAGCCACACCCGACCCTCGCGTGCTCTGTTCCAGCTGCTGAGGTCAGCTTGCACATGCTGCCTCCCTGGCTTGAGATCAGGAGCTCCAGGCACTCCTCGTGGGGCTCCTGGCTCAGCAGAAAATCCATGTTCTCACTCCATACTGGTTTAAGCGTGTACTTAAACCCATGCACGCGTGAGACCTTTGCTGAGTCAAGGTAAGCGACAGCAAACTCCTGTGCCGTGAATAGAAATGAAAGCCAGAAAAAAATTTCAAGGGCACCATTAACTTGAAAATCCCACTCTGCCTGAAAATTGTATCTGTTCTAATTAGCAGTAGCGCTGTGACTGAGAGAAAGTAGCAAGGCATAAAATGTCTCTCCTCTTAGGCTGATAATTGTTCTCTTGATTGTGCTTTGAGCTCTGTTGTTCTTACTGCTTTATTTGTTTTTTCATGCCTGCTTTGCCTTTGCCTCATGCATTAGCAAAAATCACAGGTTCCAAGAGTTGTTAAGGTTGGAAAGGATCTCCAAGGTCATTGAATCCAACTATTAACCCTGTTCACCACAAAACCGTGTCCCCAGGTGCCATATCCACGTGTTTTTATAACCCTTCTGGAGCTGGTAATTCCACCACTTCCCTGGGCAGCCTGTTCCAATGCTTGAACACCCTTTCAGTGAAGAAATTTTTCCTAGTATCCAATCTAAACCTCCCCTGGTGCAAGTTCAGGCCATTTGGTGGCTTTGCTCTTGCCTGTGGCACTCTCCTTGCCTTAGGCTGTGCAGACGGGCACTTCCCTGGAGCAGCAGCAGGAGGACTCACACTGCTCTTGCTGGGTCTGGTCTCTGCAGGTGTCTTGCTTTCCCAGAGAATCCTCTGCGGGCAGGGGAGCAGCCTTGCTGACTTGCATGATAGGTCTGGGGAGCCTGCAGGCATCTTCCACTGCTGATCAACAGCACCTTTCTCTCCCTTGCCCATCCACTGGAGGAGGATTTGAAGTATTTTTGAGGTTTTGGGTCTCTCATAGCAATGATGGGGAACTGAAGCTAATTAACTGCCAGGTCCAGTGCTGGGAGCCAAGGGCAATTCTGGGGCAGGGTAAAACCTGTCTTTCATCCCTTTGCTGGGGCTATTTCTGGCTGCCTCACGGTGTGTCATCATGTGGTCCCACAGACATTTGTGTTCCTGGCAGAGGGTGGAGAAGGCAGGAAGTGTTCTGGCTGTGGTATCCGTTTAGTAAGTTCTCAAGCCACCTTTGTAGGAGCTGTAGTGTTTA
Source organism: Machaerirhynchus nigripectus (assembly GCA_013397975.1). Taxonomy (NCBI): domain Eukaryota; kingdom Metazoa; phylum Chordata; class Aves; order Passeriformes; family Dicruridae; genus Machaerirhynchus; species Machaerirhynchus nigripectus. Next base: position 388,594 of record VZRQ01008389.1, on the reverse strand, counting down.
ACAGTATGGAGCAAATGGGTCCTGCTGTGGTGAGAGCAATAGAAATGCTCTCAGTTTACCAGTTTTCCCAGCTGTTCCCAGTCTTTCAGCTATCCTCCAGTCCCAGCTAAGTGCTCTGTGGGTCACTTGGAGCCATTTCCACGACTTCTCTGCAACTTGGCACCCAACTCTTCCTCCACAGTGCAGGTCCCAGCCTGGGACTGGCAAAAACCACAATATTTTGTGGTGTGCAGCCATTCGACAGGGAAGAAGTTGTGATTTATGGGCCTCTCCCCTACCTTTCTATCTGCCTGTCCAGGTGTGTCTCAGCACGACAAGCTTTGTGCCAGGCCTTGATGCTGCCTAGCAATCTGCAGGGAAAAAAATCCACTGAAAATTCTGGTAACTCCTCAGTTTTGAAAGAGAAACGCAGTGTGTGCACCTGGCAGCTCTCAGCAGAGTTGCCAGTCAATGTATAAACTCTGGCAACTGCTGTAAAAATCCAGTGACCTGCTGATGTCTGCCCCTCAACTGCTATTTTAGTTTTGATGACTGCTTGGATTTTGGTTTATAGCAAATGTAAGGGTGTCTCTGCTACAACCACACAAGTTTTTGCACAGTGGGAGGGGGGCATACACTGTTTGTATGGCTCAGAAAGAAGCATATAGTGGGGCTGAGATTACACCTGTTTAGGAAAATAGTTTAGCAAATAACTTTAAATAAAACTGTTGAATAGGAAGTTTAAAAAAAAGTTTTTGTCAAAGATGTGTACATATCTGGATTTCACAATTTTCTTATTGTCAGTAGAAGGCTTTGATTTCTGATTCTACAAACGTGATAAGTTTAGGACCCTGATTATGCCAATCTTTCATGGTATCCATGATTTTTTTTTTTTTTTACCAGAATTGCTTGGTGTCTTGGTGATTTCTAAGGAGCAATAGCCAGTGTGTGAGATGTGTATCTCAGCTCTGCAGGTGTGGGACCAGGGATGGGCTCCAGGATGTTCCTTTCTACAGCACCTGACTGGCTGAGGCTTCTGCTCTTGCAGTGGCAGAAGGATGAGGCTGGACAACAAATCTGTAGCACTGTGTGATCAATCTGGTTGTTTCCAGAGAGGAGGGGTGAATACAATACAAAATGTTTATGCACATAATGTACAGGACAGGTAGCATGAACGTTTCTCTGAAAAAAAAAGAAAAAAAAATCAATATTTTTCATTACTATCTGAAGAGGGAACAAATAAAATCCAAATCATGCCACTGAATGGATGTTTGCTTGCATCTTTCATGGCAATGTATGTGCAAGGAGGCAACCCCCCCGGTGTTTATATATGCATGGCACTAATGGCATTTAGTCACCAGAGGGCAGGGTTTGCTGAGCAGAAATTCTTCCTGCTAAGAGAAATGAGGCTCAGGAAAGAGCTCCTGAGTCCCACTCTCAGTGCTTTAATGCCCTTCCAGCACTCTGCTGCCTACTCTCCGGGTTAATTCATCTGTTCTCAGGTCCAGCTTTCTTATTTAAATCTCCTTGAATAAAATTTATAATTCTTTCTCTGTGTCTACCTACAACGTACCACTAACTCTTTGGTTCAGTTAAGCTGTTTAGGATATATTTATGAGCTTTGTAGGCTCAGGGACTATATAACTTTGAAAATCATTGTGGGTCATATTCTGTCTTTTGGGAAATGTTAAAAAAGTGACAGAGTTCAACAAAGTAAAATTGCAATACAGGAAGGGTCATGGGGAGTTTTTTCTGAGCTGAGGTCAGGAAAAAGCCAAAAACTCTTGCAGGAAGGAGTTTCAATTACAGTGAACAAGAATAAATTCTGGAGTTTCTTGTCCTAGAATGGTAGTAAGTACCAGAAAAAAAGGCTGGGGAGAATGTTAAGTGTGTTGGCAGTCTTTTACCCGAATTGGTCGTAAAGACATTTGAGGCTTTAAACCTTTCAGACTGCATATGGCAAATTTTTGATCTATTTATATTACCTGATGTTGATATGGAATACCTGTAAGCAGCCTGCTAGTAGTGAAGTTTCTTGAACTACATAAAAATCCCAGTGTATTCCTTCCTTTGTTAAAAATTAGATTAAATGGCACAGTGCAAGGGCTGATAAGGCAGTGAAAGAGAAAGCTGATTCCTCTTAGAAATCCTGTAAGCAAAAGCTGATTATATGTAGGAAGACTTAAATCTAGACCTATTAGCTTTAAAAGTTTCCCTTTAGCTGCTCTCACCTGTGGCTGAATTTTAATCAGGTTTACTTGTGATTGCCCATGTGAAATGTGTGCAAGGTTGTTCAGAGGAAAATGTAGAGGAAAAAAGGAGAGTCACAGCAACAACCATGAAACTGTTGTTTCATCTCAGCTGAAATACTTGAGATAGTTTAATTCTGTGTTAGCCTAATTCTGCTTTCATTAAATTCTGCAGTTACTGTTGCTTGTTTAGTGTGTATTATTGGATGAGTTTTGTCATTTGGTGGAGCAGTTAAATTCTGTAGTAATCTGAGGAAGTGCTTCAGACCTGCCTAATACAGGAGGGATGAGAGAATTAACTACTGAAGCTCCCCTGGTTTTCTTTCTTGTTCTGAGAAGAGCTGCTCCACTGAAATGCCACTGATCTGCCTCAAATACATAGTAAAAAATGTAGGAATAGTCAGATCCTTGGTGGGGAATGAATGTTTCAGAATAGTCATATCCTCAGGGAGGAATGAATATCTGGTCTGAGAGAGGAGCCTCTTTTAAACCCTAGCAGAGGTTTTGAAATTAGGACCTTTAACCAACAACATTCACTTAACCCAATGTAGAATGTTGAACCCAACATAAAAGGATTTTGGGTAGGAAAGAGTTAATTGATTCATCATTAATACTTACTTCATTTGCTTCAAAAAAAAAAAAAGGAAGTAAAAAGAAGAAGAAAAGTGGAAGTGTCTGAGCAGAGAAGGGGAAAGTTGTAACACATGGTGACAGTGTGGAGTCCCCACAGCCCCCACGCTCTGACTGCCTGGCGTGGTTTGCTGCCTGAGTGCTTGAGACCATCACTGAATTCAGTCTGTCAAACAGGGATGGCTCCAGTTTCCAAGGAGGAGATTTCCTATTGGAAATTGGTTCCAATTTGCCAAATAGGCACCACCTATTTTATAGGTGGTGAGTTGAGGAAAGATGAGACCAAGATTGTTGCCTGTGCTGGCCAGGGAAGACTGTGGCACCGTAAGGAATTAACTCCAATTCCAGGCTAACTGGACCATGGTCCATCCTCCCTTCCTGCAGCTTTTACCATTTATTATAGATAAAAGAATTGTGGTTTTTTTTCTTCCATGTCTGACTCTTACACAGATCCACTCTTGGCTTTGCTGTTCATACCTACAGTCTTTCACAGAAATATAAGCAGGTAAAAAAGCTAAAAAAAAAAAGCATTTTTTTTAAACCCAGACTTTTCTGGAAAGTTGATTTCAAAAGTAAGTTGTGGATTTGTTGGACATGTTCAGATTAATGTGCACTGCAGTGCAGTGGATATTAAAGGAGCTGTCAAGAAGGAAAGTCTGTGTATGGGATAAATTAGGACTCTCTAGGGATTAAAAAGATGTAGGACTTTTATTAAGTAGCTAGCCTACTATTGAAAAATAATGAGTAGTTTCCATAGCAACCTCACTTTCACATGGAGCAGACATACGGTAGCAACATAAAAAAGAACAGTATCAAAGAAGGAATAAAACTGAGCTGTGTTATTTGGATTTTTAAAAATATCCCTCTGTCCTGAACTCTGTTTACAATGCAAAGATCAGTAAATCAGAGGATTTTTTTTTCAGAGATTGTAATTGCTATAACTTTCATCCAAATACTTGGTAAAAGGAAGTGGAGTTATAAATATTGCTGAAAAGAGAACTGGAAAAGATTATGGTTCTTTCCAGTCTGTACTGTGGATTAAACACAGGCAAGAGCATTTCAAGTTATCAGCATCTTCTCACGGCCCCAAATCCCTGGGTGAGTTTAGTTTGACTGGGAGGCTGCTGCTGGTATTTCCTGCATGCAGGAAAGGTGTGTGACAGTATGTGTTACACTCATGTTGCTCAACACTTGATCTGTGCAGAATATTTGTGAGAAAAGCCCAGCGAAAGACAAACTCTCCTGGCTTTAAGTCCTCAAAATTCAGGCTCAAGTTCCTCTGAAGGTTGACTAAAGGTTCAGATTTCTTCAAGCAAGGCTGGGTTCCTTAATAGTTTCATGGAGAAATCAAGTAGAAATGACACAATCTGAAAGAAGAAAGGCTAACCAACAGCCAACAACTTTGACAGAGGTTTGCTGTGGTTTTTTCATGTCAGTGTGAGTCCAGAATTCCCAGCAAGTGCTGAAGGCCATGAACATCAGGCAAGTAAAGCTCAGGAAAGTTTCAGGTACACCAACTTTGACAAGAGGGTCTCTCTTTCTGTGCTCTGCTTAGGAATAGTCCTCTAAATGACCTGACTACTCAGCCTAGAAAGAAAAATTACTGTTTTTCTTTTCTAGCCTATATTTGAGAAAAGGTGCAAAGAGATTTTTAAATCCAGCAAGAGAAGGGATTATAAATATAAAAATACTAAGTCAGGATTCAAGAAAAAATCATTAGTAGTATTATAACAAATTAGAAGACTGAGTTTCTAGAGTAAGAAGAGACAAAGATGATGAAATCCCAAAGGGATCAACATTTTCAACATGTGCAGACAGGTTATCTGTTATCTGGCCAATAACTCTGTAACAGTGTCACGGTACACGAAGAACCACCATGGAGTAAATGTGCTCAGTCCTGCACGAGCCGGTTCTTGGTCCACCCGCTCAAAACTTGTGTAACTCACCCACAAGATTGCAAGAAGCAATGGCAGACCAACTTTTCTGATTAGGTCACACTGATCTTTGTGTCAGTACTAAAGAGAATGTGACAGATACTCGACAGCTGGGATCAGTTGAAAGAACCCAAACCCCATCTATTTCAAGTCAGTCACATATGACACCAAAAAATACGGGTCATATTTGAAGGGTGAGGGAAGTAATGTCTGTGAAAAAAAGACTTGGTGTCATTGAGGGATATCAAGTGAAGGACAAGCTCCCCGTACATTAGTGCGTCCAAAAATGTTCGTGTGTATTTGACCCTTTAACCAGAAGAAGGAAATTACAGTAGATTTTTACTGACCCTGGTGGGATTGTTAATTACAAATTAAATGTGTGACAAGCGGCCATGTTTTAAAAAGTTTTGAGCCCAAGGAAGAGGATCAAGACATTTTCTGACCTTGCATAAGAGAAGGAAAAATATGTCTCACTGAGTTGAATTTGAAATGTTTGTTTGTGGCAGGAGAAGTTCAGGACTCAATCATGTCTCTCTGATCTGCATGAAAAAGAGGTAAACAGAGCAGAGTAAAGAAAGCTGAAGGTAGGGAAATAGTTCCAAATGAGGCAGGTAGGTGTAGTCTGCTAGTTGAATAAATTGCCAAGAATTATTTGTAATGAACTCCAACTTGGGAATTCTTTTAGTCAGGACAAATGGATTGTCTAATTCAAACAGAATTTAAATTCAGGAAAGACCTACAACCATCAGGATTTCTGGATAAATGACTTTAAACTTTCTTTATAGTTGATGAATGTATTAACCTTTCTGATTTGTGAAAGCTTTGCCATGTGAACCTGTTACTGCACTACAGGGTTTGCCTCAGGGCAGCTGATTCAGGATTGTTGATATGAACCTGTCTTGCTCCACCATCAGCTCTGTGAGGCAGCTTGTTCCCCTTTTGCTCCAGGTATCACTCAATCAGCCCAGGCTTGATTAACTCAGCTTACCTTACATTTACCTCTGAGTGCCAGGTCATAAAAGTGAAATTGTGCATAGTTATTGCAGGGAAACTGATACCTAGTAATTTCCTGTGCTAAGTCCTTTAGAAATGCCAGCAGGTAATATGCCATAAGCTGTATTCTTTTTTCTGGCCCCAGCTCTCAGAAATAGAAAGGAACTATTGATTGTAAACAGGTGTAAAAGGCTATAAAGATCATGAAGTTTTGCTTTTGAAGCAAAAATTCTTACACATACTAAAATATGGTGAAGTCTGTCCTTTAAAATTGTAGAGAGCAGATTAGATTTTGAAGCATCAAGTGTGGTTCCAAAAAGCTTGTACCCTTAAAATTAAGAATTTGCTTATGTGATTTACTGAACTGGGCTGTTTATTAACATGGAATAGTGCCATTTTCAAGTCAGAATGTTGCAAAAAATTGTTTTTCTTAATGATGTTTTCCATCTTTCTTCTGCCTAGTACAGAACTTTTTATATAGCTTCAGTTTCATTAATATGAAAACAAAATTTGACAGTAATGAAAAGGTTCTGATTTTAGCTCTACAAAGGCAAATTAATAGATAAGACCAACTGTCACCTTAACCTTTCATTAATACTCTCCAGCATTTCTACTTGGGCTACTTAGAGCTATGGCAGCTTTCTTGATAAAATAGTTCTTAATGCCAAATGCTAATTATTCATGAGAATATGCTTTCCTCTAGCCTCAGGTTGTTACAGAAAATGACAGCTTTAGATATTACTAAATAAAATAATGTTTCCCCTGTGGCATTTTATTGCGTACCACATTTAATGAAATGTGGATTTTTAAAGTCATGACATTAGCAATGAACCCAATGGTGTTCGCTTTTGGTGCCTGGTTGTGCCGTAGTGGTTTTAAAAACACGTTTCTGAGTAAATTTATTTTGCTACAGAGTTTCTTGGAGTTTCTTGAACTTTCAAAGTCTGTTTTCTCCACTTGCATCAGAAAAAAAAAATGATTGCTAGGAAGAAAGCTGTGATATGAAAAGCTGAGATATTCCAACTTATTTTTTTCCTGTGAAGATCTGAAGTGCATTTCCCCTTCATCAGTTACATGACTCTCCATCCTACATCACTTACTTTTCAATTAATCATTTTTTTCCTCCAGATCCATGCCCTTTGGGGAACAGCTTTTTATTACTTCAGGAATTCTCTGCTGCTTTTTACAACTGTTCAGATTATTTTAAATACTTTCCTTGTGAATTACGAAAACCTCTAGCTGCTATGGCAAGACCTGATGTTCATCAGAGAGCTGTTTTTTCCTGTGCCTGCAGGCCTGATCCTGACCCTTAGGTCAGTAGGGAATTTTGTAAGTAATGCCATGGAGAAGTATCCCAGCCACAGGGGTACAGCCTCCAGTGTTTTTGCAGAGGAAAGGCAGTGCCTGAGCTGTTGTCCTGGTAGGAATTTCTTCCTTCAAAGCCATTGACCCACATGAGACCATAACTGGTGGCCCAAGATCAGCGTTTGCAAAGCCTGTCCACCTTCAGGGTGCCCTTTCTGGATTCCTCTGCCTCCTTGTTCCAAAGGGAAGGGGACATTTACACTCCCAATATCTCTTCTAGACCCCACTGTAGCACTGAAATGCTTAAATAACTGCCCCTTTCTAGGTAGCACTGCTGATAAAAAGCACCTTCTGGTCTTGTTTCAGCTCCATGCCAAGGCACGCTGCTGGCTGCTGGTGGTGTGTCTTCTTCAAAGGATGGCTGCCATCCTTGCTTACCCCTCTGCAGAGAGCAAAGAGCCTTTGAAACTGCCTTCTGCCTCATCGGAGTAATGAGCGCTTAAAAAAAAACCTCACCAACCCCAGAGCCAGCTCAGTTGTTCAGAATTTTGCTGGATTCTGTGTAATTAATTAAGATTTTTTTTAAACGTTGGTTGCTCTGCCAGCCCGTGTATCTAGGTTGTGCCAGTTTCCAGGATTCCCCTCCACCCCCATCCCCGCCCCTTGCCCCGGTTCCTCGCACAGACGTGAGCAGCTGCAGCAATGGAAGACTTCTTTGTAGAGGAGGCAGCTCCAGTGAAACAGGTAGGCGGGCTGGGGTGGGCACTCCATGCCCTGACTGTGCTGTGCTGGCTGGCAATATTTAAACCCAAAAGACTCAGGCTCCAACCAGCTTACAAGCTCCTGCTACCTGTGAGGGAGCAGGGGTGATAGGATCTCTCAGAGACACACCAGGTGTGGCCGAGAGCAGCCTGAGATTCTGGAGGAAGATGTCCTTGTGTCCATCAGGAGAAGGCTAAAATGTTTCTTATGTGGCTGGAAATCTTTGGGTTTTGCTCGTGGGGGTGGGTGTTGTTGTAAGCAGACCTCTGTGTCCCAGGGAGGAGGGAATTCAGCAGGAATGATGCTGAGCAGAGAAGTTCTGAAGTCTTGTGGGAGCAGGGAAAGAGAGGAGCAGGTTAGAGGTTTGCTGTGCAGGCCTGGGTGTGATGAAGCTTTGACTGATCTGTCCTCAGATGGGTCTGTTGGCACTGTTATTGCTTCTCTGACTTTTCCATTTGATGATGTGTTGGACACAGATAACTGTGGACACTGCTGCAGCACGGGTTACATCAGGACTGGATTTGCTCTGTCTGCCTTATATTGACATGGAGTGCTTTCTCCCTTTGT
>VZRQ01008389.1:364978-380141 GCA_013397975.1 Machaerirhynchus nigripectus | reverse complement strand
TTTTTGGATTTTGGTTGTTTGGTTGTTTTTTTGTGAGTTGGTTACTCTTTAGAGTATTCACACCTCTGCAAACCCTCTTGTTCCTTCAGCCCTGCCCTAGACAGATATATTTCCGTGGGAGCGCTACCTTTGGACAAAATGATTTGCAGCAATCACTGCATGGGGCAGAAATCTGAAGCCGGTTAATGCTGTGGAGTTTGACCAAAGGGATTCAGGACAGCAGGTGACTTGTTATTGTTGCAGGTTCTTTAGGCCAAACCAAATTTGGGGAACGTGTTCTTCGTTAGGAAAAGTGACAGCTGCAGAAGTTGCCTGTTACATTTCTCTCCTTCCATCAGACTGATGCTGCAGTGTTTGAAGAGTTGTGCATTAGCACTGAGCTGGATTTTGTAAGACATAAGTGTACAAACTGAGATATTCAGGGTGGAAAATAATGTTAAATAAAAGCTAATTATTTGAACTGGCTGTTTTAACTGATAGGCATGTTTTGAACTGAGCTATTCTCTTTGGTCACACGGGGTGTGTGGGCTGAGTTTTGCTGCTCTTGGAGTAACTCCTGAAAACATCTGCAGCATTAGCAGCATCAGATCCTGCCACACTTTTCCGGTGACCCTAACCCAGATAACAGCTGAGAACACACAGAACATACACTATGCTCACAGGTGAAGCTGTGAATGCAGGAGAATACTACAGCCAGTGGGAGCCATGGATTCGGTGTTGCTGGTGGCTGCTGCAGTGGTTTAATCATTGGCTGCCAAAGCAGGACTCTATGTTTGAGTGATGGCTCACCCAAAAATACATTTCTCAGGGGACTCATGGGCAGACTCAGGATGCACCAACTTCAGGACTCATTATCCTGAGCTCTACTGCATGGATGGGCAGCTATTCATCTATTGGGCTTCCAGTCCTTCACTGTTACAGTGGGATATTAGCATTCCTGACTCCTGGGAATGTGGTGAGGATAAATACTGCATCAGTCTGCCAGATGCTATGGACTGTAGCTATGTTAGAGGGCCCTATATGGGTAGGTTGTGTTCACCTCATGCCTGAAGTGGTGTTTGGGACCTGATGGGGAGATCCGTGTCTCTGATTAGACAAGTTGAAGAATTCGAGCCTGTTCAGTGAATCTAAAGAAACGTTCAGGATGTTCACGTTGTGATAATATTTGGAAATGGAAGATTAATATTTGCCAAGTCATGTCATGTTTCACAACTTTTCTTATAAGTGAAACCCTGTTGTTTCTAAACCAATTGGGCAAATAGGTGTACATTGAACATGCAATTTTTTGTAGTGGATAGCTGACAGTACCTGTGAGAAGGGTGAGGAGTTATATTCCTGTGCTAAATAATGAAGTGGGCACATCAGTAACAAGCCACCACTTCTTTATCAGATTTGAGTAATTTAGACATAACCTTATAGTTCAGCCTGCATGGGCCATTTGCTTGTGCTGGGTAACTTGTTTTCATCTGCACTGATGCAGCTGTTTGGCTGCCGAGTAGAACAGGACTTGAACTCAATGTCTGTCTGGAATTTATGACTTTGCAAGTTCCCTGTTTAAGTGCCAGTTTCCCTTGGGAGTGGTGTGTCAGCACTGTAGGACCCCTACGAAGGGTTACATTCACCTGTTTGTTTTACAAGTACTCCTGGAAGCAGGAACTGGGGAAAACTGGCTTTGAGCTGTTAAAATTCTGAATATTTTTTTTTATGTTTTTCTTTTAATACAATGATTATATCTTTCTATAAATTTCCACATGCTTGCAGTCATTTTTCAAAGGCTGATATTTTAATATGAGTAGGAGACAGTGTGCACTATACCTGCATATTTGTTCTATAAGCATTTTGGATAATGGAATAAGGAGTACAATTAAAGTTTGCAAAATTGGTAACTGCAAGCACTCTCAAAGAGGACAGGCATAGAATTTCAGATGATCATGATAAATGTGAGTGACAGTGTGGAATCAATAAGATAAAAACCAAGAAAAACAAATGCTGAGTATTGTAGTTAGGAAGAAAAGTCATTTGACACCAGGACAGAATGGGGAATAACTGGGTAAGCAGCTCCCTGCAGGAAAGGGGGTTTGTGGCTTTTGTAGATAGTTGCTGACAAGTTAAATATAGATCCAAAATGTGTGCAGCTGCAGAAATAGTGGTGCTCATTCCAGGGTATATTGATGGTGGTATTTAAGTTTTGGGAAGTAATTATTCCGTTCTATTTGGTACCAGAGAAGTCCGAAATTGAATGTTGGGCTTAATGCTTGGAGGGAAATTAGGGAAACTGGAAGGAGTCCAGATGAACTCAGAAGGGTTGAGAAACATGAAAGAAATTTGAAAAACTCTATTTATTTAATTGAAAAAAAGAGAAAACTGAAGAGAAAAAAAATTGAAGTGTCTTACCTCTGCAAAGACATTTTTGGTAATGAAGGTTTTTACAGGGAAATCTTAATTTGCAACAGTAATATGTTGCTTAGATTTTAGAAGAACCTTTACACATGGCTTTAGGAAAGAATATGGAGTACTTTTTGTGAAGAGAACGATTCAGAACAGAGAAGACAAACATCTGTCGGTGGTAGTTGGGAAACTGTGCTGTAAGGGACTGGAAATTCCCCTGGGCTGTCTTCAGCAGAGTCTCTCTGTAGATTTCATTGCTATGGAAAGTACAGGCTATGTGCTATGCCCAAAAAGGATTTTTTTAATCTGCTTCAGAGGAGTTTTGTGATGGCATAGAAGAGAGATGCAGAAACAAGAGCTTTGTAGGTGCTATCAATAAGATCCCAAGGAGTCAGGGACAGGGTGTGGATGTCAGGGCTGCTTCTCACAGTGACAGAAGTGCTACTCTTGCTGTCCTTTGGGTTAAGAGCCAAGGAGGCGTTCCTATACACCTGCAGAGGAATGGCTTACTGACAAAACAGGAGTTTATAAATACCCATTTTTGGAAGAATTCTGGCTCTTTAATTGGAATGAGTTTAAATGATCCTACATTGCTCGACATCATCCTCTAACATCAGGTAACCACCTGTCCCTACAACATAACTACCTACCAACGTATTTGTGATCATTATTTTAGAACTATCTCTGCTTTTAACTAAAAGGAGGATATTTCACTGTATTATATGTTGAGTTGGGGGACATGTAAATAAGAGAGTGAGTCAGAGAGAGCTTCAAGGGTAACTCGTATGATTACTTACCTGGAAAGGGTCCCATTTTACTTCTTGGCTAGCAGAGAAAGAGCTAAACCAAAAATGTTTTCCCCATGGGTTCCATTAAACACAGTCAGGGATTGAGATTTGTCATCTGCCCAGCCAATTTTAAGAGAAGAACTGTAGCTCTTGTGTAGCAGGCAAAGAGTTTTTGTTGTGCATCACTATGTAGCAAAATCTTTAAGTGAAAACAAGCACAAATACAGGCTGGGTGGGGAATGGATTGAGAGCAGCCCTAAGTGAAAGGACTTGGGGGTGTGGGTTGATGAGAAGCTCAACATGACCAGGCAATGGGTGCTTGCAGCCCAGAAAGCCAATCGTGTGCTGGGCCACATCAAAAGCAGCGTGACCAGCAGCCAAGGGAGGGGATTCTGCCCCTCCTCCTGGCTCTCATGAGACCCCACCTGGGGCCCCCAACATAGGAAGGACATGGACTTGTTGGACTGAGTCCAGAGGAGGCCATGAAGATGCTCAGAGGGCTGAAGCACCTCTGCTATGAAAATAGGCTGAGAGTTGGGCTTGTTCAGCCTGGAGAAGAGAAGGCTCTTGGGAGACCTTATAGCAGCTTCCAGTGCCTAAAGGGGCTCCAAGAGAGCTGGAGAGGGACTTTTTGCAAGAACATGGGGTGACTGAACAAGGAGGAAAGGATTTAAAGTGAAAGACATTATATTTAGATCAGATATTAGGAAGAAATTCTTTACTGAGAAGGTGGTGAGGCCATGGCACAGGTTGCCCAGAGAACCTGTGGCTGCCCCATCCCTGGAAGTGTTGAAGACCAGGATGGATGGGACTTGGAGCAACCTGGTCTGGTGCAAGGTGTCCCTGCTCATGGCAGGAGGGGTTGGACTAGGTGGTCTTTAAGGTCATTTCCCACCCAAACCATTCTGTTTCTATCATATATAAATGAGGGTGCTGCTGGTAGCTTGATATTCTTGGATTTCTGAGCCTGGTGATATTTAGCAAGGTTATAACACAAAACAAGAACAACTCTTGGAGCTTGCTGCTGAGAAGAGAGGTTGTTAGAGCTTAAGGATGGTTTAACAGAGCAAACTGACATTTTAAGAAGCACAATGCTATGTCATACATTTTGATCACTTTGATGGAGTTCTTCTGGATTATCTGTTGCTGTGACAATCCAGAACTCAGGTATAAAGCATGAAAAGGGCTAAAGCCATTAGAATACAGCCAGCTAACATTTTTTTTCCTGAAGGAATTAAACAGCCTAACCAACAACTTATTCCCTTGATTATCATGACTGTACATCAGACTGCTTGAGTTACCACAATAAAGTGAGAGGAAATAAGAGAATGCTGTACTATGGTATTGCTATGGTATTGGATCAATGAGAATTAAAATAAATTTATCTAATTAACTTGGCCCTTTCTTCTGTTCTCAAGCTGCTTTCAGATCAGCCTTGTCTCCTGCGTATTTGTCTTTGCCGTTGAGTACAAAACACATTTCTGTATCTGGATCCTCTGCAAATTATAATTGCAGTGTTTTTCCTGTTCAGTGGCTGATTAACAAATTCTAAAAAGAATGCTGTGAAAGCAACACAGTTTTTTTATGGTTTGGTTGTTTAGATATTAACTAAGTATTTTGAAATTCACAGATTTTCAGATTTTTGGAACATGCTCTTAGTTATTTTCAAGTACATCTTTGTAGCCTCCAGTAATTTCATAAGCCAGAGCTCTCCATCCATTTAGTACTCCTAAATGAATTTTTCTTATATGAATTTTTCCATTAGCTTTTGAATCCATGTCACTTTTTAGGGCATTATATGCACTGTTGCGTAATTATCAGATTGGAAGATAGAATAAACAAGCATTCCCAGCTCACCTTTTGCATTCCACACCTCCTTGTTTAGACCTGTCGTATATGTTTTTTCTGGTCTGTTTCCTATTTCTTGACTAATGATTTGCAGCATTTCACTTGCATCCTTGACTGGTCCTGATCACGAGCCGATGTTTTCACAGATCTGTTTGTTTTAACCCAAGCTCTGCCCCCTGAACGCTGATTGCTCAAAACCCATCATTCCCTATGTAGACTTCAGGGTCATTTCTTCTTTGTGCATCACTTTACCTGTGTTTACACTGGGCTCTTGTGGGACATTCCATCATTCCCTCATCCACGAGGCTTTAGTCTCAAGACACTTGACAGCCACTTGAGCAAATCCCAGTGTCATTCCTTTCCTGTCCCACATACTGTCTGTGACATGTGGCTCTGCTGTCTTTACTTGTTGTTAGAGCTGGTTACTGCCATTAATTTTAGCTCCACTGAAGTTGGTGGATACATTCAGTGGGATAGATGGGTGTCCCTCACATGCCACGTTAAATTCCCTTTCCAGGTGGTCTCTAACCTGTTGGTTTGATTTAGTAGTTGATAGTATTAATATTCTACCTGCCAGCAGGACCAGAGGTGCAGTCCTTTAGTTCAGGAAGATAATAATTTTGCTACTAGTTAAATAATAAATCATAAACTGGCGTTTTGTGGTTCTTTTTATGATTCCTGCAGTTTTGCCACTAGACCTTGGGAAGTTATGCCATCTGAAAAATTTCGTCACTCTATGGAGATACTTTGTCAGTGGTTTAAAAATTGGATATGTGAGATTTACGGCTCTGAAAAACTAATGATCTCTTTTCTCAGGGCTTTGTCAAATCCTGCTGGGCTTATGCTGCCCATAAGCCAGTCTAAGCCTTGGTGTCCATAAGGGAATGTGTTTTGGTGATTAACAAGGTGTTGTTTTCATCATATATTTATTACACTGAACCTTGTCAGAACAATTCTGATCCAGCACATTTATTAGATTGTATCTCTCCATGCCGCTGATGCTACTGTGATAGTTTCCTGTGCCTGGTTGCAATAAAATAATAAAAAAAAAACCAACCCAAGGAGCAATGTATATATTTGCATAGATTGCTGGAAAATGTGTTAGATAAAATATTGCTGTGTTTTTTAAGTTCTGAGAATGTCTTGAATTGCAGCCTTAAGCCAGATGATAAATTCCCTCAGTCAGGTATGGCTGAATAAGTTCTTACCTTGATAAGTCAAAATAAAGATGTGTGAGTGGTTGTTTGGAGAAATCACAAGGTGAAAGAAATATGAAAGTTAGTGGCTTTAGGAAATGCAGTGAAGGTGGGAGAGTGCATATGCTTTAAAGCCTGGGACTGCTCTCACTTGTTTAGGTTGCATCTGTGATGTGATGAGAATGCAGATTCATTCCATGGAAAGAAGAAACCAAAAAAACTCCCTTTCTCTTAGCAGTAAGCCAGTAACTTCAGGGAATTTCTGTGTCCCCTTTTCTATGTGTTTGGTGGAAATTTCATCAACATTATCGCTCACTTTATCTTGAAGTTAATAAATAATGTATCCCTGTGGAACCATAGAACCATTTAAGCCAGAAAAGATCTCCACGATCACCAAATCCAACCCAGCATTGCCAAGTCCACCACTAAACCACGTGGAGCACCTGATCTACAGGCCTCCAGGACTTGTGACCAGCACTTCCCTGGGAGCCTTTTCCAATGCCTGACAATCCTTTTGGTAAAGAAATTTTTCCTAATAGCCAACCTAAACCTCCCCTGCCACAACTTGAGGCCATTTCCCATTGCTCTGTTGCTTTTTACGTGGGAGAGGGGACTGACCCTGACCTTGCCACAACGTCCTTTCAGGTGGTTGTACAGAGTGATAAGGACCCCCTTAGTGTCCTTTTCTCCAGGTTAAACAGCCCCAGATCCCTCAGCCACTCCTCACAGCAATGCCTTGCTATGATTTAGAAATACTTAAAGGGAGGTTTTTCAGAAGTACAGCAGGCAGGTGTGCCTGATGCTTTTTGAAAGCCAGCAGAAACAGTCATCTTTTTTGTCCCAAGTAATAAAAAATACTCTTGGTGTTGTGCCCGTTTCTGGGCTTTCACCCCTGCGCTTTGGCAGTAGCACAGCATAACCTTACAGCATGTGAAAACAAATTCATTTTAGCTTCAAATGAAAGGCTCATTTCCTCCTTTGAGCTTTAGTGCCCCACATTGTGCTTTGTCTGCCAGGACATTGATATGTAAGCATGAGAGCCTGCTTCTTTCTAAGTTAGTAGGACAGAATTGCAGTTGGTATAAGCCACGATTAAATAAAGCTATGGAAAGGGAAGAAAGAATGTTATTAGTGACCAGGGGATGTTTATTCTATTTTATTTTGTTTTATTTTAGTGTTTTTTGCTGTAGGAGTTGGAGCTGCTAAAATTACTGGTAATTTTCTCTCCAAATAAAGAGCTTTGCAATTTATGTTTTAAATACTTTCCAAAGAATCTTTTCTCACATACATTCTAATGCATCTATAAATGTCAGTGAAATCAGTTTAAAACATCTAGCTAACATCTGCATTTTTGTATCACATCCTGATCAGGCTGTTTGCTAGGCAGATTTTCTTGCCATTTTTCAGTGCATCTCAGAAACTGTTGCACAATTTTTTTGTCCTTCTCTGTCTCCAGATACTTTCAGACTGCAGGTTTATTAAATAATTAAACAATGTCGCAGCGTCCACTCATTAGTAAGGGTATGAGAAACCTGGCAGTGATTTCTTGAGTCCTTATTAACAAAGAAGAACAGAGAAACATGGAGTGCATGAAAAGCATCTTGGAAAACATAAGGGCTATGAGGACTTTACGACAAAATTCTCCTGGAAGAACCCTCCAGAATAAGATACAGCTTAAAATTCAGCAAGAGCTTTTTGTCAGTGCAGCTGATGCCATGATGATTTTTGTCTTTTCTTTTATACCCCTGTTATACCTTTTTGCAACTTCTGTATTCTTGGTGCTTTTGCCTACATTCTTGGACTTGTTTGTTAAGCTAAGAGACTGAACATTTTAGAGGCTTTGTAGTTAGGGTGCCAGTGTGCCCAGACCCCAAGGTCCTCTCCAGAACACATTTTGTAAACTAAGATAGAACCATCCAGGGGAAGGTTCCTTGGGGAGGGGGGCTCATTCGAGCCTCTCATTGGGGAATTTTTGATAGATATGCTAATTAGTAAGACCTAGAATGTAAAACCAGATATAGAGGAGAGGACTGGGGTGGCCATTGCGGGGGTGCATGGAAGTGTATTCGACCTGGTCGTGGTGCACCTAAGGATCCTTACAATAAATACCAAGGTAATACCCTTTTCCCCTTCTAACCGTATTCGCCTCCTGATTTTAAGACCAGGAAAAGGCATCACAGCCAGCTGACCTTCCTCTCTCAGAGAGTCCTTAAGAAGGCACATGGACCTGCTGGTGTAGGTGCATCAGCACGAGGGGTGAGAAACTCAGCGTGAGGGGAAAGGTGTTGACTCTCTCACCCCCCCTGGTTGTGCAAACAGCCCTCTCCAGAGCGTGCCTTTGCCTTGGCGAAGGATTGTGGGGTGCCCTGTGCTGCACAAGGCACAGGTGTGGCTGTGCAGTCTGTTTAAAGCTTTCTTCCACACACGTGAATGCCAGTGGGAAGGTTGGAAGCTCAGGGCAGGCTTCTGCACAGTGGAGAATGTGTCTCAGTGAGGGCAGGTACACACATTGCAATCAGATTCAGACACCTAATGCCAGTTCTCCCAGGTACTTTGTGCTGTCCCTGCTGTGATCCCCCATCCCTTTCAAATGTCTCTGTAATTATAAGAACTGGTCCTTATTGCTATTTCTCAAGCCAGAAGTTTCATTTGAAAAGACTTTTTCTTAAAGAATTGTGACGACTAATGCAATCTTGAAGTCTTTCTCCTGCAATCAGCTCCTCGCCCATGACCTCTCCTGCTTGTTCAATGGAAAGTTGTGTGTCCTCCATCAGCCTTGCACAGACTCTGTGACATGTGGCCCAGCTGTATCCCACATCCACTGAGCGCCGGGCTTCAGCTGGGTGTCGGGTGCCTGGAATCACTAGCACTGAAATCAGGGAAAAGAGCAGCAATGATTTGAGAGGCATTTCAGGAGACAGCTCAGGGCAGCTTGAGGAGATGTGATTCGTGAGATCAAGCCTCATATGGGAATGAAGTAAACAGGGGCTTTAGGTGCACAGCAAATACTGTCCTGGTGTATGAACTCTTGGTATGTTGCTCAGCTATTAGATGCTTGTGTAGCATTTCACATGACTGTTCCTTATTAAACAGCACAGACCAAGCAAGACCCTGAGCTGAGGAGGTGTCAGTGTTTCTGTAGGATTCACTCCTGCTGCTTGTTGAACAGTCTCTGTGTTTGAGTAAGGGTTGGGGCTGTACCCATCAGGACAGATTCTGTGTCTGGTTTTGAAAGTACAGCTACATCCATTCATTCAGACTTGCAAAACTGTAAT
The DNA here is from genome assembly GCA_013397975.1 of Machaerirhynchus nigripectus. Classification (NCBI taxonomy): domain Eukaryota; kingdom Metazoa; phylum Chordata; class Aves; order Passeriformes; family Dicruridae; genus Machaerirhynchus; species Machaerirhynchus nigripectus. Next base: position 370,646 of record VZRQ01008389.1, on the reverse strand, counting down.
GGAAATTTATCAGCTCGGACAAAGACTAATCTTCCAGCTTTAGCAGAATGGAAGTACTAATGGCAATTTACTCGTCCATCAAAAATAATTACTCATCCCAGCTGAGCAGGCAAGTAAAATTTGCAAGACTCAATTAACTACCTGCGCTGAGGAGAGTTTACATGATATTCTTGTTGCAAAGCACTTTGATTCTTACTGGAGCTGCATAAATTAACCACTTCAGTGCTTTCCAAGAAACCCCATGGGTCAGAACTCAGATTCCTTGACACCTTTCGGACTGTTAAGAATGGCTTACACTGAGGAGCAGGTAATGGAAAATGTTTACATCAGGTAATAGGATGTGTCTACAGTAACAAAGTAATTGCTACCAGATGCACTCGTGGCAAATACATAATGCTAGATGATATATAGTAATAAATGAAGTGACACAGTATAAAAAGGAGCAGCACTTTCTCAAATCTTTTTATGATATTTTAGTGCTCACTTAGCCAGCGTGGAGCCACACATGGAACCCAGACCCACTGAAGCAAAGCACAGCAGTGAGGACTGGTGTGGAGCCAGTCCAGAGGTGCCTGTGAAGAGGTTAATTCCATGGAGAAACGTTAATTCCATGGAGAAACTATTCTCACATCTTGCTACTCTGCCTCCGGAGTGCACATCCTGGTGCTCCCTGCTGCCCACCACAGGCCAGCTTTGGGGGAGATGGTGGCATTCCCTCTGCTTTTGTTCTCTCTTGGAGAGAGCTGATGAGGAGACACAGTGCTGTCCTGAGTCCATGCTGAGGAGATGCAGATGGGTTTTAGAATTTTAAGTGTGATCTTCTCATCAGCAGGCTTGTGATGAGGGAAGTTGCTGGATTACAGAAGGGCAAGGTTTCTGACGAATAAACCTCGAATTTACCCATGTGCCATGGGCCTTCCTTATGGCTTCTGTGAGCCAGCTAGGGATGTTCCTGAGAAATGGGGGACCAGTGGTCATCACCGGTGGGAACACTGCATCAGATGCATTTGTGCCTGCCCTAGTGAGGGAGAAATATTGCTTGAGCTGTTTTCTAGATCCTTGCAAATACCTCAGCAGCTTAAAATCTTGTGCCAAGTTGCTGCTTCCTGCTGCTGCAAAGGTAAATGTTCTCCAGATAGGTAGCTCAGGGTCTAATTTCTGACAAAGAGGAGATTAGTTAAGGATTTATGTAATGAAGTGCTGGATGCAGGGTAAATTGAATAGCTCCATTTGTTCAGACATAAAGCACAAACCACCTGCAGTCTGAGTGACTGTCCTTTAAATGTCTTGGGGACATGGGTCATCGTGGAAATATTGTGGGTTTGAGTCACACACTTAAATAGAAACATGAAAATCAGGAAGCAAAGGGGGCTGTCAACTCATCAAGCTCATCACCTCACTTGTACTGAACATGCCCTAAGACCCAGAGCAGTGTCTGTTGGCTGGGCTGACACTTCACCATCAAATCAGCTCAGTGCAAATCTCGAAAGGTACCAACTAAATATAAATGTGAAAGGCTCTGATGACATAAATGCATTCAAAAATCCTTTTTTTTTTTTTCTAAACTATGCCCGGGCAAGGATTCAGAGAGAATATTTCTGAATAGTCTAAGAAAATAAAATGACTGTTACTGAAAAAGGCCATAATGGGAAGACTTTAGTGTGTTCTGACATTTTTTATAGTCAATACTGAGACAGTAGGCAAAAAAAAGGGCAAAATTAATAAAACATTCGCTTCTTGAAACCAAAAAAATCTTCCATCTATATTAAAACCCATAGTCCACCTACCAGTTAATTAAGCCTACAGCAACATAACAACCATTCAGCAGTAAGCACTCTGAATTAGGTAACAAATTTGCTCAGCCAGCCACAGGCATTAAATAACCATACATACATAACTTCCACTAGTCAATAAATCAAAGCTACACAAAATCATTCCTCACTTTTCTGCATGTCTTTTCTTCTCTGAGATTTCTGCTTTCTTTCCAATAAATGTGAATATTAAAGGCTTTTCCAGAGTGTGTGTTAAAAGGGCATCATTGAGATGAGCAAGGAGAGGGAACAAGTGCCAAGACTCAAGGGAATGGTCTACTCAGGTCCTGCAAGAAGGGGCTTACAGCTCCCATGCCTCTCTTTCTTGCAAATGGTTAGAGATGGTCCTGCAGGCCAGGCAACTGCTAATTGTGAGTAAATTAGTCCTTGTGCTCCATTTCAGTGCTTATACAGTGTTGGTCAGTGCACTTGATTTCTCAGTTTCTTTTTTTTTCACCCTTCAAAGAGTAACTATCAGTTCCTTCCATCTTGGAGAGAATAAATGCATTGCAAATAGTGAGGCAGTCAAATACCAGAGAACTGAAGCCAAACAATTTCCCAAAATTATAGGAATACTAGATCATGACCTGTGTGTTACAATCAGCCCAAAGGCCTGCTCACAGGGAGCCTCAGCTCATCAGTCATCTTCTCCATGAAAGGCTTGGTGCTCGTTGCATCACCCATGAGCAGGCACAAGGTGAGGCCCCCTGGAGAGTGCATCACATTGAGCTCACCTTACAGGTGCTTGGTCTTCTGCCTTAAACCCTGGGAGCTGTCTTGTGTCATATAATGTCAGCCTCTCCTGTTTGAGCATGGCTGGGTCACCCCTTGAGAATGGGCAGTGAAGTTTTACCACGGAAAAGTAGCTGCTGGGAGGCAAGTTGTGACCTGGAGAATTGTTCTTGCCACCAGGCTTTTCATTTTTCTTAAATGAGATGGTGGTTCCTAAGACTTCCCTTGAGCAGATGTCACTGGATGTTGTCTGTCAATATGTGAAGTGCAGGCAACAATGTGTTAGAATTTTCTTGCAAAAAAAATGTTTAAAAATTTCCAGATGGTTCTGCTGAAACTCCAGAATAAACTTCTACCACTTCTGCTGCTCTCTATGTCACTCTCAGAAGTAAAGAAATACAAAGATCTCAATTTTAAGGGTTACAGCTAAAGAATTAAAGCAATAAGAAAATATAGACAGGGTAGAGATGCAGGTAGCAACCAAGTCAGTGGGCAAGAGGAAGGATAAAAGAGCTGTAAAAAATAGATAGCAAATTATCTATCTGTAGGAGGCAGAAAAATAACATGAAGTGAAGAAATATTTAGAGATAAACTCTTTAAGAATATTGATCCATATTATTCATACATTCTAAAAATGTGCCGGGAAAAAGAAGCGTCCTGTCTTTGTGAAACCAGCTGTTCAGAAGGGGAAATGCAGGATGGAGGAAAAAGTGCCTGTTGTATACACAGTTGTGTTTCCTGTATTCTGTTATGGAATTTAGCCTCAAATGGTTTCTAGACCTTATTTTATAACCATAGTGTCTTTGGGACACAAGACGTCTCATCAAGAAGAATCCAAATGCAAAATCAGGTACCTGTAGAACCAACTCCAGAAAGCCAGAATTCATGATTCCAATCAGCTCTGTATAGCAGTTCTTGCAAATTAGACAAAATGCAGCCATCCAAGACTGCCAGTTTATCAGGTCAATTGGAAAGTGCATCACTTGCCCAAGCCCCATCCAGCACCAGCTGGATTTGAGTCTCTGCCAAATCTCTTCAGACAGTCGTGGTGTGTGAGCAAAACCTCGGCTGATCGGGTTTGCAGCACAAACCCAAAATGAGTTTGTCACTCTTTTAAATTCCCACATACACTGGTGGAAAATTGCCGGAAAATGAAATAAAGAAACGACAGAAGCAGTTTAGTTTCCTGTCAGCTACGAGGTGCAGACAGCCTTACACAAATATGATACACAAGCAAGCTCATGTCAGCGTGTCCTGGTTTCAGCTGTGATGGAGTTCGTTTTTTCTCAGTAGCTGGTGCAGGGCTGTGTTTTGGATTCAGTATAATGTTGATAACATACTGATGTTTTGGGTTGCCAAGTAGTGCTTACCCTAAGCCAAGGAATTTTCAGTGTCTCATTCTCTGCCATGGAGGAAGTGCAAAAGAAGCTGGGAGGGAGCATGGCCAGAAGAGTTGTGACCCCAACTGTCCAGAGGGATGTTCCATACCAGAGAACCCCATGCCCAGTATATAAACTGGGTGAGTTACTCAGGAGAGGGGCCAGTCATGACTCAGGGACAGGTTTGGCATCGGTCAGCAGGTGGTGAGCAATTGTATTATGCATCATTTTTTTCTTTTACGTTTTACTTCTCTCCCTTCTTCTTCTTCCTATTATTATTATTACTATTACTACTATTACTATTACTATTATGTTAATACTATATTTTACTTAATTTCTGTTTTTACACTGTTTTTATTTCAACCCATGGGTTTTACTTTTTTTTCTGATTCTCCTCCTCATCCCGCCAGGTTGGGGTTAAACCACAACATGGCATAATCTGGCATCAAAGAGAGGGTGCTCAGATAGGAATGGCGCATGGCTGGTTCTGTTCCTGGGTCTCAGTAGTCTCATCATAAGAGAAGGTTTCTCTGCTGATTTCCTCCCACCCTTGGCTTCTCGGGTAGGTTGAGCTCAAGCTGCTTATCCTACAGCTGCTGATCCCCACATGAGAGCAGTGGGAATCTGCCAGGCTCCTGGCAAGGCATATGGGTGCTTGCCATTGCCATGCTGCAGCTCCAAGCTTCTCGTGCCACACTGTAGCTGCTGTGTCTAATGTTGTTTAAATGTAGGCCCAGCACACTGTGGAACTTCTTCTGGATCTCAGGGCATGGTCCAAGTTCTGTTTATGCACTAAAAATTAAAAAAAAATAAATAAAGACATCAGCAAGACCCTTTTTTCTGCTTATTATAGGGTTAGGTCCTGCTCACTTTCAAAGTGGGTCCAAGAACACACAAGTGCATCCTTGGTACAGGATACACAAATGTATTCTGTTCACACCCAAGTGTGACCCCCACAAGTGGGTCCTTGAAACACACTTTGTATATTTATATGTTTAAGACTCTGCACATAGTGAGTTATTTGGAACAGCTTCTCTGGAACAGCCCTTTCTGGAGTAACTTCTGTTCTGAGCAAGCCCTTGTTACTTGATAGTTTTCATTCTGCCATGCTCATACCTACCTTTTCTTTAGCCTCTTTCCAGAAGCCACTTACAATTGGAGAGGATGCAAAGGATGCAGAATCCAATGGATTAGCATTGCAAATACTCAGTTTTAGTACTGTGCTGGGCTCCAGCTACTGTCACAGATCTCTGCCCAGGTTTTAGGCACTGGAGAGAAACAGGGGAGCAGAAGGTGTACAGTATGTGTTTTCACATCAGAGCATTACTCCTGAGAAGTTCTGAGCATTTTATTATTTATTTCCAGGAGATACATTGAGAGGCAAAGGCACAAAGTTTCTCAAATGATGGGGGCCCAGTTTGTGACACAAACTGGAACGGGGTGTGGGGTCACACCTCTCACATGACACCGAGTGACTTACATAAGGAAACCCGGGTGACTACAAACAGGTGTCACATCACTTTTTCTATTAAAGTGATCAAATGGCTTGAAATCCCCAAAGATGAAGTTATTGAGGTTTGTGCTCAGGGCTACATAGCCCAATTGCCTGCAGTCTCAGGGGAGGGGGAGCTTTGCACAGGAAATGAACTCTGGCCACCTGAATTTTCTTTAATAATTGCCTCAAAGTCTATTATGTGTGAACCACATCAAATAATTACAGGTCTCCTCCTTTTTTTTTTTTTTTTT
>VZRQ01008389.1:306468-364928 GCA_013397975.1 Machaerirhynchus nigripectus | reverse complement strand
TTTTTTTTTTTTTTTTTTTTATTGTTACCTAGGACTATTTGCTTGCAAAATCAAGCTTAGTTATTTAGTCCTTGAACTGTTTCTTCCTCTACCTCTACTGTATTTAGGGATTTATCACTGGTCAAAGTAAAACTGCATAAAGCAGTAGTCTTAAAAGTAGAGTGATATGTGAATTGGATGAACAATAGCATGAAGTCAGGCTGTTTCCTGCAGTGTGGATTAGTGGAATAAATGAATTTTTGGTGTTCACAGGTTTTAAAAAATGTTCCTTTCAGCTGTTTTCAGGATCATCTTTCATTTTGCATAGGCAAGGACGTTTATTGGAAACAAAACATTTTATTTCCCAGTGATGAATTATCAGTCAGTGAGTTATTCCTGCAAACCCAGTGGGTTTTTTATAGTCTCTTGGAACCCTCTTTTACTTCTTCATGCTGCTCTCCAGACTTCTCAGTGATTAGGCTTCCATCTCCCTACATGTAAATGAAGGTCCAAGTTATCTGGTTAATTTTTCTTATTATTTTTCAAAACCGATGAAACCCAGGAGCAGTTTTAAAGGCAGGAGATTCCCTTCCCCCTGCAATATCCCAGTGCCCTTGTCTGACCACCCCGGGTTATTTGAGAGCCCGGTTTAAAAGCAAATACCTCCCCTTGAAAGCAATCCCAGGCAACAGCTCCCATTAAGTGGTGGGTGGTAAATGAGGCTCTGATTCACAGCACTGCTGGGTGCTGCTGCTCTGCTACGGAAGGGTGGGAAATAACAGCACAGACACAGGATTTTCCCTTGCAATCAAACCCTTTCCGACTGGCTCTAATGGATATGTGCAGGTGCAGGGGAGCACGTGGATGCTTGGAGAGAGCCTTGGGTTTCCGTCCCTGTTTCAGGCTGGCTGCTGGGTTGCAGCGTGTGGGTGTGTTACAGTAAAACCCAGCACCGTGTTAGGAAGTCGGAGTGATTGCTTTGCATGTGAGGTAGCAGCACTCACCTTTTGGCGTCAGGTAACATCCCAGCTATCCATGAACGCCCAATCCCAGCTCCCCTGTAATTAAGCTGTTCCGTTTCAGCCATAAATATGGTCTAATTGTGGTATTTTGTAGCACTGCAGCCATCGGACTGCAGTCCTTCTGCAGGTGTGCTGCAGGAAGCCATGGAAATGCAGCTGCCACGAGAGTGTCTGGGAGAGCAGGGCCCAAATTACTCGGGCTGCATAGCAATCAGCCCAAATTGCTGTCGGTTTGATGGGAAGGACAAATAGGTTGACAATAACACACGGCTGTATTGACAGAGAGCCCTTCCCCACAGCTGTAAAAGCTGAATAGCAAAAGGTAGCGCAGGACTCCAGTGCAGAGCCTAACACTGAGATTGCCAGTTTCTGTTTTATTTCGCCACCAAATGCTACTATACTTGACACTGACACGTGTTCACCACTATAATTTTGGATTGTATTATTGAAATAAAGAATGGTATGTGAAAGCCACAAATGATAGCTCATTTAGTGCTTTCCTCGTGGCTTTGGCTCATCATGTTTTTTGACTTACAAAAGACTTGGCAATTACACAACTGGGCACAGTGAGGGGAAAAAAAAACCCAAACCACAACACACTTTTGGATCAGATTTTTAAATTAGTTGAATTTCTTTGCAGTGGAATTGTGTGGTCTGGTAGGGCAGGTTCCCAGGTGAGATGTTTCTGTGATCATAAAAATTTGTGCATCTGAGCAGATTGCTTGGAACATGCTGTGGGGGAAACTCTGTGACATGATGGATCTTTGGTATTTTCTAGAGTGGGCAAAAATTTACACGAAGTTCAGCTCTCAGAGATCAGACTGTTTCAAATGGTAACATGAATTTGGAAAGAGAGGAAGTTGAGGCACAGAATAACTTGCAGCAAGTAAGTCACCTAAAAGACAACAAAAAACCCCACTATAAATACATTAGGAACATGTGAAAGGCAAAAAAAGTGAAACCAATTACATAACGTGGAAAGAAAAAACAAGATGGATGAGAAAAGGCTGAAATTTCTATTCTTTATTTCAACCTTCTGAAAGAAATTTGTGACCCTGTAATTAAAGTGATTAAATTTTACAAGGAGACAGATGACGTGGAGAAAAGAGGGGAGGAGAAAACACTATAAAATATGTAGATAAGTCAAACATATTTAGTTTGGGAATGTCTGGGTAAAACCACCTGTGAGAGTGAACCACACTTGGGGAATGAACCACACTTGGGGAATAAACCACAAGGAAGGAAGAAGCTTGAGGGAATGGTCAAGCAGTCAAGCTGACTCCAGTAGCCCAAAGGAGAATGGATCTATTCATTAATAACCCAGTGGAGCATAATAAGGAGATAAAAATAGACCCTGTGGATTTGTCAGGTGTAAATTGTGTCATCCCTGTAAAAGGATAGGATCTGTCAAGTGGATAAAATGTGGTAGATGTGACATATCTTGAATTCAGCAAGGCTTTCAACACCATTCCAAATGGCACCTCCCAAAAGGTGCAGAGGAAGATGCATTAGGGTACAATCATCTCAAAATGGGTGTAGAGATGCCTGAAAACAGTAGAGTAACCTATTCATGGTTTGCTGTAGAGCTAGGAGAGCTTTCACTGACGTGTACCAGGCATCACACCTTGAGCCTTCTTGTCAATATTTTAACAGATTCAGGTATGGAGGAAAATCTGCCCTTCTGCCATTTCCTGTTGGTGCCAGCCTGGAATGGGTTATGGACACTGCAGAGCAGAGGGTTAGAATGCAGAGTGGCATGGGCCTGCTTGTCAAATAGCCTAAAATCATTAAAATACAGCTAAATAAACAAAAACACTATCTACAGGGCTGAAGGGACTCAAATGCAGAGATATAAAATGGGGAATATTTCACTGGGCAGCACGGAAAGAACTGGTGTTAGATCATAAATCAGATAGACATTATTAATGCTGTTGTAAAGATGTACAGAATTTCTTGAGGGAAGTTTTAATAAGAATAGCATTAATAGAATGTGGGAGATAGTTATTCTGCTATAAATACTTTTTTTTTGTGATTTGAGTCCCAGTTTCAGGACTGTAAGTACAAATCGAAAAGAATCCAGAGGAAAGCAAGAGTGACAAGATTTAAAAACCAAGCAAAACTAAACTAAGCTTGTTTGAAGACTGAATTTGTTTGATTTAAAAGGGGAGGATTTCAAGGCATCTCTAGTCCAGAAGAGCTTCTTAGAAAATGGAGAGTAGTGAGTCAGAAGCAGAATAAGAGCAAATAGACTTTATTTTCGGTAAGAAAATGATAAGTTTATTAGCAGGGGAAAAAAGTGATTCTAAGAATAATTAAGTTTTTTTGAAAAGCTTGAAAAAACCCTACAGTTGATGATGCCTGATGCTCAATGATTGTTTAGTGACAGATAACTAAAAAAATCCAAACACAGTGCAACTATACATATCATAGTGCATGTAATTTTGTATACTACTATTGCATAATAAAAATAGAACCCCTAGCATGAAACTTGAATTGAAATAATTTAACAAGGGCAGTTTGCACCACAGGTTTCCAGATGACAATTAGCTCTGTTGTGTGCCATTTTCCTGTGAGCCTCTGGGTGGATGTGTGTGAGTGGAACTGTGTGGTGCCAAAGACGGTGGGTGAAAACCTGGTCCTGCTGGTGTCAGTGATCAGTTCTGGTGCGTTCTTCAAAGGGAAGCTTGTACCAAAAGGAGTAGAGAGAAGAAATGAAATGCAACCAGTTTGAAACTTGCAGATAACGGGAAGCCACAACAGCTGTGCCTCAGGGCTCCAAATGAGATACCCAATATAAACACCCATGCTGGCAAAGCCTGCGGATGCAGGGATGCACCAGGCTGGGCAACACAGGCCTGTTCTCCCAGCCACTGGCAGGAGGAGTGCAGCAGGTGGAAAAAACTAAACCACTACAAGGAGTTAGCTGTCCTTCAGAGCAGGACATGTGAAGGGTGCTGGAGAATGATCAGCACTCGCAGTCTTTGCCTGCTGAAATGTGCAGGGGTCACAGGCAATATTTCAGTGAAGCTAAAGATCTAACCTGCAACCCCACACAGGGACAGCAGTGTTTTTATTTCCTCCCTATATACAAGGAAGGTATGATGCTAGGTTTAAAGGACTTTAAAATATCTCCATGCCCTTAGAGGAGAAGATGCTATGATTAATTATCAGGAATATCTACAATTTGCATCCTACAGATGTCTTAAAAAGAGAGGTTTTCTGCGAAAAGCGCATCACTGGTCCCTGGTGACTTCAGCAAATACTGAAACACATTTTTGTGGGGAGAAATAAAGAAAGCTGTTCTGATCCAAAATTGGTTTGAATCCAAAATATTTAATTTGATCAGTAAATGAAAAAAAACTACAATCAGTTCTGTCATTCTTTTGGTCCTAGCTTTAGACTGCAATATTGGCTACACTTGGAAAAAGTGATGGGGTTTATGACATCTTAAAGAAAGAAAACTAATTCCATTTGGAGACTGTCCCTTTCTTAACATTCCTGTTTATGAGAAAACAAATGCATAACACAGCATAGATCTTTATATGGTGCAAATTCTGTATGCAACTGAAATGCATTCCATTTCATAAATGGTATGATATCCTGAAGTTTAAATATGAACTTGAAAATGTGGAAATAAATTAGTTATTTTCATTCTCTTACTAGTTAACTTTAAAAAATAAAATGTAATAGCCTTGAAAGACACATGATCCAGAGCACTGGAAGCAGAAAGCCTCTATGGATTTGGGTCATGCACTCAATAATTTCTTCTAAACTTAAGCATAGATATGAGAAACACCCCTGGTTCTTTATACATTAAAGCCCGGATCTAAACTCCATACTTTTGTCACAACTTGGTATTGAGACATAAATCACTGAACAGAAATCTCTGTAAAGCCTCATTATAGAAGGGGCTTGTGTTAGTTTCACTGACTGAGTTGCTGATTTACTGCATCCTCGTCATTGAAGTTCTCAGTCTACTAAATGTATTCCACACGCATCAAGAGAAGTTGGTATTTATGAAATCCAGTATACTGAAATGCACACAGTTGTGCCTTTCCCAAATGTAGTTTGATCTTGATAAATCAATTTTAACATGAATTGTAACATGTATTTGTCATCATATTCACCATCAAAGCCCAGCAAGGGGAATTACTCAAGTCTGAAGATGGGCTTCTGTCCCTTTGAAATCCACAGGATTTCAGTTCATGCCTAATTCTGTTAATTTGTGCTTTAATTTACCTGCAAGCAAGCCATGGTTCAATAGTTGTATTTTAGTATCTAAAAAAATATGCTTGCTTTTGTTTATATTACTAATATTGTTGTTGTTAATGTTATTATTATTCTTTGGAGCCTAAAAGATATTTAAACACATGTGGTCTGAAATATCCAAAACAGACTCTAAAATACAGAGGTTGCAGTCTCCTTTTGTAGAATAAGTAATAAAGAATGTTATTTCATAGCTTTGTCACAGAAGGAACTTGATTCCTCTTTTATTACATTTTCTTCATTCAAGGGCATGTTCAGATGAAAGAGGGATTTTATAACGTTTTTCAGTGCTATTGATCAAAATAAATGCAGGCATGGGCATTTTTTTCCCTATCTGCCACCAGTCAGAAAAGCACACACACATCAAATTGGAAGCACTTTCGCCATACTTGATGTATTTACTTCTACTCAGGTGTACCCCACACTTTCTGTAGAAACAAAGTGGAGAAAGCTTAAGAAAAGGAAAATGAGGAAGAGTATTTTCTTGGTTCAAACTTGAAAGTCCTTACTTCCAACAGTAAATTCTCATTGTGGTCTGATCAAGATTAAGTGCTTTGTGCCTCCTCTAAAATAGGAAGGAATTTCTTTATTTCTGTTTTTAACGTCTTTTATCACTTGAGGTTTGTCACTCTTACTGTGGAGAGCATTCTTAGACCACCCTCTTATGACTCTTAATGGTCAGGGTGCAGAAATGGTTCCAGCACCATTAGAAACACACAGATCTCACTTTTGATGTTTGCATTCAGAGCATAAGCACAATAAAAAATCAAAAGTAGCTAAAGCACAGATTATGGCAGATACCTAATTTGGAGAGCCATACTTCATGCCTCATAGCTTGATGGTAAAGAAATATTTTTTTTTTTAAATCTCAGCATAGTCTTATTCCATCAAGAATAAAGAATTCCTTCTGAAAGAAGGAGACCACAAGGAAAACCACAACAAACCACAGCAGGTTCCACTTCAGTGGAACAGACATCTGAAAAGCTTCTGAAATTCATACAGCAGGCACTTACAGGGTAAAATGTGATCAAGACACTCTGTCATAGGCTCATATTCATGCATTGCACACCTATCAGTTCAGTTAACCTCTCTCTGATGAAATAATTATGTTGAGAGCATGATGATGTGCTGTTTTAAGTCTGCTATTGCTGATGGCTTATTATTTTGTCTACTTTGACTTAAAAAGGTGCAAAGAATGTGCAACCAGTATGAGCAAACCTCTGGTCCCTCTTGGAAGAAAGTCTGATGTACCAGATTTTCTCCAACAGCCTGACTGGAATATCTGAAGGGGAAGAACAAGTGTGTCTTGGAAGCAAAAAGTGAACCCCAAATTTTGCCCTGTGCAGACTCCTCATTTGAGCTGTGAAATGCTTTTTCTGTGTGTGCCACATGAGCCTGGGCTGTCCCTGGACAGCTGCTCAGAGAAGGATCTGACCCCTCTTGCTCCACACCTCGTCTTGTGACAGATTTGCCAAATTTGGGACTTACAAACATTTGTATCTGCTTCACCCAGACAGCTCCACTGCCTATTGACTTGAGCTGGCTCTTTTACCCGACTGGATTTACCCCATTTGGATTAGCTGGCCCTTTCTGTTGTATTTGTTTGCCCTAAAAACTATAAAACGTTTTAAAACGTTACTTTCCTGAGAGCACTTTGTGTCTTTCAGCATAATTAGTGCACCTAAGCCAAGAATTGTGGTGAGACAAATTCACCCTTGTGCCTTCTGTTAAAGATGTTTGTAACCCATGTTGTATTGGCAGTCAACACATTTCCCACTTTGTGATTTTCCAAAGCCTTGAAGGTACTTAATCATCTTTAAAAGCAACATCAAAGATGGCAGTTTACAACACAAGGAGGAACTCTGCCTTGTTTGGGGATTTTAATTATATTCCAGCTCTACTATAGTCCCCATTTTTTTTCATATCTTTGAATGGGTTAAGTGATGGTCAGCATCTGTCTTCGTGGGAGGAGATTGAGATAAACCGTACAGCATTTCTGACAGCTGCCTGCTTAAGAAGAGCAATGGCTCATAAATCCAGATTAGGACAGTGGAAGGTTTTTCCCTTCCTTCCCTCTTCCTCTGGTAATGAGCAGGGCCCAAGCAGGAACTGCACTGAGACAGTCTGACTTGAGTGAAGGGGATGTTTAAGAAACAAAACCTGCAGCCCTAGTTCAGTGTAAATGCTCTGAGTGAACTCATCAAAGAAGCTGGCAGCTAGATAAAGGCATCTCACACTACACAACACTTCAGTTTTTCTTCTTCGGTTTATAGATGTCAGATCTTGTTTCTTTGATGATTTTCTTCTAGTTCTCTCCATCTCTGGTAGTAACAGCTGAGAAGGATGAAATCTGCAATTTTTTCACGGTCAAGGAAGACAGTGGTATTTAATTAGAATTAGAAAAGACAGTAACACTATTGTGCTTTGGGTTGTATTTTTTCAGAGCGTTACAGTCCCAGTAAATAGCATACCCTTGGGTTAAATGCAAATGTTTCCAGAACAGGAAAATCTTGTCTGCCAGAACCATTTGTCCATGGGCATGGGTATCTTAATAAAGCAGTCAAGGTCATTGTTTACCCATTGGTATTCCCAAAATACAGCCTCTAAATTGCCTTCAGGTAAAAGCCAATATAATTTTTTAACTTTTTAAACAAAGACCCCAAGGGGCTTGGTTCTGTACAAGCACAGAGCAGACAGATGGTCCCTGCCCTGGAGAGCTGGACTCTGAGACCTTGCATTTCTCCTGGTGACTTTCTGTGTTTTCTCTGATTAGGTCATAAGCACTGGCAGGCCAGGAGACCTTGTTAGATCCTCCTTCCCCCAGGTTCCTTCATATGTATGAAACATTCAGCAGAGATTCGGACTTTTAAATTTTTTTGTCCTGTTCTTTCACAGCCCAGTACTACTTTATAAACTCAGACTCTGAATGGGGCCAAGTCAATGCAATCCTTCCTTGTTATTGCATCCCATCAAAGCTCTATCAATTTTCTGGTGTGTTATTCCTCATCCTTGAACAAATTGGCCTTTTGGATGGAGGTAGAAGCATTCAATACATAATCCACTATTCAAAATTACTCTTTGATGCTGAGTAAATTGTAAGGTCTGCAACTGTACTGTTTCATGTTAATAAAACACAGACATAATATTAGCAGTCTTGCTATCTTTTATTAATAAATTAGGCCTTATTCTTGTCTCTAAATAGACTAATTGTTTGTGTGGGCTGGAAACATATAAAGGAAGTGATTTTCACTTTGTTGTGGAGAAGAAATTCCCTCTCTTTCCCTCCCTTTCCCATCCTTTCTGCTTGAGTTGGCCATAAAGTTTTATACCTTTTCCAAACTAAGCACAGAATTTTTGCTCCACTGTTCTGGTCTTCTTTTCTTTCTCTCTGCCATGACCTCTCTGGAGCAGGCAAAAGGGTGGTTTGTGCCTTTTCCCCTTTTTTCGGATTTATTGGAAAAGAGGGAAAGAGAGGAAGAAGGGAAGACAGAATAAGGGGAAGATTAGGAAGAGGGTAGGAAAAAAGAGAAACTTTATAATTCGCTATGATTTTTTCTAAAATCTTGACTTTTGTCTGAAAAATGTACACAGGAAATACATTTTTTAAAAATCCCCACTACTTATAGTGGAAATTTTTTTTAAGCTCTGTTATGGGGTTTTTTCTTTGATTTTTCTTTCTACTTTTTATCTTTTGAGGTGTTTCAAGTTCAGTATATTATCTTAGTATCTTTCCAGCAGACACCACTCTGATTCCTAGTTCCCTACTCACTCTTGGGCTGCAGAGTACCAAAGTGCAGAAGGTGCTTCCCATACTCCTCTACAAGTGTCTGAATTAAATGCAGATTTTCATTTTATTGGGGCACAGTCTGTATCATTTGCCTTCTGTTTCTATCACACCAGCATGGTAGGATTTATCAAGGCCAGGATTGTGCCTGTCAGGCTTTTTTTTAATCAGCTTGTTATTCTCAATTTCAATATCTTCTCTATCTTTCCCTATTTTCTGCCTGTTCTTCCAACACTGCCCAGTTTTTTGAGTGCTTATTCTTCCTTGGTGGCTGCCATGCTCCTTTGCTCTCCTGATATCTGCTGCCTCCTTTGGCTCATCTAGCCCCAAAAGTCGAGTTCCTTCCCTGCTTCACCTTCCCACCTTCCCTTTCAGCCTCTGCAAGTCACGGATGTCCCTGCACTGTGCTGGTTTCCCCAGGGAGCAGCGTGATGCCTGGTCATGGTGTTCCAGTCATCAGCACTGGTACACACTGATAATTAAGGGCTTAGTAAAATAAAGCACTGCTGAGTGTAAAGGATGTCAGATTAAAGGTTACGCAATGAGCTCAGTTAAACTGACAGTGGAGAGCTGGGGAGGCAGGAGTTCAATTTCTTATCCCAACTGGCAGTTCTTTTACCTCCCTAGCTATTATTAAAGAGAAAAAAAAGCTAAACCCTAGAGACATCCCTAACTGCCAGTGCAAATATTCTCATGAAAGTACAATAAAACCCTTAGCACGTAGATAGGACTAAGCAGTGCACTTGACAGTCCTTAATCCTGTTGACTTAAGGCATTCTCTGAATATTGGTTTTACATTTCTGTAAGAACGTCTGAGAAGTGGGACAGGAGATTTTCTGTCAAAAATGGTACGTCAGCATCAAATCCATTTTGCAGCTTGCAGATGTAGATTGTACTGATTGTAAACAGAGGGATTTGGGAAGATAAGAGGAAACACCTTAGATCCAATTACATATAAAAAGAAGTAACCTCAAAGTCAAGTGATTTTGTAAGTCACAAACACTATGTCAACTTTTAGCTTCTCCGTGCTGTAGCTGACCATAGGATTCACCACGGATAATCACATTTACAGATGTTAGGGGCAGAAAGGATTATCTTAGCTGAATTCCTGCATGCAAAGGTCATTAAACTCTCACCTGACATCCTTGTATTCACCCCAATGACTTCCAATACAGATGTTAAAACATAGCAGGGAAAGCAAAGCTAAGGAATGAAAATACAGATGCAGCACAGCTCCTTTGCAGCAGCCTAAGTGCTAAAGTTCTAGAAAAAGAAATACTAAGTAGGTAAGTCTGGTTTGTAGTTGTAAATATGATCATGTTCCAGTGTGGTATTGTGGAAGGACAAAAAATGTATCGTCCTTTTAAACATGATTTTTTTTTTCCTATTTTATTACAGAATTTTAAGAGGACTTGGGAAATAGGGTAGTTTTCTGGTCATTGCAGTCTTCCTGGCTGCCTGCTCTGAAAGCCGCTCCATGCCATATGTGTCAGCCCATTTGGTAATACTGTTAGGTTCTGGAGGGGGATTAAACTCACAGATTAAGACACATGAGTATCAGTGTCTGCAGGACTGTCTAAACTCCCGTTACATCCTGTGAATGAATATCTGGCCAATACAGCCAATTGTGCCTAGAGAAATAAAAATGATTTTCAGGTTAATATAGGTCCTTAACTTTAGGCATTTTAATTTACAATTCGACTTCCACCCTTGGTGTCCCACCAGCATCTGGTGACAGTCCTAAACAACCAGGCACAGACTTCCTGGAGGAGCTGTGGAAATTTTAGTCTTGTTTCCACCCCACCATACCCACCTGTGGGTCTGTGCATTTGCCCTGTCTGTATCAGGGCACATTTAGGGAGCTGCAGGGAAGCTCTGAGAACAGCATACCAATCACATCAGGGATGAGGAGCTGGAGAGCTCAACCTTTTTCCCCTTTTGAAGCTCTGCCCCGCCTTCATCAGCCATAGAGTTGTTTCTGTCTCTGATATTCCAATTCATTAATTACCTCTGCCCTCACCGGTGAGTCTGGCCACCTCCTCCAGCCTGTTCCCCTTTATGGGTAAACTGTGCTTAACTTTGCTCCCCGCCCTAGAAGAGGTGCAGCAGGACAGGTGACATTGCCAGGAGACCAAGGACAGCATCATATTAGTAACACAACAACTCCCTCTTCACAGAGGAGGCGAGAGAAAATGAAGAATCAGACTGTCCTTGCAGCAAATTCAATGTTATCTCATCGCTTCCCAGGGCGTGCCAGGAATTTTCTAGTGAAATACTCAGTCTTCACTTCCAGTATCTTCCCATGTAGACCTAACTAAACACTGCACACATGGTTTGTCAGATCAGAGAACATTTCCCTGGGGCTGGGGGGAAGTAGCTGTTACTTCAGTTGCTTTCTCTAAGGAGTTGCCACCTCATTTGAGACTACAAAGAAAAATAATCTCCGATTAAGCTTTTTATTTGTATTACAGTATTTGAGGTGAGTTTTGTTTTAGGCTGGTAGACCTTTGACTTTATTCTTTTCTCACATGAAGTGGGTTTTCTGTATAGAGAAGTGCCAACATTACTAGAAAAACTATTTTAAAAGTATCTGAAGGGTTCATTAAAACCAATATATTTTAACAATCACTCTTTCTAATATAAAAGCCAATATATTTCACACACCATCTGGAACTAGGCAGTGAATTGTTTCAATTAGGTTAGGCATTTAATTAAACTGAATGGATATAATGGTTTTCCAAAATATTTTTGTGACAGTTCTGGTACTTTACTAAACATAAAAAATTTATGAGAAAGTCAGTTATTTATCACGCTTTCATCTGCACTTTCAAGTGATGCCTTTCTTCTTGATGGGGCTGTTTGTTAGGATATAGAAAATGCTGCTCTCAAAGTGATTTGCTCCTGCAGCACCACCTTCCTCTAGATTCTTTTTCAAAGTGATAACTCTAACAAACCTAAAAGTATATTTTGGTGGCATGTCTTTATACAGATACTGATTTATGAGTTTCTAATACTTTCCATATTCCTAATGCAATGGAGTAATGTAGAACACACGGAGGTCAATCTGGCCCCTACCAGCTACAAATGGTGTGAGTTTGTAGCCTGCTTCCACCCAGATGGTAACTTCTGATCCTGGAAATCCCACAGAAGAAATGAGACACTGATCAGGACAAAAAAATAATGTACAGGCAGCAGCCCTTGACTGTAGGTCTGTAAACATAAATCAACCCGTTAGCTGGGAAATTTGAATTTTATTCGTTTTTTTCCAGAAGTTTAATTTTTCTCCATGTGTTTTGTTAGAAAAAGGAGATGTGTCTTTCCATTCTTTGTGTATTTGATCTCCACACCTCGATTAAGCAAACAAATGAAAGCACAGCATTACTTGTTCTGTGGCGAGACAGCAAGTGGCTTTTAAAATAACCTCTGATTCTGAGGCCCAAGTAAACAAGTTCAAATAAGGCCATGGGATACCAAGTAGAAGATTCCTATTTTTCAGAATCATAGGCACTGACTCTGCTGTTTCTTTCAGGTGTCCTTAATGTCTGCATATACAACTGCAAAGGATAAGCTTCAGGACACTGGAGTTTCTGTGACCATGCATCACTGCAAATGATGTAGGGACATTTCTTTGGCACACCTCCAGACAAAGCAGAGAGATAAAGAGCAACAATGTCATTGCAACCAGAGAAAATGTGTTTTAGCTACAGACATTTCAAGTAAAATCAGACCAGAGCACTGCCTAGAGAATAGAGTTAAAACAGCAAAACTCAGAAAAACTCACCATTCTGTGGGTGGATGCTATTCCTGACAGTCATTCAATAGGTCTTTTGATCAGCCTGCCTTTTTTAACATTCCTAATCAGTGAGATTTTATCCATGCATTTTCCTTGAACATTGAGGTTACCATATTACCTAACTCTTTGCTTTGATGCAGAGCAGCACTTGTAGAAATCCAGATCTTTAAAAAAGCCCAATTTCCTGCCTCAGTTGCTGGGCAAACATAGCAAGGAGTTTTTTGGGGTTTTTTCAATTTTCTTTTTCTTCTATAAGAATTAAAAAAAAGCAGCTGTTTCCAAACTTAGTGATCACTGGCAAACCAGACTTCTCTAGTAGAAGCCTATCAACAACCTTAAATCTGGCGGAGTCAGAGATTTTAAGGTGGAGCATGTAACAGTACATTTCAGAACATTTACATGGTTCAGATGATAGTTTGAGAGTCACTTACATAGATCTTCACATAACAGATTTTAATTCTACTCATTGACCTGCCCTGGAACTGGCTTGTGCCTCAGAGATAAATGAGACTGGAAATTTGAGGGCAGAAATTTTGGTTTTACTCCACCCGGTGGAGAACATTTGACTACAGCTCCAAGAGTGATGAAAAGAGTATTTTAAAAAAAAATTAAATAGCAGACATATGAGTTTGATATTAATGCACTAGGAGGGTCATAAGATATTTAAACAGTGCAATTGAATAGCAGAGGCCATCTTCCAAAAAGCAAGCCTCTCTCAGGAGGCAGCCGGAGCTCTGCCCTCCTTACAGTTTGTTGGATTGTGCCATTGCCTGCATTTAGGCAACTGAAACAAACCCTAAGGATGAAATCTGAGCTGCAGGCACTTAAACGTTGGCCAGCCCTCTAAGTTCCCATGATAGTGGAGGCTGTTGATTGAATTAGTGGAGTCAGAAGAACTCAGATCACCCTAAGACAGAAATCTATGTCTCATCAATTGAACTCTGCCTGGAACTTCATTAATTACATTGACTGTACCTCCATGGTCTGTAGTGGGATCTTGGAGATGTGGTTTGTGTGGTCACACTCAGGTATCCCTCTGCAAGGCCAATCCCTCCCCAAATGCTGCATAATCCTCTCTACCTTTTTTGGTTTTAGCATTTCATGAGACTCTGCAGATGCAGTTCATCATAGCCTTGTGGAGGCTGTCAAAGTGGAAGTGGCATTAAATAGGGCATTTGGCCTGAAAAATGCCTGTGAGGGGTTTAGGTACTGGATGATAATTATACTTGCTGTTTTCATTTGAAATTCATCAAAAGTGAAACACTTAATTAAGTGATTGCCCCAGTTCAGAGGTTATTTCACAGCTGAGAATCTATTGAGGAGAGCAGAACAGGTCTTCCCCCCACTCTCTTGTCTCACAGACATCTACACATTGAGGATGAATTCAGTGGTTTTGCTTAGATGACATATTTTAGGGTTTTTTATAGCCCTTGCAGCTAGAAACAGCACCTCCAAACGAGAGCTGCAACGCTATTTCATGCTAATGAAATAAATGTGACAGCAACCTGAAAACGTCACTAATCAGAGCTCTGCCTAGGGACATGAAACAGGAAAGCATTATTTCTGCCCTGTTTGGTGGAGTATTAAATACTGATTAGACTCCAGTGAAAGTAACAGGTGTAACAGGGAAAATGAGCCGTCCCTGTTTCAAGCAGCGCCTGCTTTTGTCGCAGTGAGCAGTTTAACCTGTTTAGGATGTATTTTTCTAGCTGTAAAAACGTCTGCAGATGATTGAGAATTACTGACTCCACAGCACGACTCCGCACTTTTGGATCTCTTTGCCTCCATTAGTCACAGTTCTGCTTCTCAGGAATCCTCTTTCTTTGCCCTTTTTCCCCCACTTTTGCAAGCAAGCGGGCACTGCCATCCCGCTGCTCCGTGCGTGCATCACTGTGGCTGCCTCTCTCAGACTTTATATTGTGAGGCTTGGAAGGCTTTTGGAGGGAGTGGAAACTCCTGCTCATCCTTAAATTGCCCTGGTAAGTGACAACTGGCTTTCTGTTGTGTTCACTGCCTCTCTTGCAAGCTCAGTTCAGCCTGAAGAGTGAGTGAATGACGAACTCAAAGGTGGTGCAAAATGCTTTTCAAGCCATGTTTAATGTTTAATGAAAAAGTGTAAAACCAGGAAAGGATGAACCTTTCTGTCTTTCTCAGATCCTTTATAAAAACCCTGATTTTAATTTAAGTTTAACCTCATTGAACCACGGTCCTTTCTCTCATTTTTACTGACACTTCCAGGCAATAAATTAAGACTACATCTAGTGATAATTAAGGAAAGTTCACCAGGAACAGATTGTGCTCTGGGCTTCTCAACAGTTACCAATAATGATGTTAGAATGAAACAACTGCTCAAAATGCAGAGTCTGTATTTACATATGGTAAGAGAGAAGGATGCAGGGAAGGTGAAGGTCTGTGTTGCAGGAGGTATGTGCTCCGCAGCTATCCTTGGAAAGTCACTTTTTTCCATGCCCCTTTGTTCTTCTCTAGTCTTCTGTCTGATGTTTTTTATTTCATTTTAATGGTAGGACTTAATGGCAAGTAGTGCCTCCTGGTAGATATTTACGTGACAACCAGTCCACAGGCTCTAATTTCAGAAAGGGCTCTGGGCAAAATTATAACCATCATTAATTATCCCTTCTGTAAGTAATTACATTTTTTTGGATGAGTAGCTTGTTTGTAGAACTATCAGTCTGCTAAATATTAGCACATTTGCATATTAAAAAACGTAAAGAACAAGAAAAGTGTCTGCCCTGGAGCATCTGAAGGATACAGTAGTTAATGCAGGACCCTACCAGTTCTGTACTGCTTTCTTTACTTTTCTTAGGCACTGTTGATTCAAGTGAAACCATTTCCTGAAGTCAGTTCAGTGTAAAACCAGCAGCTTTTCTGCTGGTGGATTTATGGTGGATTGAGCCCCCTCATCCCATGTTCATTGCAGCTCTGCAATGAAGGGGACAGTGGGTCTTGTGAGATGCAAGGATTCAGGGACACTGAGGTGATGTTGAACACTTTTTTAGTGTTTCCCACTCATGGAACTTGAAATTTGATCTCCACAATGCTTAAGTGAATTTAAATGTCACCATGAGTGTCAAAGACTTCTGATTTGCATGTGGCCATTATGAAAAAGAGTTTGATTTTATAATTTCAAGGTACTTTGTTGTTCAGCTGTTTGGTCGGCTTTGAGGGCTGTGATAGTTCTTTTCAGTCTGTGAGTATTGAGGTCAGCAAGGGACCAAGCTGTTTCTGGTTGTCCTTGAAATGCAGTCAGGAGGAGGGTTTGTGATGTGACATTCACATGCTCCTTCTTCTGGCATCCATTGTTTCCATTCAAAGAGGAAATAAAACTGAATGCTCAGTTTAAATACAATGTTGAAACCTGTGAGATTATTTTCTTTGAATGTGAGGTAGGCAGGTGAATTTCTAAAGCCTCTGAGGTGTTTTGAATGCAGGAAAAAATTGTGAGTGGTTTTATGTCTCACTATCCCATGGTACTTATGTAAATGGCCATTTAAATTGGTAGGTGCTTGAGAATTCTAGAAATGCACTTTTGAGGTATAAAAGCTATTTTTATGCATTATTAGATAATTTCCGAATCAATCCTGAAGTGATGCATCCCTTGTCTTAAGCAGAAGGCAGCTGTGGGATCCTGTTTGAGTGGGTGTGCTGGGGAGAAGCCAAAGTGGGTTTGCTCAGCAAGGGAAAGTCATCCAGGAGCTGGGGAGTCAGTGGGGTGGGCAGGGCAGAGCAAGGCAGGCAGAGCTGGCCCAGGGCTGGCAGCCAGGCTCTGCCAACAGGGTGCGTCTCCAGACACATCTATAGGATAAGATAGGCCCACAGTCAGGCCAGAATTCAAATCAGCAGGTTGGGACCAACGGGGCCCATGGCCAGGCTCAAGCATGGCTACAGCATCACTCAGGCAAGGACCCGGGGTAAGGGCTGGAGCACAGGCCTCTCCCAAGGGAAGGGGTCAGCCCCTGGTGGAGCCTCTCCCAGATGGTCTCACACAGCCCCTTTCCCAGTAGCCTGGTCTCAGATTGTAGCCATGCCACAGCTGAGCTGGCCTGGGGCCAGCCAAACCTTCAGAGTGGGGACGAGGTTTTGCAGAGTCTCTGGATGCACCCAGGGTCTGGGGCCACTGGCATCTGGGGAGGGAGCCTACCTTTCCTTGCTGCATTCCCTCTGCATGCCTCCAGTTATCTACAGGACTGCCTGGCATCCCCACTGCACACTGCTGGATTTTAGAGACTCTCCTGAGGCATCTGCAGTGAGTGCCCCTTGCAGTGTCCTTTCCAAGCTATAGCTTTTGGGTGTAGCTTAAAACTGATGTCTTGGCCACTGTGGCTACATCCCCAGGCTGTTGAATAAAAGTAGAGATGCTTCCCTCAACATGTTTCAGTGTGGAGAATTTTATCAGAGACACACAAGTCACTCCTGTACTTTCTATGCAGAAGGAAAACTTTTTGGTTTCTGTTGCTGTAATGGATGAGTCAGAGATGATAGTGTGTCCTCCTCTGTGCTCCAGCCACACACATGAGCATGTTGAAGGATATTCTCTTACATGCATCAACTCCAGGGACGTTTTCAGGTCCTGAATGCTGCAGTTCAGTCTCTGGTGCAGGCCAAAAGGTTTTGGCTTTCTTGTCTGTGTAGGCTGAAGTCACATTCAGCTGAAAAGTTAGGCTGGTGCTTGTGCTGTGCTGCTCTGGAAATGCAACATTTTTATTCAAATGTGAACACTTGCTAAAAGAAGAAAGAAACCAACTATAAAATAGAACTGTAAGATATAAAATATGCAGTTTATTTGTGTGAGACACTATACAATGCTATTTTTATATGAATCCAAAATATCCAGGAAAAGTCATTTTTACTCCTAAATTCTGCAAAATCGCTGTGCAGTTCTGAAGGAAAGGGGACACTCTACTACTCTGGTATCTTTGAATGCTTTGCTGTGTCTTCATGAGACATGCAGAGAACAACCTATGAGATCAGATGGTCCAAAGCACCACATAGCATCCTCCTTCTGCTGTAGCAGTGTTACAGATCCTGTGTCTCCCTCCAGGCCACACTGGTACCTCCTGAGAGCTGAACGGATGGGATCACAGTGAGACATGGTGTGTTGTGATCACCACTGCTGTGATTCCAGAGATATTCTGGAGGCTCTGTCGACACCACCTGAGATTACTTCATGTTCCCTGGTCTTTGGCACATCTGACTAATCAGCTTCCTGCTTAGAATACAGAAAGCTCAATAACTCCAGTCCTCTTCATTTTATTTGTTGAGAGAAAGGTGTTGAAAGTAGGCTGCTTTGTGGTATAGAGTACTCCAGGGTCCAAAGCTACTGAAGGCCTATGTATTTGGGGGTGAAAAGGAGGGTGAAGATTTATATTGGTGTGTTAAAGAGTGATGTCCCAATGCATTTGCACCTCTGAATCCAGAATGAGTGTTCACAGCCATGGTGTGCATGGTGCAGACAATCAGTGGAATGTCATGGCTGCAGCCAGCTCAGATAGTTTGGCACATCAGATTTTCTCTGTTCTTCAAGTAAAGGACTTTAGGAAATCAAGGATACACAGAACAAAACTGTTCTAGGAGAGCAGACTCATTTTCTAATGAGCTTATCATAAAAACATAATCTATTCATTGCAAAATGAAAATGTTTTCTGCTTTGCTTTGATAGGGAGAAATGGGAGGTAACATTAGATGAAAGTTATTCTTCAAAATTTAAATAGGTACTTCTTCCTTGAAGTTCCCAGTGTTGCCTTTGGCTAGAGTGACTGAAGTTAAAATATAAGGCCCTTTTTTGAAATGCTTTTGAATTAACGAAGACTCACTGCTGGGCTTTCGTATTCAAAACAAAACACTGTGTCTGTGCAGGGGAGAAAAAGAAATGGAAGTGGTTAAACACTCAAGGAAAGCAATGAGAATGAATAGCAGCAGAAAGCACCTTCCTTGTAATACCGGTGAGAAAGAAGAGAAACCTGGTGTGACATTGTTTGTTTGTGGAGCTGGCAGAGCTCCCCTCTTCAGGCTGGAAAAGCAGAGCTTTAAAGAAGTTAAAAATGAACTTGAAGGAGATATTAAACTTTTGGGAAGATGATACCTGCAAGAAGAGGCAGAGATTGCACAGGGAAAGGCAGAGCAGTGCACAAACTCTGCAGCAAGTTCCAAATGGCAGGAAACTCAAAATCATTGAACTGTTTTTAATACAAGAAAATATGATGCCATGCTGAAGTTACAAAACAATCCAAATCTGTAACTTTGCCCAATAATTGTAAGAATTTAAATTTGGGTTCAGTCAGCGTGATAGTGAGTAGCCTAATGAGCCAGCTACCAGGCAAGATAAACAAGATAAGCTGTCTGGCCAGGAGGTGTCACATTTGTGATCAAAGCTTGGGAGTCTTGTCACTGCGTTTTCCACATGTCACCCTAGAATAAGCTTAGTAAACCTCATTAAAAAACATTCTCTTCCCTTGCAGGTTATTTGTGGTTCCTGTTTTTAACTTATTTTGAGGTGTAGTGCTTTACAAGTTCCTGTTTTTTATAAGATTAAAATCCACAAAAGACCACAGCTTCATGTAACTTTTCTTTTCCTTTTTTATTTCACCTGTCTCTGGTGAGAGATTCTTGCAATTTGTCATCCAAGAAGACATCCTGTCTTATCTGAAGGTATAAACACCAGAGAATCTTCCCATTTCCTCAGCAGTGGTGTACACCTGGCTGGGAAATCAAAATCTTCTCATATCTCTGATTTGACAAGCAAGACATTTTGTTTGGCTGAAGGGAAATATCTCAGCGCCCTTAAACCAGCTTTTTTTCAGCTGGAGCGAATTATGATGGGTGCATTGAAACAAGTTATTGTACAGGGGCTGTGTGCTTGGTCCCACACCCAGCCACATCCTTGCTGCACCCAGAATGGGTGTCGTGCCAGCTGAGTGTTCTGTCAGATCAACCTCAGACAGGACTGCGACACCTGGGAACCAGGTCTGCAGTGAAAATGGGGACACTGGGCACCTGACCTGTCAGGATGAGAACAGGGCAGGGTGTAGTTAGCCCAAATGAAGGTGTTTGTCTTCATTCTAGCAAACCAAAACATTCTCTTTCAGTAGTGCTGTTATGGAAAACTGAAGTATGTGAGCTGAAAGACACATGGAAAATGTTGATTTTTCTGGAAATTTTGTTTCCCACTGCAAAGGAAGTTATCTGAGTGGTGGTTTATTCCCAACTGACTCTAACAGAGATTCTGTCTGAATCTTAATATTGCCATCTGGCACCCAGTTGGAGAACCACAGCAGCATATGCTTCTTTTATGTTGCTATTTGATATTTATGAGTAAGATAGCTTAGTAATATATTTGGCTAATTACTTTTTAAAATTCCATGTCCAGAAAATTCATAGGAAGTGTGATGCAAAACTTAGTTGAACACAAGCAAGCAGAAAACTGTTTTCAACCTGCAATAAAGAGGAAACATAAAGCAAAGACACAGCACACAATCACACAGCAACCTGCAGTGCTGATGGTGCTTCATTGCCCAGGTGGGAAGTGACGAGGAGTCAGATAAAACCCTGAGCTTCCAAATCAGAAACACTGACCATAATGTTCTAGTTAAAATTCGGTGCTTTTAAATGTAATGGCATTGTGTTGGCCCCCTCTCTCCCAAGCCTCTGAAAAATATGTCTATTTTCTAAAGAAAATACTAAATACTGATTGAGGGGAAGCCATGTGAGGAGCAGCTGAGGGCACTTGGTCTGTTCAAGTGGAGAAGAGGAGACTGAGGGGAGACCTCACTGCAGCTGCAACTTCCTCATGAGGGGCAGAGGAGGGGCAGGCACTGATCTCTGCTCTGTGGTGACAGTGACAGGACCCAAGGGAATGGCCTGAAGTTGTGTCAGGGGAGGTTTAGGTTGGATGTTAGAAAAAGGTTCTTCACCCAGAGGGTGGCTGGGCACTTAACAGGCTCCCCAGGGCAGTGGTCACAGCACAAAACCTGACAGAGCTCAAGAAGTGTTTGGACAACACTCTTGGTCACACGGTGGGATTCTTGGGGATGGTCCTGTGCAGGGCCAGGAGCTGGACTTGATGATCCTTGTTGGTTCCCTCCCTTGCTTGTGGAGGACAGCAATTAGAACAGGGATGGACACTTTTGGCCTTTTACATTGTGCAAGGAGCTCTTCTGGGTGTTCATGAGCTCCTCATGGTTTGAGGGCATAACATGGGGGAGTGAGTGCTCAGTGCATACTGGAGAACTTCACAGCCCATTGGTTTGGACCTCAGACTAAAATTCTCTTATCACAGCAGAACTAAGAGCTGTGGAGTGTGTTACAGGACCATGTGGAAACCCCGGTGGAGCTCACTGGGCTGTTACAGGAATACTGCTATAAATTGTTATTAATTAATAAATAGAAAAAAATTAGCAATTATTATTAGTAGCAGTCTTGGATGAAAAAATATAAAACTGATTCTTTAGACCTTAAGCTGAATTAATAGGTATTAAGGAAGGGACATCCAGAAAATTTGCTGGAAGTTTGCTCAGATTTTGAGAGACTGCATGAATCCATATATTACTTTAATAGAGCCACATTTCACAATGCAATCCAATTTAACAGATTTAAATTGCAAAACAATGAATGCACTACTTTCTAAGAGCAGTATAAAAACTAAAGCTACCTTTGGTAGAATCTGTGCAGAGGAAATGAGAAGGGAACAGATGGGAAAGCATTTACATAGGAGATGGCAGGCAATTTCATTTTTTCTATTGGCATGTTAATTAATGATCTTTCCAAAGCAGGAATGCTGTATAAATCTCCTAAAGGAAGGATAATAGCAAGGTCAGATGTATCTGCTAAACTATGCAGGAATTTGAATGCACAAGTATTGCAAAATCATGTGTCAGATTAATAACCTGTTATAAAGAAAAATTTGAAGTACTTGGTAAATACCATTTGAAATGCAGATAGGAGATAGAAGGGCAATGCACTGGAATTTCAAGTTGCAAAACCTGAACTCTTGAGCTGTCCCGGATCCTGAAACTTGTTTAAATCTATTGCACAGGGTGAATTCTGAAAAGCAGAGAGGGGGCTCAGATCTGTCATTTTCTCCCCTTTCCAGAATCCATGGATGCCTTTGAACGTCTGCACAGTTTAGCTGAGAAATAGGGATTCAAAGACTTCAAAGCATTCTGTTTAGCTGAGATAAACATTTGAAATAGGGGAGGCTTTTCTATGGCTTAGAATAATAGTCATCATATTTGCAGTTCTTGATGTAACTAAAAGCTGTGCAATGCTACTATCCCTGCTGTGCTGGGAAGTGAACAACTCTCCTGTCTGGCCCAGAAGGAGCCCAGCTCACGGCCACCAGGAATTCCCAATTCCATGTCTGGGGTGCTGCTCAGCTGGGTGTCACAGAGCCTTATGCACACCAAACCCGTGGCAGTGTAGGATTTTTTCCTTTTTCACAAAATAAATAGAAAAATTGTCTCAGGTCACCCTGGTAAGCTGTAGCAGAACTGTAACCTGGGACTCCACCCCCAGCTTTGTCTGTCCCCAAGGTTGCTCTGCCTGAGTGTGCTTCTGCCACCTCTCCAGCCTCATCGCCTTTGACATTTTTTGATCTCTTCCTCCATGAAAACTTTCTGCCCCTGCATCCAAGTCCCTGAGAATCCAGTGTTTCAGTGTGCCAAATTATGTTTTTGAACACATGGAGATTATAAACCTAAAATGCCCTGAGGCTGAAGACCACTTAGAAAACATTTTAAATAGTGTGATTGTGAGGAAAGTTAAAATATGTATTTAGTGGAAAAGACCACGGGGCCCTGCTGTGCCACACAGGTTGGCTCGGGACTGCACTTCTGGGAAGAGTTTGATCTGTAACATCTGTGGGAAATCTCTGTGCTCACTCAGCATCCAAACTGCTGAGGAACTGCTGAGGAGCTGCTGAGCGAGGAACTGCTTGGTGATCCTCACTTTGGATCAGTTCCACTTGTAAATAACTCTGGGCTAACTTCAGGAGGAAGACTGAGTAAGCTCCCAGGTCCAAATGTAGGGCAGGAACAGCCCTGTGACAGCCTCCTTAAAGCCCTGCTGCTGGGCCTGAGCAGAGCCATGGGTGCCTTGGCAGCGTGGAGCTACGTGGCCTGTGTGTCTCACACTCACGGCCTCCAGCCATTCCACTCCCTTTCTTCTTATTTTTTATTCAGGCTTTTCTACACAGGGAACTTTTAATGACTTTTCTCTTCATCAGCCTTTAATGGGGAGCTGAGGATGTGAATTTCATATCCAGAAATTACCTTTGGAGCAGTAAGGAAAAACTCCAGGTATACCTGCAAGTAAACCTTATGGAAACAAAGGATAAAAAAACCAGTACGGGGTTGGAAATCAAGACGCTGAAGAACAGTACACAAATGGGATTGTTAGGAGTAGTATTTGACAAGATAATAAAGTCTACTAGTGAGTATTCACACATCAACAAGTGGAAAACCATCCCCATCCCAATTTTTGAAATGAAGGAATTTAAACAGAAGAAAATAGCATCATGATATTGTTCTGTACTTTCAGTAGTAGATAAGATGCATTAACAAAATGTGACTTAGAGAACTTGGCAAGCAAGTAGGATTCAGATGAGTGAACCTACACTGAAAGATGAATGAATACAGCTAGAAATACAACAAGGCAAGCATTAAAAATTAATTTTAACCTTGAGACTGAAGAAAATATTAGCTATTATGTATTGTTATATTTGTATGCAAAGGTGCCAATTCTAACCACTGCGTGAGCAAAAGAGACTCAAATCTCCAGCAATAAAGTTTCTCAAAGATTTTTTAAAAAAATATAAGTAAGTGTGGCTGTTATCTTAACTGGGTTAGCATCTAACTTAATAGAAAATGAGGCACTGGCAATAAAATAAATAATGCTGTTTAATTACAGTCATGACCTTTAGTAATTGCTGCTATATTGCTTGATATTGTAAGAGATTTATTGTATTTGCTGTAACAATTGTTTCTTTCCTTTTCCAAAAACATCAGGCATTGGAATTGGAAAATATCTATTAGATTATCCAGTTTGTGTATCCCCTGCTGTGCAATGTCTTGCCCAGTACTGTTGTAAATATCTTGAAGTGTTGTTTTGTGTGAAATGCACTGGAAGGTTATTCTTCAGCCTGAAACACTGGTTATTCTTACCATGGAAATATTTTTGACTCTGGTGAGTTGAGGTCCAGGGTTACTTCCATGCCATTTCTGCTGGTTGATTCTTTTTTTTGTGCTTCTCTTCATTTAAAATGGTTTTATTAACCCCTTCTTCTTCAGAGTATTCACCCTTTTCTAAGATTTAAACCCATATCAAGAGGGATTAGTTTTTAAATAATCACATGATTAGTTAAACATTAAATTAATTAGATAAATTTTAACAACTCACATGATTCCTTCTCTGATTTTGAAGAAAATAGGAGAATGTTCATTTTTTGATCAAATCTGTGGAACACTTGTGCAACTATTAGTGAAACAAAGGCAAAAAATAAACACAGTAGAGCTTGTGCCCTTTGAAACTTCAAACTCAAAGAGATTCCCTGGTGCCCATAATTAATAGCATCCTGATGACAATGGAATTCCTGGGGCAAAATGTAGTTGTTTAAAAGCAAAAAGTCAAATTGAATTAAAAAAAAAAAAGAGTTCCCCAAGCATCTTTTGTCTGTCCAGGCCTAGTGAATAATATTGGAAAGACTTCAAAAAACCTGCACTATAAGGGACAAATATTAACACAAAGAGCTATAGCTAATATTAAAGAAGTGTAACCAATAGATTATAGCCTGGGACGTGTAATGAGCTCTCACATTCTTCCTTCCAATCAACCTTGTAAGAATTTTTCAAAATCTGCAATGATCTGCCATTTTGCCAATTGATTTATAGCATTTGGCTTTATTGAGTGGTCAGGTGAAATATGCAAGCAGCTGACAATAAAGGACTCCTGGGTATGTGTACAGAGGTTGACAGGGGATGTGTGTATGCACCTTCAAAAGTAGATTTTAAAAAAACCACTTTTTAAATATATCTAACTCATGCATCAAATATACACAGGAAATTAATACCTGAACATCAAGGGGGAAAAAAAAGGAAAGAGTAAATCAGGAATTTTCAAAAAACCCCCCTATTTTTCAAATAAATACGTGTTCTTAAAGAGTCAGTGTTGAAAGGACGCCCAGTGGTTGTTCTGCACTCTCTGTTATCACTCTGCCTGCAGTCCCGTGTGCCTCAGTTTCCCTTCAGAGCCGCTTCCCACTGGTTTCTTCCTGAGGCTCACATGGTTGAGTCAAGGCAAGGATCATTTGTATGGCAGAAGGCCAATCCCAGCCTTGCTGGAAGCGGAACACCATGAAGGGACTTGAAATTAAGTAATTTACCCAAATGAATAAAACATTGAGTGCTATTTTTAGAAGCTTGACTGAGTTCTGACAGACTCAGTACTTTATTTCAGCTAATCTCACCACTGGCCCTCCTGAGCCCAGGGCTATCCTCTGCACTCCAGAATTCAGAAAGTAACATCATTAATGATTTTGATGGAATTTGCTACCTTTTAGCCAAGTGCATTCCTCTGGGGCCAGGAGGCTCATTTCTGAGGCAGTCTCCCATAGATAAGCTGCCTTGGCCAAACTTCCAAAAACTCACTCAGATTATTTAATTGAACCTCTCACTCTCACAAGAAGGTATTGCCTATTCTCAAAGACTTAATAGGTCTCCTGGTCTAGACAGTTCCCTCTGATCATTACAAGAGGTAGAGCCATTAATATCAGCTCATCAAGTTTTGCTGCTCTGTCATATTTTCCCTTCTTTTAATTTTACTGGAAGTGTTATATTAGCACAGTTCTTTTGAAGAAATGTGAATATTTTTGGCCTGATTTTCCTCTTGGCTGACCATATTCTCAAAACAGGTCATTGTCGCTGTAGTACCCGAGACAGAGAGATGCAGCACACACAAATCCAGTGAGAAAATGGAATGAGTTTTATTATTTACAACTTCTGCTTATATATGCTAAAATTCCATAGGTGATTGGTCAGTGGTCACCCACCTCCTGGGGTGATTGGCTGAAGTCCTACAATGCCCCATTCCAACACTCTCTGCCTCAAACCCAAACAGAGCAGAAAACAGCAGGTGTTCAGATACTATTTACAAAACCCATCTTATTGTTTTCATAGCTTGCGTGAGAAAGGAGAGGTTCTCACAGAATGCTGCAAGAACTGGGGAAAACCTTCTGCTAGCAGCTTTTCGGTATCCACAGGTTATTTTCTTCATCAGCCCATTTTAATGACGAGTTTTATCTCCTTCTCCAAGGATGGGAAACACCCTTCAGGTGTGATGGCTGCCTCAGGGTTGTCATTGGGGTCTGGTGGATGCAGCCAGAACTAAAAAGCACACATTTGCTTGTCCAAGAGTTTGCATGCATTATAAATTAGGGGGTTAAACACAGCACAGATATCCCAAGTTTTTTTGAGCCATTCCAAAACTCATTGCTTAGGGGGAGAGAGCAGTGTGAGATAGTTTCCAATGACAAAACTGATTTCTCTTAGGATCCTCTTCCTCCCTGAAAGTTGCCTGGGTTGGTGATACCACTTCAGCTTTCTCTTTGATAGACACACAAGAGGCTCCCAAAATCTTGTACACGTTCACTTAATTCCAGTAGTAACAGAAGAGAGGCATCTTCAGAGAAACAAACAGGCTGGCAAATCCAACAAGGAAGCTCTTTTTTATCATCCTACTTGTTTATTGAATAGATTGCATCCAAATTTAGACACCTGTAAAAATCAACAGAAGTAGTGAAAATTGCCCAGCAATGCTCTGATAGTAATTTTCAAGAAAAATGAAACTTGTATCTTTTCGGAGAACTCAGCAGGATGCTGCCTTTTCTTTCTTCCCCTTGTCGTTCATTGTATTGAGGATGGAATTAATGATTTTCTCAAAGGTTTATTCCTTTCAGAAATCAGTTCAGAAAAATCATCTGCCTTGACAAAAGAGCCAGGACTCTTCCAAACCACGCCTTGCTAACTAATATATTGCTCGTTGAACTTTGATGACCTTCACAAGCACTTCAGCTCAGAGGTTATATCTCATCTCACACAAATGTCTCTCACACCAGTGTGCAGGTGAAGGCAATGTCACAAATGTGCATTATCACCCACTCAAATGGTGACTCTTCCATATGAATATTAGAACTTGCTTAATGTGACTTCAGACAGTTGAAGGTTTTGATGGGGGCAACAAGGGGAAATAAAGGAAAAAAATGTGGAAGTTGTTAAAACGTGTCTATAGATAGGAATTGTCATTTCCTACTCCAAATAGGGGAGAAGATCATATTCTATTCTGGGAGCTACTCTGCCCCAGATAACAACATTTCTTCTGTCTGTCCTCACTTTGTCAGGACCGGGTATCTTTCCTCTTGGCACCTCTCTTTGCCTTTCAGCAACCTTCTGCTCCTGTAACCTTCTCTTATTCACATCCTTCTCACCAGGCTGCTTTATCACTGTTTCCTTGAGATTCTCTGTTTCTTTCTTCCCTGGCCTTCAATCTTTTCAGATGTGCTCTAAGAGGATCTTTCTTATCCCATATCTTTCAGCTCCAGGCTTGCTTTCCTATCCCTACTTATAAATTCCTTCTCTCTCAGCCTCCTCTCCCTCCTGGCCCTGTGGGATGGCTCAGGTAGAGGCAGCTGTATGATCCTGTACCTCCAGAAGGAGCCCTGCACATCCCAGCCCGGACTTTGATGTCCCCAGGAGCATCACTCCTGGCAGGTTGTCTCCTGCCCTCAAGCACTGCTGCCTTGTGCTGCTGCCCTGGCTCTACCTCCCTGTGCCCTGGCAATGTGTTACTGCTGCCAGGGTGGTTTGGGGGAGATACAGGCTGGCATGATGAGGCAACCAGAAACTTTCTGCCGTATTTTGCAGAAAGTCCTAGAACTGAATTTTCCATGCACCCTGATATGGAAAGAGCCCATCAGGACAGGCTCCCCAGGGAAGTGGCAGACTCACCATCCCTGGAAGTGTTCAGAGCACAAAAGGACATGGCACCTTGTGCTCTGGTTTGGTGGCCATGGTGGTATTTGGTCAGAGGTGGGACTTGATGATATTGCAGATTTTTTTCCGGCCTTAACAATTCTAGGATCCTGTGATTGTCTGAAATATGGGCTCCAAGTGTGTTTGCATCCTCTGACCCTTCTCCATCTCCAGGTGCTTCCACTGCTGGTGTGGGGGCTTGCTGTGGAGTCTGTGAACTTTCTGTATGAGACTGTATTCATTCAGGCCTTTATCTCAAGCCTCTGAAATTCTTTATGTGAAAAAATGCAGTCAAAACATTGAATTCAGTGTAAATCAGACACTTGGCTACTCAGTTAACAGAAAAAAACTCTCCAAGTGACATTTTTGAGACAAACAGTCCATCCCAGGCCATTCCCCTTCTCAGGACTGCCTGTGCAGATGCACTCTCACAGGACTGGGTTTAGTCCAGCTGGTTTCTGTTGTGGAGCAGAAAAACAATTCTGGCAAAGGCTTGTTATAGAAGAGAGGCCACACAGATGTGAGGGGTGAGCTGAAAAAGAGGCATTTCAGCAAGAAATTGTGCTCTGTCTGAGCTCTCTGAGCAACTAGTCCCTCTTTCATAGGGTGAACAGAAATGGCAGGACCGTCTTGTCCCTAAATCTTGGCTTTTCTGGACTCTGGTGTTATGAAGAAGGGTAGCATTTGCCCCAGGGTGCTGTGCTGTACCTCTGGCTGATGGCACCAGGGATGGTGCAGCTTTGTGTCCTCTCTACTCCACGTGATGCCCTTTTGGTACAAACCCACCCCAGAGTAAGATCATGCAGAAAACTCCATTTAAGCAGTGATGAGTGTGTGATTGCTGGTGCAGCCCTGTGAAACTCATTGGAAAAGTCGCCACTTTGCCATTTCATCACTGTAACTTCAGGGCACAAAACCCTGGCAAAAAATGACACATGAATTTTCCCATTAACCTTTAAGTACAATCACAGCCTGTATTTTGAATGGCCTTACAGAGACAAGGAATCCTTCATGAACCCAGCTGGAAAACAACAGATCTATTTTTACTGGATGTTTTCAGGCCTTATTCAGTACATAAAAATTAATGGGCAAAAATTATCTGCATTCCTGCGCTATTAAAAAGGAAACAAAAACAAAAACCCCAAACCACCTCATTCAATTTCTCATCTTTTACCAGCCTGTTCTACCAGGAACTGAGGCAGTTTGCCAAAGGCTAATGATTCAGTTTTATATGATTAGTTTCTTTAGCCAGAACCAGATATTTAGAGGAACTAATAATTTGTTGCACTGCTAATCTCTAAAATGCCTGCAAGGACTCACATCTAACCACACTGAAGTGTAGTCATGAATCTTTTTGTTCATGTTTTTGCTCTATGTTTTTGGAATTAATATGTTAATGTAAGAAAAGAATAGTGACAAGATTATATGATCCATATAATTTTTCACAGCTTGGCATCACAAGGATGTATAACAAAAACAACATGAGGGAGAAGTACCTAGATAGAAGCTGAAGGTTTAATTAGAGAAAATTATGTGGCTATAAAATTGTCAGTATTATTCATAGCTGACCTTGATCAATCAAACTGTCTTTAAGTGGGGGCACAGCATAACCTGACTCTGTTTCTGCAGTGTAGAACAGACTTCTGTATCTCGGAGTGGCATTTCAATGGTGCCTGATAGTTTGGGATGCCTTTATTCTTGCATGTAACATGGAAAGAACTCTGACATTCAGAAATGTGGTGAAGATCAGTTCCCTTTACGATCACTTGTGCTGGGCCTTTTGGACTCTGATATGCTCAGGATTAGTGATCATTTCTAAAAATGCAGCATGTTGTAATATAGACTTTTTCTCTGTTTGCTTCTAAGCCAGCACAACTGGGGTTCATAAGGGAACCTTCAGGCCTCTTTATGATGCTGACTGTAATACCACTAAACACTGCATTTACTGGTGCATATCACACAGTACTTAAGCTCCTAAACAGTTGAAAAGACATCTGCCAAATCTGAAGATAACTACTGTGAAAAATGTTCCCCTTTTCATTCTGTATCTGAGGCAGCAGTGGGAGCCCACCTCTTAACTC
Organism: Machaerirhynchus nigripectus; assembly: GCA_013397975.1. Classification (NCBI taxonomy): domain Eukaryota; kingdom Metazoa; phylum Chordata; class Aves; order Passeriformes; family Dicruridae; genus Machaerirhynchus; species Machaerirhynchus nigripectus. The sequence continues at coordinate 334,968 of VZRQ01008389.1, read as the reverse complement.
CTGAAATGTGCAATGCCTCTTTTTTCTCCCCAGGTGCTGCACTGTGAAAATCAACATTAAAAAAAAAAAAAAAAAGCTTTTCAATAGAAAAGGAAAATGGAAAAAAAAAAGAATTTTCCTATAATAAATTGACTCAGACTGGGCCTTGTGGCCAATGCCCATCTCAATTGTCATAAAAATTAACATAGGAATTACCAGATCAGAATGTCACAGACTAATGCTCCATCTGGTCCAGCGTTCTGTGTCCAGAAGTGACTTACACCAGATGCTTCAAGGGAGGAATAAAATATTAAACATTCAGAGAATGCTCTAAGTGCCCTAACCAGCCACTAACGTGGTCATTGGGCAGCTGCTTGGAAATCTAGTGGCAGAAGGAGCCTGCCAGTGTTTCTGCTTTCCTAGTAAATAGAGCAAAGAAATGCACTTCCCTGTGGGACACTGGTATCTGCTGTGTCCAGCCCTGGGCACATTTATCGTTCCTCCTTCCTGGAGGGCTCACGTGCACCCAGATGCACACACAAATCCTGCTCTCTTAAGTGCAAAAAATGTGCAGGGGTTGCAATGTGAAGGATTTTCTCAGAGGTGAAAAGTTGCTCGGGAGGCTCACGGGGCAGAATTTGTTTTAATGAAGCAAAGACATTTCCATCTGATCCAGTCACCTTAAAATCCCTTTATAATCAGAGGAGCAGTAATGGCACTTGCAGGTCCTGCCTCTTCTGTCTGGGTTTAGATGCCTGCTTTAGGAGCCAGTGACTTCACAGACTTGAGCTCCATTGACTTCCAAAGGGGACCAGGATGGCTTTGCTGAGACCTCACATGTCTGTGTTTCACCAAATGAGTCTCACCTTTGGAGGCAAAGCTAATATTTTAGAATGATAAGGGGCTTTAAGGAATTAAGATCCAAAACAGTTAAGGCTCTTGAGGACATATTTCAGACTGTCCCTTTCCTTAGCCTCCCTTATCGCCCAGCAGTAATTACATCTAACACAGACTGGATGATTATGGGAGTGGGATAAAGAGCTTTTTCCCTCTAACTAACAGCTCAGAATGATCCATCTTCATAATGACCCAAATGTGTTGGCAGTAGATGGCCATGAATGGGTTGATTGCATCGCTAATGGTTGATCACACAAAATGCCCTCTGGATTAACATTAATTGGTCACCTTGGTGAGGACTTCAGATGAAAAATCTGTCTGAACAGGGGCAGCAATTCGGTTTTACTTCCCCTGTAGAATTTGTCCTTTAGAGGAGGAAAAGCCCTGAGGGAATGGTGGCACAACCACTGGATGCAGAGAGGGACTTGTCCTCCCCATGCCTGGCACTACATCTGTGTCTGTCCTAATTGCTTTACATTCCATGGTGTTTATAATTTAGTGTTTGTTTATCTAAAATACAGGTTATATTCTTAAGGGTAGAAAGAAGCTTTCTGTGTATTTTCTTTGAGTCTAATTTGTTGACCTTTCACATTACAATTTTTTGCCTGCAATGACTGGGGACAAGCTGACTTTAGGTGGCTGAGCAACCCTAGTGAAAATAATACCAGGGCTGGTAAACCATCACTATTCCTAACATCCCAGGAATACACAGGATAGATAAACAAAAGCAGAAATCTTCATGGCACAGTGTTGTATCACCAATCAATGTCAGAGAGCAACATAATATCTAAAGACAAAACACACTCACCCAGAGTGCAAAACACCATTAAATACAGTGGAGACAATTTTATCTGTACCTAATAAGGGAGAGAAATAGAAACTGCCTCTATAAAATAACATCTATTAAGCCTGAGAATGAATCTACACCATGGATGGAAAGTTAATTTTTAAAGCGTAAAACCAGGTATTGTTTAATGCCTGCCCTCACAAGGACACACAGTGACAGTTTTTATTTATCTAAAGAGTAATTACAAAGGGGGAAAATATCCTTAGGTCTTGATGTAGGCATGGCATAGAATAATGAGCTTGGAAATTTATCTTTCCAGCTGTAGCAGCTGGGCTGGATTGCCTGTGGAGGTTGTCAGGTCTCCATCAGTGGAAGTTTCTAAACCAGGGTTGGACAAATACCTGACAGGAACTTCTTAACTCTTTACACCTGCTTTTAAATTGGTTTATTTTAATTTAATTCCAGACAATCAAGGCTTTCTTGCAACAAGGTGTAATATAATTCACTGTAATTTGTTATATGTAGAACAGGTTTACAGTGAGCTGTCAAATCACCAAAATTCAGTGGAGGACAGCCCTGGAACGGCTTGTCCTGAAAGTTACTGCTTAGCTGGGCTGCTCCACCTGCAGGGTGCCTGGAAAGCTGAGATGCTCAGAGAGATCTGGTAACTCTGACCAGTGCATCTTCCCATGGGTCCCAGATCTCCTGTCTATTCATATTTTAAAATTTGTAAAAAATTTAGCCTTTCACGAGGGTTGATTTGACTGGTTTTTGTGTTTCTGTCTGTCCACTTCTCTCTCCTACTCACTTTCTTAGCCCTCTTGCTCCCAAGCAAGAAAAGGGGTTCATCCAAATGTCCCTTAAAGAGGACAGGAGACCTTAAAGTCCTAAGTCCAGAAGTTCAAGACTTTGGGCTCCTGAATGCACAGCATGTCATGGGTCACTGGGGCTGCTGGTTAAGGAGTTGAGACTTCACAGTGAAGCCAGTGGTGCAAATCAGACGTAGCTGTTGCTGTAAATCTGGCATGTAGGTGAGAATGGAAGTTTTCAGGTAGTTGATTTAGACATCAAAATGAAAAAACTCCTTAATTTTGATGCCTTCAAATAAATACCTACCTTTATTCCCTTATTCCGGTCTAGTCTCTGTTTTTTAGGTGGCCACCTCAGGCATCAGTTTCTTTCTGGTTTTACCTTCAATATGAATAAGGAGATTTTGACTCTTGGCACTGAATTTCTGTGAAGACGTTTAGTATCTTGTATGTCATGGTCTAAACACGCTGGTGGAGATGGCTCGATTTGCTTTTTCTTCTCTACAGCTTTTATTCAAGCTGAGACACAGAACACATGCCGTGGAGGGAGGGAGAACCTGTTAAACGCCTCATACTGGGACCCTAAAATCAGTCTAGCTGAGTTTGATGAAGACACTGCTTGCAGAAAGTATAAAATATAACAAATGGGGCCTTCTGTGACAGACAGTGGAGATGGCAGGTTGTCTTGGATTATCTTGTTCCACCCAGAGCCCACGCTGCTTTCAAGCCTTCTCTCTTCCATCTCCTGCAGACTGGAAATCAGCCACTGAGGGTGACTTGGAATAACTAAGCAGAAATAGGTGCTGCATTTTGCAAAGGCTCCATGCCTGTCTATGTGCACTTATATATGAGAAAAGACACTTTTCCCCCCTTCATATTTCTCTGGCACAGTGCGTGGATGTGGCTGAAGTATTTGTTTGAGTTAATATATATGCAAATAGTAGAAGCCATTAAATAGACATTATTTCCTCCTGCTAGTGATCTTCAGTACTCTTACACTGCTGCACTGGCTTCTTCCTGGTGCTTTTTGCTTGCAAACAGCTGATTCCTTGCCCTGTGAGGGCTGGTGCTTCCAAGGAGCAGGGGGCAAGCTCAGGAGTTCACTGACTCTCCCAGCATGAGGGGCTGGAAGGCAGTGTCAGAGAAGGGAGATGCTTGTCCTCAGCCTGCCCACACAATGGCTTGTACAGGCCTGCTGTGAGCCAGATCAGTGTGCTGATAAGTGAACTGACCTGAAACTGACCTGGTAATGAAAATGACCAGAAATCAGAAACCAGAAAATGACTAATCCTGAAAATGACCTGGTAAAAAAAGACGAATTTTCTGATCCACCTCACAACGTTTTATTGCCACAACCGAGGTGGCCACACACTGCAGTGTACTACATATTTAAGGGAGAATCTTCATTAAAAGTATCTCCTGGGTTTGTCTGTTATTGAAATAAAGTGAGCAGGAGTTCATGTTCAGACATCTTTGTGGCTCACACGGGCACCATCTGACAGGGCAGTGTGGGATAGCAACAGGCATGTTGTTCTTACTCTCCTGATAGTGGCAGTCAGCAGGAAAATACTGTTTGAGGGGTGACTTATCTCCCTGCTGGAAGCTGGAGAAGGTTGGCATCCAATTCCCTGCTTCTGAGCATGCAGCAGAATCGGTGTTGTCAGTGGCAGAATGAGTACAACCAGTCCTGCGGGCAAGGGAAGAATGGAACACCTCAGTTTTCTGTATCTTGGCCAAAAGCTGCCGTCATCCTCGGAGATTACAGTGGGCAGCTCAGGCTGGAGAGATAGGGGAAAGCTGGAGGCGTGAAATTTTATCTCTGCAGGCTTCTATCCATTAGTCACATTAATGTGTGGGCAGAGCTGGGCACAGCATCTTCCTGTCACTGTGGCCTCATGTGTTTGCACCTGTTTTCATCACAGCTCAGCTATACTGACACATGTCCAAGCCTCAGCCATTATAAGATCTTCATGAAATGAGGTGGAGAGCTGAGTGTTTCAGTCCTGCTCCTTTTACTTCTGGCAGTTACTTCTCCTCTTGCAATAATACAGGGGGTATTTCTGGTCTATTTTTTCTCCATGGGTTTTGGGTCTCGCTTTCCCTGTTCATTGGTTTGGGCTGTGGCTCTGGGGTTCCATATCCATTTCCAAGGTCAGTTATTGAGCTGTGATAGGAATCAGAGTGTGATTCTGCTCCTTTCACTTCTAAGGACATCATGAGCAAACAGGACTACAGATTGCCATCTTTTCCTCTTTTGTAGCTTTTTGTTATCTTTTTGTTAGCTTTTGCTGGTTTGTTTGGATTTTTATGTTTTCTTCACTGGTCAGAACATTCTGCATCCAGCTGTTGAGACTGATCCCCAGTGCAGGGGTACGATCAGATCGTGTCCTGGTGAGCAGGTAATGCCCTGGTGCCCCTGGGCTTACGTAGGTAAATGGAGAAAGTTAGAGCTGTCCTAAGACCACTTCATGGGGCACTGTGCTCTCGCTGGGAGCAGAAAGGGTCACAGCTGCTGCTCACAGTGCAGCTGAGCATCAGGTCCAACTTGCAAAGATGTTTGACTAATTCTGTCAAGAGAGCTCTACGAGGAGTAGGAAATTGGTGGCAGCTTCCCAGGATTTCTTAGTGCAGGCACCCTGTCATCCTGTCCCCCTCATACACCACTCAAGAGTGAGCTCAGATTCGTGTAACACTTATTCCTTTCTACTTTTATTAGGAAGATACCCCAGAGTTAGATGGTCACAAATAATTTTCTGATTTTTAGCTTGCATTTGTTCTTTCTGGTTTACACATATCTGTCCTGTGTCAGTGTTGAATTTGGGGTTAAATAGCTCTTCCCCATTTCTGCTTCCTTTCCAGTATATTTATGGGTGGCAGCCTGACTTTAATTAGGCTCCTGTAGTTTCTGTCACAAGACAGTTCTCCACTGCCCCAATCATCTGCCAGCCATTATTTGTATCTGTTCCAGTTTTGTTTTCATTTCTCATGAATATGAGTGACCAGAATTGTACCCACTATCCAAACGAGGTGTCAGCAGTACTCTGTGATTTCTTACTAATATTTGTCAGCCTTTACTGGAAAGCAAAGACTTTCCCAGTAACTCCTTGCAATGCAGATTTCATTTTCACCGCCTTCCACACCGGTGGTTTATAATCCTGTGATCGATTACTGCAATCAAATCTTCTTCCTCTTCTGTTAATTTGAGAGCTGCTATAGGAACAAAATTATACTTACAGGAACATACATAGTGTTATTGCTCCTAGTAAATGCAGCTGAGGTGGGATTTTGAGCTTGCAGTAAATATTCGGGGATGATTTCACTCCATTATGTTTAACTAAATTACTGGGTAAAAGCTGAGCATCTCACCTTACTGGAAGCAAAGCAGCAAAGCCCACAGCAGCAGTCACTGCTGGATGGCACAAATGTGTAACCCACCAAGGCAGCCAAATGGAGAAAGTTAATACTGAAGTATCACCTGAAAGATCTTGTGGGAAATTAGACATTTGTGGTTGCCTTTTTCCCCAAAACATCAGTGTGACTTTTTTGTACCTGTGTTTGTCTCCTTTTCTTCATCTCTTTCTTACAAAGTGCAGGTCATGTAGGAGAAGTTTTATGGTTCAGTGAGGAGAGAACAGGAATAGACTTAGAGCTTATATTTGCCGTAAGGAGGTTTATTTAGAGGTCAGAGTTTATGGAAAGGAGTTGAAGGACATGAGAGAGTGATTTGGTCATTAATAGCTGGGCTCTACTCCGACCTCCTCCAACCCCCTCACCTTGTCAGCAAGACCTTGGAAATGCCAGTGCTTTGACATTTGTGGGCTTCAGACTTCCTGAGTCTAGAGAGAAGTTACTCTCCTAAAGTGCATCTGTCAGTGTAATGAGTGTAGTGAACTACAGCAGTTTATTTCTGAATTAGAATTTTATCATGAAAGCATGTTAAAAATGTGCTGAAAGCCACTTTTCAGCACATTACAATGTCAAAAGTCCTTAACTTGCTGAAAGCATTTTGAATGATTCTGCAGCGGCTTTAATTCAGAAGCAATATTTTCCCTTGCTCCAAACCATAACATTCAAATCACAAAGGAGAAATCCACGAAGTAGAGTCGTGTTTGACCTTGGCCTGGACGTGCTGTGTTGTTTATAAGTCCCGGTCACAGCAAGCAAAAAATTCTCCTGAACAATTTCATTTCTTACAGCATGGAAAGCCAGAAACTCATTCCCATCTTTTGAGGACAAAGGAATATAAAGCACATTTTTTCTACTGCTTAGAGGAACCATATCACTGAGAGATTCCATTTCATTCAGGGTGTCACTGGAGTCCAGGAAAGTGCACTTTCAGCTGTGGGTGTCTAGTGGTGCATGAACAAAGATAGAGAAGAATAGCACTCAGATAGCGACCCAGCTCTAGGTGGGCAGGCACGTGTCAGCAGAAAGCTGTCACCCTGGTTTTGCTCAGAGGCACGGCTCCATGCAGAAGGCACACAGCTGTGCCTGCAGTCAGAGCACGTGCTCCCAGAACAGCACTTGTCTGCACTGAGCTTGACTGAAGTGCTTGGGGCCTCAATACTAATTGCATAGCATCAAGAAGGGTTTCTACACATTCTCTAACATCTAACTAATCATTAACTAATCTGACTAACAATAAACGCTAAGAAAATTGAAATATTCTTATCCGTCTCTTTAGTGGCAGTCAGATTAAGGGTGTATTGCCAGAATGACAGAAAATTAAGTCTGAAAAAGTTTGGAATACTGTTAGATAATTGAGAGTCTGATTATTAAGGGGGTATGAAGAAAGTTAATGAGGTATAGCTAGTCCTTTCATAGTCACTTTTATTCTTAATTGAACAAAGGTCAGATTCTACTGCCATAAAAATAAATGGGAATGCTCCGCATGGAAAAACATTAGGACTCTGATACCAAATGTGAGAATAAAATAATCAAATACATCCACAAGACCAGTCTGTCATTTCTGGAATTAACACATAACAGCTCTTGGTGTCAAGTAAATCTGGTATTCACATTTGAAATGGAGCTTTGCATTTTGTGAAACATCTCACAGCCATTAGGAAGCGTGGGTCAGGTCCCAAATTGCTGCTCAGTGCACATCCCCATATGGGTTTGCTGTACCATGTCAGTAATGACACCTTGCACAATTAGAACACTACAAGTTCAGACCCACAGCACCTCTGCCTTCCCGTGAAGAGAAGGAGAGGAAAGGTTTCATAAGGGCTGTGTGGGTATTGACCAGAATATCAAATGTGGTCTTATATTCAGTGCAATCTGATCAAGTGCACACTGCATGGTGTTGTAAGATGGGAAGAGGAGTTTTCTGTGATGCTGTAACACAAAGATGAAGATGTGTGGCAGCACAGTGTGGCAAAGAAAGAGTCACGTAAGAATGTGGTGGTCACCCCTTTTCTCATTGAGACAGCCAGGCAACACACCAGCTATTCAAAGCAAACCTCTTTTATCTATCTCTACTGGATGAGTTCCTTCCAGCACCTGGGTTACACCAGGCTTTCAGTGAGAGCTGACACTTCAAAAGGGTGTTCTCTGCATAGCCACATCCGTAGAGGTGGCCTGTTATGCTCCACCACACTGCAGGAGATGGGCTTTAACAGCTGTAACTGCCTGTAATAAATCAGTGTTTCTCAAACAAACTTATTTTCTCATTCCAGAAATGGATTTGAGACATGGAAGAGGGTTTTATGTTTTACCAGCGAGGGATATTTCACACTCCTTCTGCTTTCTTTCCCATTTCCTGAAATTATAAAAGGGAACATAAGAAGACCAGATGTATGGACAATAAAGCCAAATGGTCCTTCTCTCTTATAGTGCCCTATGAGCTGGATAGCATGAACTGTGATCAAAATTTTTATGGTTAGGGTTTTCTATGGCAACTCCCTCCTGGATAGATTCTCTCAATGGTATCTTTCCTTTAGAATAAGAATTGGTATGTTTTCCCGAGTAATTGATTGATTTTCAGGAAACAAAAAAATTAACATCTCTGTGTTTTCTATTTTATATGATATTTATTTTTTATTTAAAAAGGGACAAAGGGTTAAAAATCCTTTGAGAGGAATGACAGGTCTGTAGATCTCCAGAATCATAAAAATCTCCCACCCTTAGGAAACCACAAAAATAAAGTAGAAAGCACTACATGAGGGATTTCTCAGCTTCATTCCCTTGCAGCACATTGCAGATATTTTTGTAATGTCATGTGATTTCCATACTCCTTAAGTAGCTTGGGAGGTTTTTTCTTTTTTTTCCCCCCCTTTTTTTTTTTCCATATAGGATTAAAACAATCCCTTTGTAAAGACTCATCATGACGGTGCTTTAAAGTGCCATGACTGTCAGCTCACAAGTCATCTTAAAGTTGGATGGCTGACATAATAGCATCTTTTTTTTTTTTCCCTGACCTAAATCAAGCATTGGATGGATCAAGACTTCTCTCTATATCATCTCAAAGAAGGGATTTTGGCTTTCTTTTTTTTTTTTTTTGTGCCCATGTTCAGCTATTGGTTACTTTATGCTGAGCTGTGAACTGTGTGGTTGTTGGAAGCAGCATTAAAAGCCAGGGAGTGCCTCTGTTTTCAAGAATATCTATCACTCTACTGCTTTGGGCTCCAGACTGGTTGTAAAATACATCTACAGCTATATAGGATATGTATTTGATCTGCAGACCTCAGAGATGAACAAAACCAAATTGTCCAGAATGAAGAGATTTAAAAAAATATGGAGGGTGAGTGAAAAATATGCATTAGCCTATTAAAAAGATTGCAATGGTAACAAATAAACTGCAAACAGATAATTCTGGTGTTTGTGGACAAGTTGTGTGGCTGCATGCAGGTTACTTGATCGGACTTTTCACTGCAGGGTTTGATTGTATGCTTTCTTCTTTTTTTTGGCGTATTAGCTGCATCTCCGCAAATTTCTCGAGACATTAAGGATTCAAGTTTATTTGACTTTTGAGAAAAGTTTCAGAGAATTTGCAACAACAACATTTATACAGTAAGAGCTCTTGAGGAAACTAAGCTAAACTGATTTCCTCGGTGGCCTTTAAAAATGCCATTTAAGGTTGGATGAATATAAAAAAGGCATTACAAAAAAACCAAGCCTCTTTTCCCCTCAGGCTGTATTTTAGGGCTGAGACATACTGTAGAGTTGAACTAAATGGGACATGGTTAAAGCCCTTGCAGCATTGGAATCTAGCATGATGGCCAAAATAAATAATAATAGGTTGTCATATTTACTTTATAAACAATCGCGTGTCTCAAAGGTTGGAAATAAGAGAAATTAAACAGATGATTCTTTAAAAACCGTGAAGTTAATTTGGTGCAACAAGTGAAACTGGCATCTCTGATGTCTCATGAACTGGGTTTCCTTGAAAAGTTTGGGATTAGTTTTCCTCATTGTTAAATTTTCTGCAAGCAGTAGCCATTTAAAAAGGAATTTAAAAGTATTTAAATATGTTTGTTTGGCTGCTTTCAGAAGATGGGGCTCTGATATCAGTTAATTATATAAATTATGTTGCATTATTAGTTAAATAATGGGTATTTTCCCTGATCTGAAGCTCAGTTGACTTGCTTAATGATAACATTGATCTGACTACTTTAAATTAGCTTTGATTTGATATTCCATCAATGATGAGAAATGGTTAATTTCTGTACTATTCAGCAATTTATAGTCAGGGCATTGGGTAGCAGAGGATTTTCACATTTATAAGTCTATCTTCAAATAGATGTAACATCTCTATTTATGGTTTTGTTTGTTGAAAAGTGTTATTGCCTGAGTGAAAATTATATTTTAATCATCATACAAGTTTCATTTGTGCAAACAGGCAGTTTCCTTAGAAATTAAAACAGATCCATTAAGCATAAGTAGATATTATATCATATTAAGTGACGTGAGATAATTACTGCAGTCAAAGCACGGCACTTAAATGGGCTCCGGGAGCGGTTTGGTTGTGAGAGACAAAATGTCCTTCTTGGATAGAAGTATTTTATTTGCATATAGCCGTGTGTGTTGTTGTGCAGCTGAACACTTTGTCCTTTACCTCCTGTTTGTGAGAGCTATCTAGCTGCAGGCAATTAGGCATCCTTTAATTGATGCATTTTCTTCTCTGCTCCCTGAAGTGTTTGTCCCTCTTCCATCATTGTGGTACCTGGTATTTCAGGGTAATATAGCTCAGAATTAAATTTCTGCAGAATCAGGTGTCAGCTTAAATACTACTGTTTCCTTTTTTTCTCCTGCTTCAAACTATTCTGGATAGGAGTACATCAAAATCTCAAAGAGGGCTTTTATGCTTGGGATTAAACCAAAAGGGTTAGACCTTATATTGTGCAGAGTGTTCTTTTATAATAAGCCATAATATATTTATGCAGGAGATTATACGTCTATGATATGGCACACAGTCCCTTCCTCCACTTAACTCTCAGCACTAACTTGCTCAGTATTTATGGATATATCAAAATTATGATTTACACTGTAGTTATCATTAACATCCCTTGCAATAGCTCTCCGTAGTTCTTGCCAGCCTTCAGAATCCAGTCATAAAATGAAGAGATTAACAGATAATTAAATTAAATCCTTAATTATTTGGGGATGATGAATTCACTCTGTGATTCCAGAAAGGTATAGAGAGTCTTTTTCACAAGCACTACAAATTGAAACCAGTGGAGCTGTGATGATTTATGCCTTCTTGACGATCTGACTCACACTGTTAATTTTCTGCTCCTCTTTTAAAAACATATTAATAAAAAATGGATGTAGGAACTGTTTATTAAAATATGAAGCTTTCAAGATATTTTTGAAATATTATATACACTCCAAGATAGCACTGCTTGAAAAGTATCTGTCATTTTTCACACCAAATAGAATGTCCTTCAGCAAAAGGCAGGGAACCGTCACTTTTGTTTCTCCCGAGGTTTCTGCCATCCATGTGAAGCCTCTCATTGCTTTTAATTAATTTTTGATCTGGCCTGTGTTTCATGCCCATCTCCAAAGGGTTGGAATATATCACCGACAGTTAAATCTTCCAAAGTGTTCCGCAGGTATCGGCTCCTGCTGGAGAAGTGGCTGGTTACAATACACTCCTGGAGATACAGGCAACTCATCTCAGTAAGGACATAAAGCCAAACTTACCAGAAAAAAGAAGAAAAAACAGGGAAATGAAATACAGGGTCAAAAAAGCAGAAACAATAAGCAATCAATCTTCCTGTACTCAATTCTGAGTGCGTTTCTGCCAAAAAAATCTGCCTACAGCCATTATAAAGGAAATTACAGATTATGGTATTTGATGGGAAGGCTGGGCTGTGGTGGGGCCTGAGGGTTATAAGATTTACCTTAGGTATTGGGCTGTTTTGAGACCTTGTTAGTAATGGTTCTTCCTGATGCAGAGATGTCTGGTTAACACCTGCCCCAAGCTGGAAAAAAAAAACACTGTGCCGAGTTTTGTTAGGAATAAAAAAGTAAAGCAATTGTCATGGAAACATGAAAATTGATATGAAAGTATATAATGGCTACTTCAAAGCCAGTGATTCTCTCGTGCAAACCTTTACTTAGAAAATGTCTGGAGCAGACATTATTTACTCAATAGGACACTCCATTGTGATCCATCATACCTGTAAGTGTTTAAGCTCTGGGCTTTTTAATGTGTTTTTGACCCAATAGACTACGATGGCTGTAAAACCCTATTATGGCCTTTCAGGCTAAGTGTTTGAAGGGGTGTTTGAAGCAAATATGCCTTCTTTAAAAATCCCTTTAATTTGCTCTGGGAAATGCTTATGGTAGCGGGCTGGAGCAATTTGTTCTCTTCAGGAACATCCCCTGGAACTGTCACTGATTCCATCAGGCAGCTGTACTTTCCTACTTCATAATTTCTGTATTTCAGGCTGTAAAATGGTATAAAAGCACTGATTCTGGAGCAATTTTTAAGTCTCTCTGATTCTTAAATACATATCTTGATAAATATTATTTTTAGGTAGCTTGTGTTAGCATGTGTAGGGACTGAGATGCAAAAAGAATGTCTTATTTCAATGCTGTTAAAATACATTATATTTTAAAAGAATTACACTGTGAGCCCCAGCCTTAAAGGCAACAAGGCTGAAGTGTTTTTACCTGATAACAGAATGTGTGTCCAGACTTTTGGGGCTTTCCCCATCCCTCAAATGGCAGTGATCTGCCCTTTCACTGCTGAGCACAGCTATGAGTGCAAGTTCCAGCTTGTGTGGGCTCCTACATTCTCCTTGCTCCCAGTAATACATCCATCAGTCAGCAATATGGTGCAGCTTTAAACCTTCTTGGAGAGTTCCATGTGTTCCTTGTAGTCTGCAGGACAGCTGCTCCTGGGCTGTGCAGTGTCAGAGCATCCTGCAGCAGCTCTGCCTAAGCTAGAACTGATGTAAGAGCTGATGGCCCCAGGTTTGAATGGGAAAAGATGGATTTAGGGGAGGAACATGCATCTCAGCAAATTTCTTGATGGTTTCTTTTTTGCCTCTCCCTCCTGTAGCTTTTAAAAGGAGACTAATGGGGGTGCAGAAGTCCATCAATTAGTGCACTCTCCCCTTTCCATTTTCAAGGATGCTGCTCCCATCCTCTGCAGCAGGCACTAATGGGGGGAGGGTGACTGGGAGGGGAGTGGGAGAGAGGGAGGAGGCATCTGGAAGTCTGTAGATGACCCTCAGCACAGGCAGGTGGGGAAAGGCTTGGGCAGCCTCTGGCCCCTGGCTGAGCACATCCTCCCTTCCTGCAGCAGAGGATGAGCCTGCAGCACCCATGGGTGCCTGCCCGGGGAGAGGTGGAGCAGCACTCTGGCAACTTGAGCAGCGGGGACCTGCCTGAGGATGATCTGGTTAGTGCTGGCAGGTAATAGTGGGGTCTGAGAGGAGCAAAGATGGCAGAGACCCCCCAAATCTTAGGTACAGGGGTGGCAGGTTGGGGGAACTGCTTATTGTGTTGGCAGAGGGCAACAGTGGGGTCAAGATTTCTGCTTTTGGGGTTCTCCCTTTGCTTTCTCCTCTCCTCCCACTGATGGCTTTGTGATCAGGTGGAGGAAAGGAGGAGGAAAGAGGAATTTGGATGGAACACCTCACAGCACCACTGCTTCTGCTGGGACCAGCTCCAGTCCCTCAGACTCCTTTGTCCCCAGGTAAGGAGCATGAGTGAAAGAATGTTGCAGCCAGGTGTGGGTGAGCTCTTTTCTCACAGGCAACAAGCAACAAGACAAGAGAAAACAGACTAAAGTTATGCTAGGGGAGGTTTAGGTTGGGTATTAGGAAAAATTTCTTCACCAAAACAGCTGTCAGGCTGCCCAGGGCTGTGGTGGAGTCACCACCCCTGAAAGTGTTCCAAAAATGTGTAGTTGTGGTGCTTAGGGACACAGTTTAGTGGTGGACTTGGCAGTGTCAGGTTAATGGTTGGACTCAATGATTTTAGAGGACTTTTCCAGCCTTGATGATTCTATGGTTCTGTGCGGGTTTTAGTTCCTGTGTTTGGGGAAAGGTTTGGCCATGCCCACTTCAAGTCCTCCAGTTTCGAGGACTCCTCATGGCCGAATCAGGAGTCTCCACTCTTCTCCCCTTGAAGATCTGTGTCCCTGCCCAGGACTCAGCCATGCTCAAAGGGCTCACCTGCAAAGTGCTCAGACAAGTGAGCCAAGAAAACTCTTGAAAAACAACCAATTGCACATAAATGTGAATCAATCACTGATAACTTTCTGCTGATGAAACTGAAAAGGTCAAATGTTCACCTTGAGGAGGCACTTGGCCCTTTGTTGCTCTCTGTGTGATGCATTTTGCTAGTGAGGGTGGCTGAAAACAAACTGCATTGATTCAAAATAATAAGGGAAAACCTTTTAATACATTTTTGAACATAACATTTTACTATGTTCTTGGACATAACAATTAGTGCTACAGATGTCTTCCTTGCCAAGATGAGTCTGCTTAAACTGGTCTTAGTTATTCAGGGCCTGTCCTTTGCGACATGAAACTAGTGAAAAAAACCCCTATTAATCAATAGAAATGTACATTAAAAATTTTTCTGTGTGTTCCTTTTATAACTCTTACAAGGTTTCTAATTATATTTAACTGTTAGTTTGTGATGTCTTGGTTCAATATGGGAGCTAAATTCACTTCATGTTTGAGGGGCAGATCTTTTACTGCTCATTCCCCAAGGTCAGTAGGGGACTCTCAAGTGTGGTAAAGCTGTTAAGTGTAAACTGGATTAGAGAATTTACACATGCTTGCAAATCTCAGTGAGCAGGCTTTAAATTGCTTGATTTAAGGTTTTAAGTGGACTTGGTAAAGCAATCTACAAATACATCCTACTGCAACATTAGATACAAATGTAGGACACGCTGTTTGAAAATGCTTCTTCTGCTTTCCATTTGAATTTTGCAAACCCCTATGGATAAAAAACAATATTGAAACTTAACTCACTGATCCTGCAAACCCTTATTCAGGTGAGTGATTCCATTCATGGCAACAGTTCTTTTGGTTTCTGTGGGAACTGCCTATAAAATTAAACATAGCTATAAATGTTTACTGCCCCATCGGAAAAAAAATAATAAATTGTTGAAAAATGAATGGCATTAGGTGTTCACTGTCCTGGCAGTGTTGTGAGGTTTTTGGATAGAGCTGATTAGGATGTAGCTGAGCCATAGACCAGGCTTGTCTGATTTTGCATTCACAGGATCTTAAAATGATTGCAGTTGGAAGGGACCCTAAAATCATCACACAGACCAGGGACCTAAGGGTGGTCCTCTTATGGACTTGGATTCATCTCCCTCACCTATGGGATGTGAAACCCTGGCAATAAACTGCAAAGGAGACCCTCCCAGAGTGAAAAAGCCCTTCACCCCCAACATTTTGGCTGCCTTAGCAAGTTCCTTTCAGGTTATTTCATCTAAAGATATCAGAGAGGCTGCTTGTTTTATACCAGGGATGACATCAGTATGTCTGTAGCACAGGGACAGCATTTTAACCTGATTTTTACAAAAGAAATTACACTCTCAGAATATTGCACGGCAATTCAAACACTTCAGCAACCTAAAGCTAAAATGGAAAATTGAGCAAGCAAATGAAAATGGATATGAGCATTTCCAGCTTAACTCTTCTTTTTAAATCACTTTTCACCTGTGATTCTCCTTTCACAGTAGACCATGCTAAGAAGTTGACTGTGCATCTGTTCATAAGATGCTGATGCTGTGCTGATGGCTGTCTGTAATCACTGCTAACACTGACAGCACACTGTAGCAAATTTACTTCAGCATTTATAGCCAGCATTTTCATGTGAATGGTGAGATCTGAGATTTCTGGATTAAAATCCTTGTAGTCATAAGCAAACCTCCGGTAGTTACCATAGCTCAAGTCTTAGATGCTGAGGGTATCCTGGATGAATGCATCTGATTTTACAAACCATGTGGCATGGGGACTTAGTGGCATTGCTTGCACAGAGAGGTAGCTTCAAACATTCTGTTTTTATTAAGGTGAGATGCAACATATTCATAACTGATATAATTTATTTTTAAATTATGAGGAGAGGGGAAAGCAGAACAGCACTAGAATTCAGCCCTCCCATTCAGGGATGACATGAGAAGCTTGTCTGATTTTGCATTCACAGGATCTAAAAATGATTAGGGTTGGAAGGGACCCTAAAGATCATCATTATTTACCTTCAGGGTGGAAGGGCCTCTTCCCACCACAGCTCAGTCTCATATTGCTCTCTTCTCTACATCAACACATCCTAAACTGCACAGACTGAGCTTCTCAGCACTAACAAAGCAATGATGGGGAGCTGGAACTTGGGCTTTGATTATTTTCTAAAGCCACAATGGTCTTCTTGATAGAGTCTTGGGGTTTATGGAAGTAAAGGGTCTGTATGCCACAATTGGATGTAGGAGTTTGAGCCTAGTCTTGCTAATTTAAGTTCCTAAATAGGATTAAGCCTCTTCCAAGCAGAAAAAAACCCCCAAACAAACCAGTGAACAGGTTTGCCTTCCAAAAAGTGTCAATGGGGCAGAAGCTGAATGTACTGTATTTACATTTAGCAAAAAATATCTGTTTATGCAAAATATATGGACTTTTTATTGCCTGTATTTAAAAGACTGGCAAAATACTGATGGCAAAAGGAAGCTCCCATCTCACCCATTTTTAATACAACCAATTAATTCCTTGCTAGTGGCCCGTGGGGATGTCTCTGTCTGAGAACAGAAGGACAGCGAGTTGAGTCACCCTTGACTGTCCATTTCGTGGTCCCCTGAGGGCCTGTTGGGAGAGATGGGTTGTCCTGCTCATCCCTGGGCCATGGTCCCAGCACAGACAGACCTTCCTTGGGGAGACGTGCTGCCTCCCCATCCCTCAGAGAGGTGAGGGGTCCCTGTGGTCTGTGGGTCTGTGGGAACTGGGCTGTGCTGTGACAGAGCTCACTGGCACCACAGCTGGACCCCTCTCCAATGCAAAAAGCTGAGCAGGGAGCAGCCCTGTCCCTTTTTCTGGCATCTCCACTGAGAAAGGCCTTTCTTACAGAGGCTTTCTTACCCATCACAGTGAGAGTTCACCTCCTCTGAGTGGAGGGCAAGTGTTTATTACCCGAGAGCTCTTGCATCTCTGATCCCACAAATGACTTACACAAGCAAGAAAGCACGTGAGCCTGGTCCAGGCTGGCACCTGAGGAACATTGCTGCTGGTTAATTTGCATGTGCCCTGCTAAATTGAATATTTAATCTGAAAATTTTATAGGTTATACTCTTGGGAGCTAATGTGCAGGATTTAATGGCAAATAACACAGTCAGTAAAGGCCTACTTATAATAATTTATTATTGGGTTTTGTGTGTGTGTTGCTTTTTTTTTTTTTTTTTGTTTTAAAGAATGTTGAAATTGTCCTGGGACTCTTTTTGACCCTCTCCCCCTAGAGGGTAATTGTGACTTCTCCTCCTTTGCCCAGCAACAGCACTGGAGGGTGGGAAGGTGAAAGTATCCTTGAAGCGTGGCACAGAATAACTGTTTGGTAGATAATTGCTGCATTTAGACAGGGTAGAGAATTAATGGTATGGTGTCCTTCTGGCAAAAAAAATTGCATATATTAGAGAAGTGGTGCTAATAATTCCCCTGCAAATGCAGAAGTTTGCATAATTGCACAAATTTGGTGAGTGCAAAACCCATGTAAAAGTAATGGTTTCTGATGGCAATAAATAAAATGGCACGACTTGCAGTTCATAAAGGATTTGTTTACGCAAACTCTGGAGTCTACTGAAATCTAAGGACTCCTTTTGCCTTTTTCTGGGTGCTGTGTGGCAAGGTGTCACCAGTTCCTGTCTTCAGGCAGGATGACTGGCTGCTGCCCACACCTCATATATGGTGTGTGGAAAGTCAGAGTGGTCTCCAGCCTAGGATGAATATATCTTAATCTGGAGGACTGGTCAGGAAGGTGGCTACCTTCTTCCCCTCCAGTGAGTTTTGGACAGTTTTTCCAAAGTTAATAACCAGAAGGTTTTTCCTTTCCATTTCACCACCAGAGCAGTTCCTAGATGGCTTTTCTCCTCGTTTCAGCCATACCATTGTTGAATTTCTGTCCATTTTTCTCCTGTGATGATTTCCTTTTATAACCATTGGCTTCCAAATAGCTCATATGGGAGGCAAGCAGGAAAAATATTTCTGTGTGTTGACTCTGTTCTCTTCTAACATCTACGAGGGGGAAGAAGGGAAGTTTCTTACACCCTCTCTGAGGTGAATTTTAATTTCATCATTATTGCTCATTGACAAAAAAAAATGCTCTTTCCTTTTTCTGCACAAAGGGAAGGACAACATCTGGAGCTGAGTGGTGCCAGCAGAAGCCCTCCTACTGGTAAAAAGGCCAAGAAGGCACAGATATTTAACTGAGGTTGGATGAAGACCTGCTAGGGTACATCTGAGAGCCTGTGTCTTAACTCTGTCAGCCTCAGAGACTGAGAAGGTCTATTTTAATGTTGTCTCAGTCTCAACCATCTGGGAAAGCCATTTTTTGTTGTGGAAAGCTCTCTACAATTAAAAGTACCCATTTGTTTTGAGCACTCCTGTTGTGTTAGTGCATTAGAGTAGCTGAGCTGCATCCCACAGATGTCCTCAGAGGATAAAGAGGTGCAGTGACAAAGCAGGGGGCCTTCTGGTGTACCCCACAATCATATTCCTGTCTAGATTTTGGACTTGTACAAAGCTGAACCCTTGGAGGGGGGGAGGCCTTAGTGTTGCCTTTGGGAATATGGCCAGACTCCTGGCTGAAGAGTCAGTAGTATGATAAAATGTAGGATCTTTTGGTTTGAAGGATGTGACCCGTACAGAGTTTGGAAAGGGTTTCTAGGGAGCATTTCTTGCCATTCCTTCTCTTGTCCTCTTGTTGCTCCCCATAAAGTGTGGAGCAAGCACTTGCTGGACCACAGGAAAGAAACAGGTTTATGGCTGTTCTCAGAATTTCTCTGTTTTTATTGCCTTTGTGGGGCGGTTTCTGAGAACTAAGTATCTCTGAAATAGTAACTTGATTGACAATAAGGAGATGGGATATTGCTCTCCACATCTGCTGCAGTTTCAGGCTGTGTACAGCAATTGATGGGGCAAAAAGTCTTCTTGCAGAAGGACAAATCACTCCATTGTCTTTTGGTGAAGAGCAATCCTGTCTGGAGTACTTGAACGGTGATAGATGGCTGCAACTAAAAGACACAGTGGGGTGGACTGAAGTTTTTGACACTTAGGTCTTCACAGAGCTGCTCTAAATAGATGTTACACACAGATTTCCAGCATTTCATAGCTGTGTTCCCTGTCAAACCTGCCAGAACCATTTGTTTGCTCAGAAAATGAAGCTGTAATGGCATATATTACTTAGAATATATTCAGCTTATTTTAAAAGAAATAAAATGATAAAATGAAGCTGAGATTTATTTTTTTTAAAGACACATGGGTATTCTCCCACAAACCACAGGATTTGTGGTGACTCATAAACTCTTTATGGATTCTTCTTTGATGAATTTTTGCCTTTTGAATGTGAAATAGCTTTTGTTTTGTTTTGTTTTTTTCTTGGTTCAGGCCAGCTGAACCACTTGTTTCTGTGGAAAGTCCTCCTCCTGTTTCATATCTCCCCACTACGTCTAATAGTACAATCAGAGAACATTTTTCATATTTCTGCTCCTAAGCACTCTAAAACCACTGGGATGCTCCAAGGGCCATGTGTGAGTAGCCAGACACACCCCATGAAGGTTTTGCAGAGAGTAAACTCTGTGCAATTCATTATTAAAAACTCTCAGGCTCTTTCTTTGTCCACTGGGACTGCCCTGATGGTGATTCTGCTCCTGATTCCCCATCACTGAGTGCTCAGGGGCCTGTGGGAGTCCCACCAGGAGTTTTCACGGTGCAGCAGGTCTGGGCTCAGCCTGGTGCCCAGGATTTCTGCCTTGCAGGGGGTGCTGGGTGGGTCTGTTGCTGCTGGTACCCTTCAGGTATCTAAACTGCACCTCTTTTCCTTCCTCATTCTCTCCTCATATCATTTCTTGTCTGCCTGTTGTACACCAGCACAAAGTAAAGAGGACTCTACCTTTTGATTTGTGATAAAAGTGTTTCTAAAAATATCTTGAAGAGATCCCCTTGGCCTCTCTTCCTACCATATCAAATCCAGAAATCATGTTTGCCTCTTTGTTTTGCTTTCTGCTGTGAATTTTTTTCATCTCCTTCAGCACTCTTTCATAGGATTACACACAGAGTGCAAGAAATGATCAAAGGATTGGAACAATTAGTGTAAGAAAGAGCAATAAAATATGCATAAAATGCTTTGATTTAACAACAAGTGATGTGGATGTGAGTTTATAACAGTTTACATATTTATGAACGAGGTAAACATGAGAAAAACAAGAAAATATTTGTCATAACAAGTTGGAGTTTAATTTACACTTATGGAATGAAACTTTAAATGGAATAATGTATGCTGAATATAAAAAAAATTGTACCGCCTATAACATCTCTTCAACTATAAAATAGTTCACATGAGATGCAACTAAATCCCTTTGCTATTATATAAAAATTTTCAACTGACCTAGAGGAAACACTAAAATATTGATTTAGGAGAACAGTCTTGCATCACTAAAAAGGTGGTCTGAATGATGGAGTGGCTGGGGCTGTTTTCCCACACTAATTCCCAAGATCCAATAGTCTTTGAATTTGACAAGATGTGCAGAGGGCAAGCAATCTCAGAGATGTAGTTTCTAGTTTTTGTGCTATGCAGTGAGGCTAAACAGCAGCTGCTGCAATGGATTCCAGCCTTCACGAGCCTGTGATGGTATTGCATCTAATTGCTTTGCAGACTGTATTAAATTTTAGCTTGATGCCTCTTAGGAAAAAAAAAAAAAGTTTCTTAATTCCTTGTTGCACCAGAAGTGTTTTGATAAAAAACTGCTAATGCTGTTCTAGCAGAAAGAGTGTCTGTGCAGAGTGCTTGGTATGGGTCCAGAGACACCTATGGCAAAATTTATTCCTCAGCCCTTCCTTTAGAAATTTCTCAGGACAACAAAAGCAGTAATTAATTCTGAAGCAGTCCACTGAGGCAGGCAAGCCTCATTTTTCCAGGCTAGGCTCCTCAGAAAAGATGGTAAAGCTCTCCCAGAGTTGTGAATATCCACTGCTGTGTGCACTGGAGTTGCTCAGCACCTTTCGGAACCAGCTTGTCTGTGAGTGCCTACAAACGGCCCTAGATGCCTTGCACGAGTCTTCTAGGTTAGAAAACTGCACCTTTACACTCCAGCCCGAAGGAACTGGGGGCAAAGTCAGCATGAAAACAAAAAGTGCAACGACATCACACTGCTGGGGGCTGGCACAGCAGCTCCTGGAAGCCTCAGGGTGTCCCTGCCCAGAGGGCTGGCACTGAGGATAATCTGGAGTGGCATTTCACCCGGTGGGGAGATGTGCTGTAATGGAAGAAAGGAGACAAACCTGTGCAAGGCTTTCAGAACCTGGCTGTGGTTTGCATTCTGAAAGTACCTGTATCAGTCAAGATAGCACACCAGGATGCAATTTGCTGTGAAGACTCCAGATATGAGTTGGGAACCATGAGATTCTAAGGAATTGGAGCTCTTGAACTAGCAAATACAAATAATTTTACTTTGAGTTTTACATACTTAGTAGATGGTCATACAGAGATGACGGGGCAGATACATGCATTACAGTCACACAGAATGTAGGAATGTGTGACTATGTGGATAGGAAGTGATAAAGAAAATAAATGTAAAAAAGAAGGGAATTTGTTAAAATCAGAGCCAAAAAGGAACAGTGAGAGGCAGGTAACTTAACAGTGGACAAAATCTTTCCTGACTTACCTCAGTTTAGAGGTCTGTGTTAAGATTCATGAGAGGTTTCAGACCATCTGCTGATGTGAAGCAGTTTCAGTGCTGAGGAACACCAACTTGGTACAAACCAATCTGCCTTTTATTTTCTAAAACTTGTATGAAGTTAGCTTAATTTCTCTAAGGCAAATAAATGTGTGTTATTAAATTATCTTATTACAACCATGGTAAACAAAAACCCATACTGCTAATATGATTTTTCTCTCTGTAAGGTAATGGATATATTTATTCACTGATTTGTAACTCAGCTGGATTTCTGACTTCTGCCTATGGAAAGCTCCAGGCCACTTCGTTTGAATCTCTTTGCTTTTAATCTTTTCTGGAAATCTTTCTTTTCTATTAGCATAACTAAACAGAGCAAATGAAGCCTACGGCTATTACTTGCCTATGCTAAGCTCCTTCATGTATTGTTATATTATTCTGGATATCTGGTTGTTGTTCCTTGTATTATCTCTTGCTCAGTAAGACATACAGTACTACAGAAAGACTTAAGATTAAATGATAGGACTGCACTTAGCTCAGTCTTTCTGCCGTTGTACGGAATTATTTGGGATTTAGGTCAGTCATCTAAGGATTCATCTCCTAAATAGAAGATGGATTTTCTTTGAATCATTAAGTCTCACAGGTCTCTTCTTCCCACATCTCTGAAGTGGTTCTTTCATTTATAAGCTCCTGGCATGCTCAGATAACTTTCTTACATGGCTTGACACAATATCAAACTCCATTACTCACTCAACAACCCTAATCCGTCCTCTGGCCTCCCTGCAGTGGGATGGAGCTGAAGCTCCAGTCCCTGGCTGGGACTCAGCCAAACCCTGGCTGAGGGATGGATGGCTCATGCAAAAGGGCTTTTCATAAAGAGCAAAATCCCCTCACTTGCAAGCCCAGTGCTGGGGGCAAGGATTCCTCTTATGCTCACAAACTCAATACAGGGGGCAGGAGGGGGAATAGAAAAAAGACAAAGGATTGACATCAACAAAAATAGCAGTTGAACATAGATCTGGAGTTCTTGGTGTCAAATGTAATTCAGAAGAATTCAGAAGTGGAGTCCCTGAATATTTTAATTCTGTTTATGTGTATATTTCCTTACACAGACAGACATGAAAACCCCACAGTCACACTACACATGGCTGTGGATGTACAAGTGCAGCAGTCCTGCTCAGGGAGGAGAGCTGCATTGCTTCACCAAAAGGTGTTTTGAGAGAACTTTGAACACTGTAGCAGCAAAGCCATTCCAGCAGTACAAACTTGGGGAAGATGAACCTCTCTTAACTCGAATGAACTCTGTGTAGGTTGAAAAACCCCTTTTCAACACTGCCAAATCTTTGAAGCGAAAATCTGCACGTTGTGAGGGAATGATTGAAGTGTGAAAACCACCTGTCCACGAGAAGCCTACAAAGGATCCCCACCCGCTCTGATCAGTGTGGATGTGTAACACGAGCCATCGCTGTGTGCTGCTCTCTCTTTGTGCTGTGCATTTCTCCAGCCCCAGTGTCAGTGTTCAGCTCAGCCGTAGCACTGAGGAGCTGCCTGTCAAATGCAATGTCACCAGACCACCCTGACACTGAGAAAGGGCCACAGGACACAGAATTGGGGCGACCAGCTTAGCTGATGGGCTGGCACAAGGTGAGAGAATAAAAAGCTTTGTAACCCAGGGACACAAAGAGAAGGTTTGCGGTGAGCAGAGATCAGATACGTGAGTGGTGCTGCTTGGGTTACATGAGCATGGCAAAATTCATAGAGCATTCATTAGAAAGAGAAGTTGACCCAAATGAAGGTTTCCTCTGTTTCTCTGTTAAGGGAGTGAAACCCTCTTGTTCTGGTTTTGCAGATTTGTTGCAATAGAGTTGGGCCTCTGCAATCCCTTTGGCCAAGAGACCAGCACCATCCTACTCCCATCTCCATAGGCACAAGGCACTTGCAGTGGTCCCATTCAAAGCCCCACCACTGTGCTTGAGACCTAAGGCTACGTTTCCCAAGGCTGTGCAAGCCCAGTCTTGTGCCTGGGGTTTGTCTCGGGCTGTATCAAGGCTGTTCTCCATCACAGTCATAAGCCAGATTTCAGAAAAATCTGATCAAAATTAAAGGATGGTAGCAGGCAGCTAAGGTGAAGTGATGCCTGAGTAGAGAGTAAAATAACACTTGGGTAGAGGTACCATTAACCACTTGTAGAGGCATTTTTTTCTTCAGGGACAAAATAATCTTTTATGGTTTTGGGCCTTTTTTTTGTTGTTGTTGTGTGGTTGGTTGGTTGGGTTTTTTGGTGTGGTTTGCTGGTTGGTTGGTTGGTTGGGCTTTTTGTTTTGTTTGTTTGTTTGCTTGTTTTTGTGGTTATTAGGGGTTTTTTTTCCGCAGTATCCTTATTATCAATTGTTACCATAAAGCAATTGCTATGTATTTCTAAAATAGAAAGCACACTCCAATATCTGTTTGGAGATTTTGACATGATTGGTTGAATGTCATATAACTCGTGAATTGTGAATGTCCTATAAATATTTTAAAACTCCTGTTCCAGCTACAGACTCACTGAAATCCATACTGAGACTTCATTTTCCTGACAGATGCCTTTGTATTTGCAATTCTGTCTGGTCTTGCTGTTGCCAAATCTAATCAAGAAAAACAGGTCACTGCTGGTTTGAGCCTACTCTCGAGGTGCTTGGTTTGAGGTTGCATTGTGGTTGTCACCACCTTCTTGCACAGTTTTGTAATCTCAGACCATTTCCCCAGACCAATGGGCTACAGGTCCCTTTGCTCTGATAACGCTTCCACACTGCACAAGGAAGCTGGGAAAATAATATCCTCTGAGGTGGGAGAAAGGTTTAGACACACAAGTGATCAGGATTAGATTTGTGCATAGATCAGTGACAGTGAAACACCCTTGAAAAATCTCTGCCTCAAAGCAAAATTTGACTTGCCTGATGTTCTCATTTTGTCTTGTTGGGTGAGTAAAAGGTTATGATAATCTTGAGGGATCTTGTAATTTCTCTGCTGGATCACTGCTTGCAATAGGGACCATTTTTCTGCATAAACATGGAGGAAATCAGAGTTTCAGGATTCGATGGCTAGAGGAATTTCCGTAAAAATTTGGGGTAAAAAAGGAATGCAGTGTCTGCCCCACTGTTATTTCTGTTAGGGTCACCAGCAGAAGTGTAAATTAACCCCAGCCTACATGTATCAAGTCCATTATAGCAGCACTAACTGAAAGAAATGTAGATTTTTAAAAAAATGTACCCTCTAGGATTCAACATAAATTTATGTTTGGCTTATCCATGGTGTTCATGCCTACCAATACCTACCAATTACATACAAATACTCGCTGGAAGGCTCCTACACTGACCGGAGGTTTAAAAATAGATTTTACTATTATTCTGTGATATATATGTTTTTTTTTTCTTTTAGAGACCTAAGCCTTCCACAATCTTCCAAATCCTGCACTTTTCAAAAAACCAAAAGGCCTCGGCTGACTATCTCACTGAAATATTTCAGAGAGTCACTCCAGTTGTGTCTTATTTTCTGCACTCTGTAATAAGCACCAAGCATTTATTCTTTGGTTATGTAATTTGTAAAATTCATCTGCTAACTAAAAGTCAAATTCACTGACAAAGAAAAAAGTAAAGGCAAGTGAAATGTCTTCTGTAAAGGTTAAGTGCATATTTTATTTGCAACAGAGGATTAAGGATCTTCCCTGCAAAGTTTTGTGTACCTGAGTAACCTTGTAAAAATGAATTTTCTTTATTTACAAGCTGTAGTTCTGTAGTTAGAGAATTTTCTGAATCCTCTCTGCTGTGGATGGTCTCTGGGGTAAGTTCTCCAGTGCCTACTAACATGATTGCATTTGTCATCTATCACTTCATTCTGTACAGAGATTTATTCTCATCTGTCTCTCCTACCAGGCTGCCCATTTGCTCAAAACTTGTGGGACTTTAAATATATTTGGTGAACTCTATTTTACCAGATTTTGTTGCATAGTCAGAAGTCCAAAATTGATCCGGGCAGACACACATACAACATAGTCATATCAGAGAATCATAGAAGCCTGGATTTAAAAAATCAGATTAAAAATAAGAAGCTGTTGAGGAGTCCTGTGAATCCCATTTCCAGTGGTTTTGAGGACGTGATGGTATTTTGCAGGGTCTCAGCCGAGTTTGCAACCACAGTCAGAAGCTGAGCAGTGAGAGGGGATGTAGGTAACAATTCATAAACTGTTCAGGGTTGTCTGTGACAGATTCTCTGTGCAGAGGGCTGCAGGGTGGCGAAGAGAAAGGTAGAGCAAAACTTTTCTGAGCAGGGAGCAACTGAAAGATGAGGTAAAGCTGGAGATGCACAAAATGTTTGGTATTTCACTCTGTGCCTTCTGCATTCTGGGGTCACGTGAAGAGCGGACAAGCAAACTTCTTCCCTGTGCTTAGTTTTACACACTTTGGTAATAAATCTGCTTCTCTAAATTACACATGTGTTGTCTCTGAGGGCAGATGGGGCAGAATTAGTCCCTGTTGTGCTCCCCTTGGTAAAGCACTGCAAAATTACATCCAGGAAAGAATGCAGACTCGATTGCTTGGTATAGCAAATCATTCTCAAATATTCAGTGTGAAAATAATTTGTGTAACTTCTGTATGTGGCATCTTAATTTTGCTGTTTGTTACACTCATTCTAGAGCACAAATACCCTTCCCAAAAATCACAAGATGAAAGAGAAGGCATAAATCTCTAATATTTGCAGTCAAAAGGAAATGAGGCCGAATCATGTGAGATTCTAACTAAACAGAGATTTGGATCCCATTTTCAGCAGCCTTCAACCCTTGAGTCTACCAAAGGCACTAACTTAAACAGCACACAACCCTTTCTAGAGGAAGATGAAATGGTGTTTAAGCACCCTGCCAGTTAATGGGTGATTAGTGTATGCCTTTGCTCATTACTCCATCAAGGAACTTGCTCTCAAACAACTAGCACTGAGAAACGCTTTAATTGTTCCTAAATTATTTTGTGGTAATTAGTCAGCTGCAGTCCCAAAGAAGAAAGTAAGCTGAGGATAATGGCAATATTTCCTGATTACCTAAAAGCATGTTAATGCCCTGCAGTCCTGAACGTGTCTGGGGGGATGTGTGCCTATGCCAGAGTCCTCAGTCTTTGCTGCATGCTGTTTGAGTGTACAGCTGAGCATAAATACCAAATTTCTGACCCTTTTTACATCTTGGGCCACGATTCACACTTCTTCCAGGAGCTGAATCCTACAAAAAACATAATTAGGGGAACTTTATGTATTCTATAGGCTGTGTGACCTCCGTTGTAAGGTTAAATCATGTAACCACAATAGTAGATTTCATTTCCCTCCATTTGCATTGATGACTTGCTATGTCTGTCATCGTTTACTGTTGTAGCTTGCTGCTTGCTTGAAGGTTTCTTGGCAAAATTTGAAACCCACAGAAGTAATACCATGAATTGTGGCTGTTGCATCTTAATATATCCAATGGTAATGCAGGGGTGGATTTCAGTGTGGAAGCAAAAAACTCTGAAATTGAATGTGTACAGCTAATTCTGTAAACACACAAAATTTTGTGTTTGTGTGTTTGCAGACTTGTAGGTGTAGTTTGATTTTTTTTAGTATTGATGATGAACCAAAAATTGTGTAGACTCAGAGCACTCCATAATTTCCTTGATAACTTTTATATTTCTGGGCATGAAATGTGTAATTTCTTCAGTCACCATAGTTTTGAAATACTCCCCAAATCTTCCATATTAATCTAATAAATGCGTGTTTACTTTACCTACTGCTGAGTACTACGTGAGTCGAAAGTAGGAGGTTTTTTCTGTCTAAGTACAGTCACCAGTAAAGCACTGTGTATTCTGGAGTATTCTGGACAGATAATTGAACAGCTGGCAGCAGTCCTGCCAGTGAGTACCAGTGGTACCACAAAAGGTAGCCCAGCAGCTTTTCTTCTGCTGTTGTAACTTGCACAGCGCATCCATTTTCCCCCTCTGTCTAAATCAGGCAGCTGTACAGCAATTACTGTCAGCATAAATTGAGCAAGCTTGCAAATTTTCTTCAAAGTCATCCAAGAAAGCAACTTTATCCTTTAAGGTAACTGAAATATTATGTTGATATTATATACATTATATATATACAATTATTCATATAATTTATAGGTTTTCATAGGGACAAGTTAAGTGCACTTTATGTGTTTTATCTGGATGACTCCTAATGCATGGAAATGTGAATTATTCATAAGCTGCCTTTTGGTTATAGGAGTCTTTATATAGCTTTTGTTTGCTAATGCATTTGATAGGCTATTTTGTGCACTGACACATTATATAGAAAATGCTGGCAATAAAATAAATGCTAAATTATACATTCCGTGGTTCTACATTAAGAGCTGGTACAGTTTGCTTCATCATCTTTCCTCTGCTCTGCTTCACAAATCTAAAGATAATTGATACTGTGGAATTATCACTCAACTCATCAAAAACACGCTGCCACTGAACTATTGCTGTGTATGTTGATGTAGAACTGGCAGGATTGGCCAATTCCTTAGAGCAGTGAAAACCTAAATACCTGACATAGAAGCTTCAGTATAATACCCAGAGTCCATTTGGGGGCTTCTTAAATTCTTAAATGCGAACAAATTGAATTTATAGTTATCATCCAAACAAAATAATTAGTAAAGGTTTTGAGTG